>CM052716.1:10344471-10377970 GCA_028551405.1 Uromys caudimaculatus
GTTTATCCTTTGAGTATAGGAAGGTTACTGATTTGTTTGAGTTAATTTTATATCCAGCCACTTTGCTGAAGTTGTTTATCAGCTGCAGGAGTTCTCTGGTGGAGTTTTTCGGGTCACTTAGATATACGATCATACCATCTGCAAAGAGTGATAATTTGATTTCTTCCTTACCAAATTGTATCCCTTTGACTTCCTTTTGTTGTCTAATTGCTCTAGCTAGAACTTCAATTACTATATTGAATAGATAGGGGGAGAGAGTGCAGCCTTGTTTAGTCCCTGATCTAAGTGAGATTGCTTCAAGTTTCTCTCCATTGAGTTTGATGTTGGCTACTGGTTTGCTGTATATTGCTTTTACTATGTTTAGGTATGGGCCTTGAATTCCTGATTTTTCCAAGACTTTTATCATGAAGGGATGTTGAATTTTGTCAAATGCTTTTTCAGCATCTAAGGAAATGACCATGTGGTTTTTTTCTTTGAGTTTGTTTATGTAGTGAATTACATTGATGGATTTTCAATGTCAAATCCCACAAGCTTTTCACTGGGAGAAAGATACTAGATGGTAGGTATATGAATATGCATAAAATACAAAATTGCTTCTGTGTATTATTTATATATATGTATGCATTATATGTGTTCATGTACATGCGAGTCATTTTCAAGATATACAGATAAGTAAGTAGACTACTGTAGATATAGACACCTATATTCTAATGTAATTGTTGGTTTTGCTGAATGGCTGATATGTATCTAGGTAAGAAATTGGTGCACTTTTCCTTAATTCACTAAAGGTCTTGCCTGCCTTGCAAATGGAACTTGTACCTGGAACCCAAATTAAAGCTCGAGGCTAGAAACAATCACTTTATTTCTTTGTACATTAAAATTCTTATTTCAGATTTGCCATCAAATGGATAACACTAAAAAATATCATTCCAAGTGAGGGAACCCAGACCCATAAAGACATGCATAGTATGTACTCCTTTATAAGTGGCTATTAGTCACAAAGTAAAGGATAACAATGTTACAATCCACAGCACTAAAGAAGCTAAGTAACATAAAAGGCTCAAGCAGGAACATGTAAATCTCACTGAGAAGGGAAAGCAGAATAAACAGCATTGTGAGTGGAGGGGAGGGAAGCCTGGATGAGGGAGGGGTAGGGATGGGGATGGGCGGGGTCAGCAGTGGGGAGGATGGGGGAAGAGAGTACTGGAGAGACAGCTGGATCAGGAGGCATTCCTGCCCTAAGCTAGAAACCTAGGGTAACTCCTGGAAACTCCCTGGAATCAGTGAGGATGATCCTAGCTAAGACCCCTAGCCATGTGGGATATGGAACCTGAACTGGCCGTCTCCTGTAACTCCACTGGAAGGCAAGACTTTCCATGGATGGACTGGAACACTGATCCAATCACAAAACCTGTGACCTACAATTCGCCCTCCCTCCAAGATGTGCTAGGGAAAAGGTAGCACAGAAATTGTGGGGGTGGCCAACCAATGGCTTGTCCAACTAGAGCCCCATGCCGTGAGAGCGAGCCCACCTATAACACTGCACAGAGGGCTAGGAACCAGAGGCTGGATAGGCCAGAAACCAATGATAGAACCAAACACAAATGGCATTAAAAAAGAAAAAACAAAATGTCAATGAAACAATTCCTAATGATATTCCGCTATACTGATAGGTCGGCGCCTAACTCAACTATCATCAGAGAGGCTTCATCCAGCAACTTACGGAAACAGCTGCAGATACCCACAGCCAGACATTAGGCAGAGCCTGGGGAATCCATCAGAAGAGAAAGGAAGGATTGTAGGAGCCAGAGGGATCTGGGACAAGAAGAAAACCTACAGAATTAACTAACCTGAGCCCATAGGGGCTCATAAAGACTGACCCACCAACCAGAGAGCATGCAGGGGACTGTCCTAAACCCTCTGCATATGTGTTACAGTTGTGTAGCTTGATCTTCTTGTGGGACTCTGAACAGTGGGAGCAGGAGCTGTCTCTTTCTCTGTCGCCTACCTTTGAGATTCTTCCCCCACCCCCCCACCCCCCGCTGGGTTGAGTTGTCTGGCCTTAATAGAAGAGGAGGTAACCTAGTCTTGCTGCAACTTGATATGTTATAGCTGGTTGCTATCCCTTAAGGCAGGCCCTTTTCGGAAGAGAAATGGAGGAGAACTGGATTGGAGGGGGAAGAGGGGGGAGAGTGGTGATGGAGAGGAACTAGGAGGAGAAAAGGGAGGGCAAACTGCTGTCAGGATGTAAGATAAATAAAATTTAAATAAAAAAAAAAAAAAAACCCAAGAGTTTTAACTCTCACTTCAATAGCACAAAAGCATGCGGGATCTACTAACCCATCCTTGTACCCCGCATGCAGAGCATGCTCACCGTCTGGTGCAACGTAGTAGTCGAACATGGTGTCCCCAGGACCCATCAGCGGCGGCAGGTGCAGTGTGGACCCTTCTCGAGAGTGTAGCCAGAGTTCCATCCTCCTGCGACCTTCCAACTCCAGGACTGCACCCACACTCCACATCATGGCAAAGACAAACAGCCTCCCCAGGTGCTCTGGGTCCACCTCCCCGGCCTGCTCCTGAGGACGCAGAGAGCATTCTCTTTTCGTTACTTGACCCTCGGTCTCCATCTAAAACAATAAATCTAGGAAAATGATATGAGCTGTCCCCGGGAGAAGAAAAGAATGGTTCGACAGAGGAACGAATGGGAAAATGTGTTCCAGGGGCGCTAACTGGCTTATAAAATATAAACAAGCGAGCAAGCTGTCTCCATGGGTAAAAGCACTTGGCACCAGTCCTGACGGCCTGAGTCCAATCCCCCTTACCCACATGGTAGAATGAGACAACCAAGAACCCATGACTTGTATTCTGACTTCTACACACACACAAAGTAAATAAATAAAATACAGTAGAAATATTCTTAAACAAAACTAATGACTTTTTGTTTTTTATTAATCATTCATTTATATCTCAGATGATATCCCACTTCCTACTTACCCCTCTACAAGTCCCCCATCCTACAACCTCTCCTCCCGCCCTTTTGCCTCTATGAGGGTGCTCCCACACACATACACCCTCTCCCGCCCCACCTCTCCAGCATCCCCCTATACTGGGGCATCAAATCTCCATAGGACCAAGGGCCTCCCCTCCCATTGATGTCAGACAAGGCCATCCTCTGCTACCTATGTATCTGGAGCCATGGATCCCTCCATGTACACTCCTTGGTGACATTTATTATATAGTTATATTAACCAGCAATAAAATTGAAATCAATGGCTTGCTCCATTCTAAGAAAGCTCTAAAGGGAAATTGGTATGTCTGAAACTTCTCCCAACCCCCACCCCATTCTCGCCAACCAAGCCTAGCCAAGCCTAGTTTCAAATGCTGTGTTCTCTGCTCAGTGCACTAAGGAGGAGGTGCAATCCCTTACCTTTGGGGGGATCAGGCCTTGCAGCATGTGGGTGCTCTGTGTGATCACAAAGGCTTCCAGTACCTCCATCTTGAACTCCAAGTTCTGGATGCTGAACCGATACAGGTCCGGGAAAGTCTCTGCATACAGCTGTCGAAGGATTTCAGTCTCTTGAGGAGACCGCCTCTTAAGAAAACCCTGTGGATTCACACACCCATGCATTGGTGAAACCAGGAAAATGACCATTTGGGCATAAGGACATTTTTACAGCATTATTCATTAATTAACACTAATTAACTAACTAATTAATAATGATGCAAAGTGTTATCGTGTTTATGATGCATCAAGTCTGGCTATGAACTCTTCCATATAATAATTTATTTAGATCTTCAAAACAACTCTCGGGGATAGGAGCTATTATCATCCCCTTTTGACACTTGCATCCTCGTAAGCCACCCGGTGTCCCACAGTTGGTAACTGACAAGGCCAGAATTAACACTCAAAGAGTTTGTCTGCAGCATCCACATGGGCAGGTCCAATGCCATGTGTCAGCCTAGTGGTCTTTCCCCCTTCCACTACAAACTGTTCGCCATTGCTGTCTTAGCCCATCTCATGCTCACTCCGTCACATTGGTGAGACTTTATGGTGTAGCTTCTGGCATTAGGAGACAGAATCCTACACCAGGCTCCTGATCCCTTGAGGATACTACATTATTTAAATGCATGTGAAAATGTGATTAGGTGTAATATTACTATAAAAATCCAGGTAAGGTATAATAGAAGTGCACTTTATAAGAGCAAGCTAAATATTTGTGACTCAATATAATAAAAGTATTTTTCAAACAACTCTATGAAATTTAAATATATGGGGGGGGAACCATGTAATTACGATTGACTTTTATTCTGTTGTATCTGTGATCACCAAGCACAGTTATATAAAGAAAATCTACTGTAATATTTTCAGCACACAGAGAGTCTTTGGCCTCCTCCCTGGAAACTCTAACTTGGTAGGATTTGGATCTGACACAATTACCTGTATTTTTTTAAATTATCACTGATGAGTACTTTTAAATATCCAAGAGCACCTGTACTTCATTTTTAATGGGTAGAAAAACTAATTATGCAATATGAAATATGTAAAAGGCACTTTAGAATCATATTCAAGGATGTTAGTATCATTTTACTATAAAGCATACTCTTGTATCTCTCCATAAATGTTACGAAGACTAAATCCTTTTGTAGCCCAGAATCATGTAGCTTTTGAAAAGACATTAATAAAAGTTAGAATATTTCTATACAGATATGAGTATAAAAATATAATGGAAATATAAAAATAATACCTACATAATTTAAATTAGAAAGTTTTAAAATAAAATCATGTTCAAAATATAAAGGCAAATGAAAATTTAAAATCTAACCATCTATGTCATAAAAGTCATATGGATTAATTATCCAGTAGCACTTACTCTTATCTTATAGTATGGATTTAATAAAACATATAAGCATGCAAGATATGTAACTATAATAACATTCTAATTAATATATTCTATAATATATGGACAGTAATAAGATACTATACCTGATCATGAATTGAAGGGACATTATATAAACTATTATTTCTAACCACAAAGTTAAAATTAATATTATGGCAGCTGAATCTCATAAAAAAATCTTTATATAAGTTTAACAAATCGCCTTTAAGTTAAAATTCTAGGAGGACTGTTCCCAAATTTTATGTGAACAAGTACCTTTCAAAACTGCCATGAATCCCCAAAGTGAAGATATTAAATTTTACTTTTCAATCCTCAGACACAGTTTGGCAGGATTATTGATTCATGCAGGCCTGACAATTACCAGGAAATCACAGTTCTGAGTGATTAGGAGACTGGAGAGGCCTGTGAGGGGCAATCAGGGGCTGAGCAGCCCCGTGCATTCCGGGTCTGAGCAGCCCCGTGCATACAAGGGCCTTTCAGAAACCATAGCAGAAGAAAGCCATTGCCACCAGCTGAAGAAGAATCATCATGCTTACAAGGAATGCTAAAGACACCTTTCCCTTTTTAATTACACAAAAGAAGGGATTCAATCATACCTCAAGAATAGGACTCCAGTCGAGGACGGAAGAGCTCATGAAAACCATCCCATTTCTTGAGACGGTGGCGGGAGAAGCATTGTCGATGTTATGAGGCTCAAAAACAATCTTGCAGTTTGGAGCCATGGGAATCCGGTCGCCGTTGGCCAGAGTCAGGGTTTTATTATCATCCAACACAGAATTCAGATTTTCAATCCAGATGGCATCAACTGGACCATCAAGAACGATCCAGATATGTTCCCCTGGAAGCCACCCAAGAGAAGAGGAAGAGAGCACACGCGCACACAGGTGCCTGTGTAAGTAGCTATGGAACTGGGGAGAGCACTATAACTCTCTCGAGAGTTCAAGAACAGGTATATACAGGTATATAATGCTTGCTAATTTTAAATAAAACACGGTCCTCGATGAGGGCTAAGTTGCATGAGCACAAAGAACCTTCTGTGTTCCTTACATGGCTGTTATGTTCAGACCATAATCAAACCTAAAACTCCTTTGTCCCCTGAACAAATACTAAGCACCTTTCAGTATGTAGCACTGTTCTAAGGGCTGAGATGTGACAATGGGTGAGATACTGTACCACCCTCAGAGAGTTTACATTCTAAGTGGGAAAGACGGACAAATAATCAGAGAAACAACGTGAGCGATTTTAAGCAGATTCAGAGAAGGGGCACGATTCTGGATAAAATGTCAGTAAAAGATTTTACACAAAAACTGAAATGATTTAAAGATCTAGAAGTATCTATGATCTTATCTATGTCGCATCTATGAACAGAATGTACAAAGACCCTGGCGCAGGAGCAAGCTTCGGGTGATAAAATGAACTTGATGCTTTGTAACCTCTAAGGTGAGATAATGAATTCTTATTCTCTAAGATTAAATAGCATAGGATCAGAGAATGAAGGAATGTGTTCAGGAATGGGGTTAGTGTCCTGGTGTAAGAAAGAAATCCCTTACTTTTCTATCCATAGAAGGATACAATCAAAAAGTGGGGAGCCCTCAAAACAGTGTGAATTAAACACCTGTCTGGCCGGGCTGTGATGGCACACGCCTTTAATCCCAGCACTCGGGAGGCAGAGGCCAGCCTGGTCTACAGAGTGAGTTCCAGGACAGCCAGGGCTACACAGAGAAACCCTGTCTAGGAAAAAAAAAAAAAAAAAAAAGACTGCAAGTGTCAGTGAAGGTCACCCGCCTCAGTGTAGCTCCTCTTCACGTCTGTCTCTCTCTGTTACTCACCAGTACTATCACTGTCCCGTTCTAATGTTTCCTGGCTGTGCTTGACGGTGAAGATTCTGCTTAGATTAAATAGCTTGGGATCCCTCCTGAACTCCACTCGGCTAACAATAGGTAAAATGCTGACCTTAGCACAGGTCACTTTGAAACACAAAGCTTGCATCCTCTTTAGAGAAGCTGCCCTCTGAGCACTCTGGGAGTTAAAATTCCTTCACTGTGTTACATTTTTTCTGGTTTACTGAACATATTAGAATCAAATTTTATTTTCCTGTAAAATAACAGTTCCCAATAGGGGCATTTTCACTATCTCTTGATTACCAGTGTTAAAGGATAGGCTCCTTCCCTTTCAAGAGACCCTGGACGATGCTATCTTAAAACACTTGTCAGCAGGGGTCTGCTGCCCAAAGTGAAGGCAGGAAGGATCTGCCAAGAGTTCCTCCCTCCTGTGCTCTTTGCCCTGCACGTTTCCATTGTCCTGTTCTCTCTCAGAAGTGAGAGCACACAATGAGAGGTGAGCTGCTACCATTTCTTCCAGCTGAGGTGATATTCTGAGAACACTGTGTTCTGTTTACAGTGTCTATAAAAGAGACCACACAGACTGAATAGCCAGCCCTTAAAGGTTTGCTTTAACAATCCAATGCCAGTGTCCCCAAAACAGAATGATTTGCCAGCTCACTTTTTCTGCCCCCCAAAAAGCTCAGTTCTCTACATGATTTCATAAATCAGTTTTTTAAAAACAAGCTGTGTAGAAGTAAATGTTATATTTTTAAACTATGCAGTGAGTATAATAACAGTAAAAATCGCCTTATGCAATGCTATCAACCTTCTTTAACAGCTTTTCTCTCTATTTTATTCTAAAATATTACAAGGATGTGTAAGTATTGTTTTAGAAAACAAACATCCTTTAAAGGGGAGGCATTTAGAGCCAGCAAGAGAGCTCAGCAGATAAAAATGTCCTTGCCTGAAACCACATGGCAGAAGGATAGACCCAGCAGCTAAAAAAAAGCTGCCCTCTGACTTTACTATGAACACTGTGACTTATGCACACATACACACACACACACACACACACACACACACACACACACACACACACAAATACACCCCATGAGCACAAAATAAATAATTGAAATGCAATAAAAATGTTAAAGGCGAGGCTTAAGTGTACTAATGAAAACTTTCATTACTTCAACACTCAGAAATATAGTGAAATCTTTTACTTAATTTTGACTAACATATCATATGCACAACACCACTGCTTGGTAATTCTGTCTAGACATCTATGATTTTGTTTAGAAGTGCATGTTTAACATAATATTTATTCCTCTACCTTTCTTTGCTTTCAATGTCTTCCTCCAAAGGGTAGAAAATATTCCATCGGTCCAATCATTTGTGGCCACATCGAGTCGACCAAACATCTGTGGGGCAGTAATTGCTTTGGGATTCATCCTCATTTCTCTGTGCGGTTTTCCACAATCTGCAGCAAGCACATCCAAATTTTAAACATCTCAGATGTGGTGTGAGCCAGCATGAAGCAACATTGCACTAATTTGTGGTGTACTGTCAGCAAGTGGTCAAAATATGAAAAGTGAAAGATTAAACTAAAATATATGTCCTTCTGCATTCCAAGTTATAATTGGCCTTGTTATCCTTTATTGAGCGCTGCACTTTGCTGTGTATGAAATCAATTCATATTGCCTTGGGGGGCAAAAGGGATCCCATGCTGGGACTATGCAAGTACTTTCTCCGTGTGGGTAAGAACTACCCAGTCCTGGGGAGGGTCCTGACAGAATGGAAGGCATGAGAAAGGGGGAGCACGTCACCTCCATTTCCTCTTTTGTTACTGAGCTTACATAGTTGCTCATATCTGCAGTCTTCAGGCTCAGATTTATACCATCTTAGTCCCCCGATTTCAGGTACAGAAGGATAAAACCAGCTGCTCTGGGTCTCTATTAGAGTCCTGTCACTATAAAAGGGGTGCTTGCCCCCTCCTCTCTCATTCTCTTCTTCTCTTGCTCCCTTACCCTCTTCCCCCTCTCTCCCCATTTCCCTCTCCCCCCGTGTGTTCATGGCTGTCCTCTACTCCTCTTCCCCTCTCTCTCTCTCTCTCTCTCTCTCTCTCTCTCAGCCTTTCTCTGTCTCTACTACCTCCTCAACTCCCCTCCCCATGCCCTAAATAACTCTATTCTATACTATACTATCATATGGCTGGTCCCTCAGGGGGAAGGGGACACCTCAACATGGGCCTGCAGAGGCACCCCCTTCTTCCACACCATACTGCACCCCTACCAAACAGATCTCTGGCTTCTCTTTCTTTTTATAAAAAAAAAAAAGCAGTCTCCAATTCGTGAATGGCAGGTGATGAGACGTCTTGGCATCTACTAGCATTAAACCAACACACAAGAATCCTTCTCGTGTGTGTGTGTGTGTGTGTGTGTGTGTGTGTGTGTGTGTGTGTGTGTCTATGTGTGTGTGTCTGTGTGTGTCCCCTACTGCATCAGTTTCTCTAGAGAATCTTAACTAATACACCCACTTGGGAAAACAGAATCACATTTGTAATCTTTAGAAATCACAAAGCTAGTTAGGGTAATTATTTGCAGAATTTTATGATGCAAAAGTTGAACCTAACCACAGCGGAGCTTTTGCAATAGGTGACATCCATAACACTCTGGCTGGACTACTTTTATTTAATATAATCACACTTTATGAAAATCTTTACGTGGATGTTGGTCAGTTTCATGGGTGAAAACTGTATTTATTCTGTTGCACATAAAATATAAGCCATCAAAAGACATTTCATAGATAGGGCTTTCATTTTCATTTAAGATACAATACCAATTTTATTTTAAAAAATCACTGTAAGAATAAACCCTTGACTCTGATAATGCTGCTTAGACGTGCTCCTCTTGAGTCTTCCTCCAGGTGTTTGTTGACTGAGTCCTGATCACTCCACCATTGTAGACCTAGTGTGACCAACTTTCCTTACTGTCAATTACACACACCCCTCCCACAATCTCTTCTCTCCATGGGCATCTGATGGTTTTCTGCAAGCAGGGGTGATGATCATGACACACCGAGCTTCGATGGCTTCTCCAGACACACAGAATGAAACCCAGGAACCTAGGATGCTTAGAAAGCTCCCCATCCCTAAGACAGATACTGCCCTTATTTGGGGCCCCATGAAAGCAGAGACAGAAGTAAGGAATTGGATTCTTGGAATCTTGAAGGAAGGGACAAAGGAGCAGAATAAGTCAGTAAATTGCTCCTCAGTTAACTGGTCAACTATGGAATAAACTTCAAAAGACTATGAGGTGGGACACTGGCTCTTCTCCCCTACTAGTTAAGGATATGGCTGCCTCGAGGATATTAATTCCTTTTCTTTGAATTACTTCCCCATATTGAGATAAGTATGGGGCTAAAAGTTGGGAGTTATTTCTGAAGCTAGAGTGGGGCCTCTCCAAGACAGTGACGTCTACAGCAAGGGACTGCCAAAGGAGAGTGACACTTAATGCCAAGACTAGCTTTTACTACACCTCTGCACTCAGCCTTATGACACCCAGCCCCACCAGCACCCACAAACAAATAGTATTTGAGCCCTGTTCAAGCGCCACGCCAGAGGACCCCGTTACTCCCCACCACTCGCCCTTCACAGGCTCTTCCTTCTGTGACAAGTGCCTATTAGCCATCAGCTACTCAAGCCTTAGGTCTCAGAGGAAGCAGTGCCCTCCCTGTAAGGTTCTATATAACAACTTAGAAAGTTTCTCATCCCCTCTTCCTCTGTTCCCACTCTGCTTCAAACTTCCTCCTAACAGTGACACGTTTGGTCGTAATTATCTGTGCCTATGTCCGTCTCCCTGCTAAGCTGTTAACCTCTTACATGTGTTTGCATGTGTATTTCCCTGCTTCTAATATAAAACATGGAAAACTGCAAAGTACATACTATTTAAAAAACAATTCATGGGAATTGCATTGTGAACCAGCTAACAACATGCTCAGGTCTTGCACCTCTCTAATAGAAGTTCCGCCCGATTATCTCCTTCGTCTTTTGGATAATTAAACTTTCTGACCGGAAACAATGTGCTGCTTAATATAATTAATGTTTACCCTATATACTAAAGCCAAGACTAAGTTAATAAGCAGCACATAGTCTAATAATAAATTTATCTTTTCGTGGAACTTCTCCCAAACCCACAAAGCAAATGGATTACATAATTCCAATGTAACATGCATAATGTATCTATATTGTTTAATATTTAGCATATCATTTTGCTCAAGTCACTGTACCAGGTGCATTTGCAGTTGTTAACAGAAAATAGCTTCAACTGTAATAAAAATACTGAGCATAATTATGAAAACATCATCATTTGAAAACATTTAACAATCCCTAACAGAAGGTTCATAGCCTACATGAAAACCCACATAATAAATCCTGAAGATGTAATTTCTCAGTGTGGGGTAGTCGCTGCCAGCAAAGAACACAGTTTGTTACCATTTGAAGATAGAGCCCTCCCATGCAAAATCTACTTCATGCAATAATTTCTAGAAATGAGACCAAATGTATCATAGGAAGAGCCCTGACGTAGGTCCTGTCAGTCTCCAGCAACAATCAACAGTGCACCAGTGTCTGTGAGCTGGGCGCCATTAACCGGAACCCTATGGTGCCTTCTCCAGCTCCAATGTTAGATTTCGTTCCAACAGACAAAGTTCATACATATTTTGTAATTTAGCTCTGCCACCACTCAGGCTGCTAACATGTTCAAAGGCATCAGTGTTCAATGAGAACCAGAGAATACAAGAATAATAGCCAACGGGGTAACACCCATTATCCTTAGATGGCCTGAGAAAATAACCTTGACAGGCATCTGGAAATAAGGTTCACTTAGTAAACTTCACTAGAAAAATATCTGTATAAATGTGGGACTGTAGGAGTAAGATGACTCTTCATGGCAGAATTTAAGGATTGAGATTGGAATTATCTTTGTTTACTCAACAGTAACATTGTATTATGGAATTGGTGGGAAGTGGCAGGGTGTTTTGGGAATTTGTTGATGGACCCTTACCCTAACTCTCTGCCCCATCACCTACCATTTTCTGACCTTGGCCATTTCTGAATCTGAGCCTTGATTTTTCTATATAAAATAAACAGTCTCCTCTGGAACTCAGCATGAAGAGGAAATTAGATGTGTAAAACATACAGCACAGTGAAAATGCCACTTTAAAATGTTTCCTTTCTGTAGTGTGTAAACACAATATATTATTTCTTAAATGTCCCCAATTAGCAGTAAACTAGTATTCCTTCCTAAAAAGAAAAAATGTGTTTGTCTTTCTGTCTTCACGTCTCTCTTGAGCACTCAAATGTGCTACGACTGTTGAAATGTGCCACCCAGGGCAATGAAATTGCTGCTCCATACCTGCCATGGCTTTCATCAGGGTGTGGATGCAGGTGGTCTTCCCTGATCCACTCGGCCCCAGGGCCATCATTCCATGTCTCACCCTCTGCGTTTCAAACAGCTGGATGGCTTTCAGTTTCCAAGGAGGGTGGTTAATCAAGCCAGCTTCCTCAACCTGAAACACAACAAAATCCCCATATTAGGGAACATTCACCGAGATCCAGACTCACAGTGACGAAGGGTGGGAGAGAAGAAGCAGGAGGTTAGGGATTGATGGCTGTGGAGCTTCAGTTTGGGAAGATGGAAAATGATCGGAGCACGTAGGGTAGGGATGACTACAAAGTAGAGACCCAGGAGTGGGAGGACCCTGACTGCATTCACAGTGTCCAAATTAATAAACTGGATGGTGTACACTTAACCCCAATTAAAGAAAACATACCACACAAAAATAATGTATGTAGACATAGACAAAGAGTAGGCCTATCATTAATTTAGCCAAATGATGAGAAAATATTTTTGCAGAATGAATTATTATCCTTTATTGATCAAACTTCAGTGTACTATCCTCAAGCCAATATATATATACATATATATATATATACAGGAAGTACTACTACATTTGAATTGTATTCCAAATATTTTCAAGAAAATCAATTGTGTGTTGTAAACTAATGACCATAGAGATTTTAAAAAAAAGTCTTTTCTAAAATTCTTCTTCAAGGAAGGTAAACTAAGGTGTAAGGTTTACACAGTTCATCTCCACTCATAGAAAGAGTCTAGTCAATTAAACAGCAGCAAGTGTCCATAAATCCAGATGCCTGACTAGGCACATTGCAATGGAATCCTCCATCACAGAGACTATGAAAGACAGCACTAGTGTCCAGAGGAAATGAATGTAGAGAATTCACATGACATCACTGCAAGTAGAATACAGAAATACAAATCTGGAGACCCCTGTGGCAGACGCCAGAGACAAACTGAGGTCCAACAGGAAACCCATCTGTATTAGACAGGGTTTCTATTCCTGCACAAAACATCATGACCCAGAAGCAAGTTGGGGAGGAAAGGGTTTATTCAGCTTACATTTCCACACTGCTGTTCATCAACAAAGGAAGTCAGGACAGGAACTCACACCTGGCAAAAACTTTGAGGCAGGAGCTGATGCAGAGGCCATGGAGGGGTGCTACTTACTGTCTTGCTTCTCCTGGTTTGCTCAGCTTGCTTTCTATTAGAACCTAAGACTACTAGCCCAGGGATGGCACCACCCACAATGGGCAAGGCCCTCCGCCCTAATTCACTAATTGAGAAAATGCCTTACAGCTGGATCTCATGGAGGCATTTCTTCAAGGGAGGCTCCAGTTTGTGTCAAGTTGACACACAAAACCAGCCAGTACACCATCTGAATCCCTACTGCCAACCTGTGACATTTGATTTCTAAATCTAGTAGAATGGTTCCCAATAATGCTGATGCCTTTCAGATGTGACTCACTGGGCCTGTGGCTATGGGAAGGCAGAACTCTGTTGAGGAAGCTTCATCGCGGACCTACAGTGCCCTCTCCTTTAGAAAGGCGGCAGCCTTGGTGTCACTTGGGGCCACAGTGAGTGAGGACACTCCTCTTCACTCCCACCAAACTCAGGACAACTCAGATGCAGCACTTAGTGTACCGTGAAATGTATTACCTGTTTACTGATTGCTGTCTCCAGCTCAGGGTAGCCTGCTTTGTCCAAAAGAATATTTGGAAATAGATCTTCAATCAAACTCAAAAACAAGGGTTCATCTTCATCGATCTACAAAGAACAAAGGAAAGAAAGGAGACCAATGACTTTTGCACAAACACACAATATGCAGAAATTTTGAAAATGCTCAACACAGGCCAGGGTGATCATTAGTGTATGAATAGAATATTTAGCAAATTTGAATAATATGTTCTTCATGTTTCCCATAATTAAAATGTTAAAGTAAAGATGAGTAAAGAAAACAAAATAATAAACCAAAGAAAACCCTACCTACATTTCAAATGCTTCATAAAATCCCCCATGCAGAAGACAGAGGTCTATAGTTCCTAACTCAAGCTAAATAGATTATCTTAATGAAATATATTTATAAATGAATTAGTTGGAATCTGGTTCGTATTTCTTTTTGAAACAAAACCAGCATTTTGTCATTCTACATAGAGACATTGATGCTAGAGATTGATTATCAGTAGTTACTGTAACAGTGGTGGCGCACGCCTTTAATCCCAGCACTTGGGAGGCAGAGGCAGGTGGATTTCTGAGTTCAAGGCCAGCCTGTTCCACAGAGTGAGTTCCAGGACAGCCAGGACTACACAGAAAAACCCCATCTCGAGGGGGAAAAAAAAAGGGAAATTATTACATCCTTGTAAAACTTAATACAACTCCTTACGAGCTCTGAAAACATTTTAAAAGCAAGATTTTTATCTACCACAAAGAAATTATTTAAACTATTTAGGTCTTTATTGTGTGGATTTTTAAATTATTATTCTATTTCATGAACATGTTTTGTCTATGTAGCATATGTGTCCTGGTGCCTGTGGAGGCAGCCACCATATAGGTTCTGGAAATCAAACCTGGGTCTTCTGGAAGAGCAACCAGTGCTCCTAGGTGTTCTTAACTGCTGCGCTATCTCTCCAGTCATGTATATAGTTTGTTTTTTAATCAATTCACCTCTTTTGAAATAGAAATATTTCTGACTAGATGTGAGCCATTTAAGAAAAAAAAAACTTCTGAAAATGAATAATTTAAACTCTGCTCTCTAGCACTTGATCTGAGAATTAGGCATTTAAATAAATTTAAATAAATATTTCTAAATCTGATTCGTTAAACTCATACTTAAGCAGGTGAAATACTACCCCCTGTGAGTCTTACCAGTTTGGAAAGATTCATGTCACGCAGCACGCGCATTACAATGGTGGATTCTGTATCCGTGGGACTGGCTCTTTTTGCTGCCCCCAGTGTGCGCAGAACTGACAGAATATTACGTAGGCCAAAGTCATAGTGAACCTGAAGAAATGGAGATATCGGGTTTATTTCCAATAATATCTTACCATGGAAACAATATGAATTTGGCTGAAAATACATTCATGATAATAAATTAATAATGATTCCTTTAAAAAAAAAAAAAAAAAAAAGTAAGGGCATGGATGAGCAGACTCTGAAGGTGTGAGCTCAGGAGAGCTAGCCCTGCCTCTTCCTGGGATGGTGCAGGAAAACTAGCCCTGCAGCACTCAGAAGAGAGCTGCCCCATGCCCTGCCCCAACCCTCCACCTCACCTTGATAAAGCTGGCCCTGATGGTGCGGGCACAGGAGAGCTGAAAAACTGATCAACTCAGCTATCACCCAGGCCCAGGTCCAGGGCTTTGAGTTGGGCCATCCCATTATCTACCCCATCTATGAACTGCTAGAGAGAGCCTTGAAAAGGCTGGTCCTCCAAAACCAAAGTGTAGGATTCCCGTGACATGGGAAAACAACAGAATATCCATGAGGAGTCCCAGTGAAGATCCAGTATTGATAGTGTGTGAACCTTTGCAAGTGAAGCTGTTTGGTCAAAACAGTATACTGTGTGACACGCCGTGTGACACCCCGTGACACACCACAGCTTCCACTGGGAGATTTCGCCTTATTTGGAGTTGGTTTTGTTTTGTAGGAGCAGTTTGCAAGGGTAGAGGGCAGATATGAAGCAATGGAACAGTGAGTGTGATTGGGGTGCAGGATGTGAAATTCACAATGAATCAATTAAGAAGTCAAAAAATAGAACAAATTTTTTCTTTATTGATGTGCTTTTTGAAAACTGAAGACTATCCAAGAGTCTTTCCTTATACCGTCATTAGCTTAAGTCCTTGGGTTAAAACTAAGATATATTTAGATAAGGGGAAAGGTACACATTTCCTCTTGGACTGTGACATTCTTTTACTGTCATACATATGAAAATGCATCTGTGTTGCTATAGCTAAAATTCAAGAGCAGAACTAAACCCAGACAGACGCTCTCAAACTTTTACTAATAATGTAGGGATATTAAGTGTGAGGAAAAGAAGCCACCTTCCAGGATTACCTGGAGAATCCTGCTAACTCTGGAGTCATCCCCAGCTTTGTGCTTAGTATAATAATTATGAAAGTTCTACATTCCAAATGTTAGCATATATGAGGTAAATAATTAAAATTCCATTACTCAACCACTGTGGAATACAGCTGGCAGTTCTAAAAATTAAAAATGAAGCAATCAGGCCAGGTGCACGGGCAAAGGCCCATCCCAGCACCTGGAGAATGCAGAAGGATTTCGACTTCAAGAGTCAATGGTAAGTTCCAGGCCAACCTGGGTAACAGAGTGAGACATTGTCTCAAAATCTTAAAAAGTGGACCCTTCATATGATGCAACTAGGCTTCCCAGGGAAGCCTAGTCTCAAGGGATGTTTGAACAACAATATATAATATTAATACCCTACTGTTCATAAAAGAGAGAAGGAGGGGGCAGCCCAGATGCCTGGACGCCCTGCCACAGATGAATGAAGAAGCAAAACAGTACTACATAGACACAAAAAGAAGGAACTCCACACCACACCACAGATGAACTTGGAAGGTATTGTAGTCACAGAAGAACAAGCACTGTATGATTTTATTTACATGAGTTATCTATTAAGTTGGTAGAAAATTAGAATAGTGGCTACCAGGGACTGGGAGGTGGGAAAAGGGAGCTGTCAAATCAAAGACTTTAGTTTTGCAAGGAAAGAAATTTTGAAAATTTTCTATAGATCTGTTACAAATATACTTAACACTAGTGAAATATACACTTGAAATAGCTGATATAGTATGCTATATATTTTACAAAATAAAATTGTAATTAAATAAAAACAAAAAATAATATTTAAAACCATTGGTTAACATAACAGGGAGTACCACACCCCACTTGGTGCTCATGTATTGAGGGTGGAGCACAGAAAGTCTTCAAGGTCAGTAGTTCCTGAATTCAAGGAATTCAAGTTCTAAGGAAGAACAAAGAGGGGCTGGGAAGATGGCTCAGAGGTTAAGAGCATTGACTGCTCTTCCAGTGGTTCTGAGTTCAATTCCCAGCAACCACATGGTGGCTCACAACCATCTGTAATGGGATCCGATGCTCTCTTCTGGTGTGTCTGAAGACAGCTACAGTATGCTCTTTAATAAACAAAATTAAAGTAGAAGAAGAACAACAACAACAAAGAAATAAAAGTCTAAGTAAATGTGCCCAAAAGTAGCAATGACTTCAAAGTGTCAGTGGATGAAGTTAACAAGAGAACACTTCCTTTGAGAAATAGAATTGTGTTAAATCATAAGCCTGAAGTGGTATCTACAAGAAGATGACCACTCTGTGTGCATTGGTTCCTGTCATTTCATGGGGGCTTTGTGGATGTGACCATAGACATGGAGTGCAGAAGCAGTGACAACAAGGGCTGGAGTCAGGGACATGGAACTTTCTCTACATCCGAGGAGCGGAAGGGAGAAGATAATTCAGTAAACGGATGTCCGCCCAACCAAGAGTGAGATGGAATCAAGGCTCTGGCTGGAACCTTCACTGCAGCCTGCTGACATAGACTGGACCTCATGCATTTTGAAATGCTGTCCACTCTTAGAAGCCACTGAGCTTGAGACTAAAATTGTTAGTCGGTGATAGATAATTAATACAGATGTAATATGTGATTAACTCGTGTCTCCTAGTCATTGAGTCTCATGAAAGCTTTATCTGCTGTCCCGAACATATAGGAAACTATCAAGAAGTTTACAACAGAAAAGCAATTAGTCAACAAGCTTAGTTAAATAAATGGGCGAGCTTGGGAGTCAATAGACAGGAGTTCCCGAAAACGATGTCATTGCCTCGTATACCATGATGCACACACAGGTTATGTAAATTGCCAACAGCAATTTTATTAATATGATAGCTTGTAAGTCAGTTTGCAAAGTTACTACCTCACTTCTGTGCTAGAAATAGCCATTTCTTTATATGTACTTCTTAACAGAAGTCTAGAGAAAATCAATTTTGTTGGGTCTTGGGAGATAACTCAAGTTTCAAGTGCTTGCTGTATAACCATGAAGAGCTGACATCAGTTTGAAAACCAATGGGGGAGTGGGGAGAAGCCAGGCATGGTAGCACACACATGAATTCATTGCGCTGGAAAATCAGAAACAGACAGGTCCCTAGTTCTCACTGGTCCTAGGTTACTCAGCTAGCCTAAGGCCAATGAGGGACCCTGTGTCAAAAGTCAAGGTGGACAGTACCTTAGGTACAGTTCATGAAGCTGACCCTCTGGCGTCCACATGCCTGTGAACACACAATGCACGTGCACCTACACACACACACACACACACACACACACAATCAGCTTCGTCATTTTATACTTAGTGCCAAAGGTACATTGTCAAGAGTTTTAGTCTAAGTGGAAGAGCTATTGGTAATTAGCAGCTTCTGGGAGTGACAGAGTTGGTTTTTAATAAGCACCCAGCCTGAGAGGCAACCCATGCTCCAGTAGATAGCTCTACATCCATGCATATACTGGCAGCACTAAGGGGCCTCAACTGATTGCTTTAAGAGCATGTGAAATTTGGAAAGAAAAGTAGTGAAGAGGATAAAGGAGGAATGGGAGGGGACAGAATATGAGGTAGATTCATCAAAAATACATTGTACACATATTTGACATTCCCTAACAATCTTTAAAAGAAATGAAAAGATTCTAGTGAACAGAAAGAAGAAATGTGGCTAACTCCATAAAGACCTTCAGCGTAGCACACCTGCTTCGAGAGCTGTTCCTCACACAGCTGGTAGAGCGTGAAAAACTTTCTGGCCAGAACTACGTTGTCAATGAAGCCACAGCTGGCCAACTTCACCCTGATGATAATCTGCCGGTCAGGGACCATCATGGCCACAGAGCGGAAGTTGATCTTCAAGTTCTCAGGGAGCTCCTGGCGCCCAGCATAGCCAGGGTTCTGAATGGAAGCAAAACCCAAGGATGCATGACTGACTCCTGAGCTAGGACACACAGCAATGATATTAAGAGATTCATTATGCACACAACACGGATCTGGAATGTCAAGTGGGCAGCTCATTTGCATATCTTGCTCTTCCTTCGCCTGTACCATCTACGTCATGAGTTATTAATCCGAGCTTTGTTTAGCTCTTAAAGGTATTCAGACAGAAATGATAAGTACAATCTCTGTTTCCACGCATGATGCTCAGGTGACCCAGGGCTGGGGAGAGGTGTGAGCTGAGACGACAAAGTTGAGTGGCATTTCAATGGCTCGTCTAGTAATACCTTACTTACCATGGTTAGAAAAAGTCCAAATTCTGGGTTCATGGTCACATTATCTCCATCAGTAAAAATAAAAGATTTTTTATGCTCCTTTTTACACGTGAGAATGATGGAGATTTGCTGAGCTGCAACCGACAGAACTGGTAGATCGATACGGTTGAATTCATCAAAGCAACCCCAGGACCCAGACTGTGCCAGCCCTTAGAAAGGAAATTAAATGGAAAATCCAATGAGTACATCATTTCTGAAAACCAAGAAAACGGACATTATGCAGCTGCCAAAATGAACCAGAGATCGGTTTATTCAAAACTGGGGTTAGAAAATAAATGGTGCATCCAGAGGCCCCAAGCAGCCGAGACATTGGCAGGCTGTCTGTAAACATCCGACCATACTACTCACGACAAGTGCTTTACAAAGGGGAAATTACACGAGCATCCCACCCACCTAGTGCCGCTAAGACTGAGCTTGTCAAATAAAACAAGCCGGGAAAAGTGACACCAAAATGTATCCAGCTCTTGAAAAATATATACAAATCTTTTGCTGTTGTTGCTGCTACAGACTGAATCAAGTTTCCCCACAGCCTAAGCATAGGCTGCCAGGGAGCTGCATAGACCACCCTCAGAGATAAATCTTAACAAGAAATTTCACCTGATCTGAAATTTCTCAGTCACTGAAAAAAAGCACAGTGCTCACCTTTGAATATCCGCCCAAGTCCTCGGAAATCCATCTGATCTGAGCAGTTGAAAACTACTACGTATTTCCCAAGACATCGGCCCATGTCCTTGGTGGTCTCTGTCTTGCCTGTCCCTGCAGGACCAGCAGGGGCTCCTCCCATGCTCATGCCCAGAGCTTGAGCCAATGTGATGTAGCACCTGCAGGGCCAACCTGTCGTTAGAAACTTGCTAGAGTGTCCCAAAGGCACTCAGCCATCACAGAGAAGCAAACCTATGTGTGCTTAAAAGATGCAGAAAGAGGACACGATTCCAAAACTACATCCTAAGACAAATGTCCTCGTGTATGTTAGCATGTGCTCTGGAAAAAGAAGGAGGTCCATCGCTGGCCAAATACGTTTAAGAAGTCTTTAAAAAGTTGAACATATTTCTTTACTGAAATTTTTCAGGCTTTATAATATTTATTATAATTGTTGAAATGTATAAGCATGAAAAAATAGTATAGAGAATTGACAACATTTATCTGACAGGCCTTCCCTAGAAGTCTATCCATATCAAAAGACAAACACCGAGTCAGGCTCACTGACCATAAGGTAAATGCATATTGCTACATATCACCTGGCACCCTAAAGGATTACTAAATATGATAAAACAAGCATTAGTGAGGGGGTTGCATACTGTTGGTGAAGACATGACTTGGTGAAGTCGTTATGGTAAATGGTATAAACTTCCTCCCCCAGAAAGGAAGGAAGGAAGGAAGGAAGAAAAAAGAGAAAGACAGACAGATAGCACTAACATGTATCCCAACAATCTCCCATCTGGGTGCATACGCAGAAAATAACATAAAATCACCCCTTCATAAATGTCTACCCTGCTATGTTGACTGGAGGCCAAGAAAAGACCCAGTTGTCAGATAATTGATGTTCATAGTGACCATAAAAATATGCAACTGTTGCCGGGCAGTGGTGGCGGGCGCCTTTAATCCCAGCACTTGGGAGGCAGAGGCAGGTGGATTTCTGAGTTCGAGGCCAGCCTGGTCTACAGAGTGAGTTCCAGGACAGCCAGGGCTACACAGAGAAACCCTTTCTTGAAAAAACAAAACAAAAATTAAAAAAAAAAAAATGCAACTGTCAGTTAATAAATGAATGAATTTTTCAAAATATGGTTTTATGGAGCAGAATATTTTTCAGTCTTTAAAAAGAAAACAACTGGGAGTCCACCTTACACCATCAGAATGTCTAAGATCCAAAACTCAAGCAACAGTTTGGAGGTTGGAGAGGATGTGGAGCATGAGGAGCCCCCCCTCCACTGCTGCTGGGAGTGCAAGCGTGTATAGCCGCTTTGAAAACCAATTAGGTGGTTTCTCAGAAAATTTGGAATAGATCTACCTCAAGACCTAGCTGTGATTGTCCTAGGTATATACCCAGTGGACAGTCCACCATCCTACAAGGACACTTGCTCAACTATGTTCATAGCAGATTTATCCATGATAGCCAGAAGCTGGGAACAACCTAGACATTTCTCAACTAAAGAATGGGTGAAGAAAATGTGGTATGTTTACACATGGAATATGAATCAGCTTTTATAAACAATGACATCATGAAATTTAAAGACAAAAGGATGGAACTAGAAAATATCATCCTGAGTGAGTGTACTGGCTAGTTTTGTGTGTCAACTTAACACAAGCTGGATTTATCACAGAGAAAGGAGCTTCAGTTGAGAAAATGCCTCCATGAGATCCGGGTGTAAGGCATTTGCTCAATTAGTGATCAAGGGGTGAGGGCCCCTTGTGGGCAGTACCATCCCTGGGCTGGTAGTCTTGGGTTCTATACAAAAGCAAACTGAGCAAGCCAGGGGAAGCAAGCAAGCCAGTAAGCAGCATTCCTCCATGGCCTCTGCATCAGCTCCTGCTCCTTGACCTGCTTGAGTTCCGGTCCTGACTTCCTTTCGTGATGAACAGCAGCATGGAAGTGTAAGCTCAATAAACCCTTTCCTCACCAACTTGTTTTTTGGTCATGATGTTTTGTGCAGTAATAGAAACCCTAACTAAGACAGTGAGGTAACCCAGACACAAAAAGACAAACACATATAGCCATAAAGTACAGGATAGCAGTGCTACAATCCACAGACCCAAAGAAACTAAGTAACAAGGAGATAACAAGGAGGACCCAAGGGAAGATGCTTGAATCTCATTGAGAAGGGAAAACAAAATAAATATCAAGGGTGGATAGAGGGAAGGAACTGGGTGGGAGATGAGGTGGAGAAGGGAACAGAAGGGATCAACTGTTGGGCAGACAGAAGAGGTGAGAGCTGAAATCAGCAGGAGAGCATCTCTGGGATGAGCTAGAAACCTAGGACAATGGAAACCCCCAGGAGGGTAACCCTAGCTAAGACTCCTAGCAATGGGAGAGATGGAGCCCAAACTGGTCATCTCCGGTAACCAGACAAGAACGAAGGAATTCTAATGGAGGAATTGGAGCATCAATCCAGCCACAAAACCTTTGACCTACAATTTGTCCTGCCCACAAGATGTGCCCTGGTGAAAATGAGAAATGGAACTGAAATTGAAGGAAGGGCCAACCAATGACTGGTCCATCTTGAGACCCCTGCCATGAGAGGGAGCCCACCCTGACACTTATTAATGATCTTCTGCTCTACTTGCAGATAGGAGCCTAGCATAACTGTCCTCAGAAAGGTTTCACCCAGCAACTGACAGAAATATGTGCAGAGACCCATAGCCAAACACTAGGCAGAGCTTGGGGAGCCCTGCAGAAGAGGAGGAAAAAGGATTATAGGCGCCAGAGAGATTAAAGACACCACAAGAAACCCCACAGAATCAACTAAGCTGGGTCTATGTGGGCAGGCTTGCAAGACTGAACCGCCAACCAGAGTCTGCGTGGGACTGACCTAGGCCCTCTGCACAAATCTTACAGTTGTGCAGATTGGACTTCATGTGAGACTCCTAACAGTGGGAGCGCGGGAGGGGGGGGGCTGTCTGTGATCCTGGTGCCTGCCTCTGGGACCCTTTCCTCCTACTGGGCTGCCTTGTCTGGTCTCAATAGGAGAGGATATACCTCATTTTACTGCAACTGGATATGTCTGGGCTGGTTGATGTCCATGGAAGGACACCCCGTTGGAGGAGAGATGGGTATGGGAGGAAGGAAAAGGGGAAGGACTGGGAGGAGAGAAGGGGAAAATGTAGTCGGATATAAAACTGATTGATTGATTGAGTAATTAATTAATTAATTTTAAAGGAAGAAAACCCTACCATTTGGTACACATGATAGAGGAAATTTTGCTAAGTAAAATAAGCCAGACACTAAAAGACATAATGATTTTAATCATATGCTAGAAAGAAGGCAGGCAGAATACATAGAGAATAAATCAATAATGACCAGAGGCAGAGTTGGAGATAAGAAGTAAGATGTAAGGTAGATGATTTATACCAATTTTGTAGGGTCAGTAAATATAGATAGCAGATATGCAATTATATTTTAGGAGTATAATTAATAAGACTATATTGTACTAGGAGTCATCATCAAAATTTATAGATTTTAGCTAAGCTTCTCTCCAAAATCAGTAACTGTGAGCTGCCAGTATATTGACATGTATCATGGGAGTAACCACTTACTAGCCCTGTCTGCTGCATTGGGTTGTAAACCTCAAAAATACATAAGAAAATTTGTTTTTGAAAGACAAAAAATAAATCAACTGGTCATGGTAACACAAGTTGTATTCCAAGAAGTAGAAGGATCATGAGTTCAAGACCAGCAGGGGTTCATAGTGGGTTCAAAGTCAGCTTGAGCTGTGCAGTGAGATCCTATCTCCCCAAAAAATAATAATCTAAACAGGAGAGTGTGTCTAACATGCCCAAACACTGAGTTCAATTTAAAGCATAAGAAAAAGAGAAAAATAAATACATTCTATGCATCAGATTGGGAACCATTTAAAAAGTTCCACTGTCTTTTAAATCTAAGAGCTCATAATTCCATATCCTTGACTTAATGTGAGAATGTAGCATGTGTAAGTTTATGTGCACCGTGTGTGAGCAGGAGCCTATAGAGTCTACAAGAAGGAAGGCACTGAACCAACAGATAGTTATGAGTTGTGGTGCAGCTACTGGGAAGAGAACTCAGATCCTCTGCCAGAGCAACAAGTGCCCTCAACCCCTGAGCCATCTACCCAGCACCACAAAATCTCGGTTTAAAACAACACATCGCTGGATAATAACACTGCAGGTCGGTCTGCGAGCACCTGTGATTCCTTCCACATCTAATATGAGGATACCACATGAAAGATTTGGTGAGCAAATATAAGAAAGCCTGCAAAGGAAAAATTTTACCCTGGAAGTCTGATGATAGATTACTTGATTCCCAGCACCACCTGGTGTTGCCAAAGAAAATAATTCATAAGCTGGCACAGTTTTGTTTCCTATGACTGAATAGAAAAGTATTCATATGGACCTGAGAAATAACTCAGAAAAAAAGGCACCCAGTGAAGTGAACATCAAGTATGCAGACTGGGGTCTATCAGGTTCTCTACTAGAAATAAGTTCCTGAAAATCAGGTGAGCAACTAGCCTGGCCAAGGAGGAAGAAGTCTGGTGAAAAACCAGATGGACATTTGCCCTCCCGTGAAGTTTTTCTTCTAGCCAAAGACCTAATCCCCTCCTTGCATGCCACCATTCTTTCAAAGCAGTCTTGAACAACCACCACCTATACGATGCTCTCCATGTTAACTCAATAACACCCCAGAGAAACCTGCAAGAATGGAAGCCCTGTTCCCATCTCACAAGTGAGGAAAGATGCTCACCCAGTGGAATGACTCTGCTCTGGCTCTCAGGAGAAGAGCTGATGCTTAGTCTAGCCAGCAGCTGCTAGCCAAGTCCTTTCTGTTAGACTCAGGGCACATCCAGCCTCTAGAGGGAAGGAACCAACTCCGGCCGCTCACTACTGTCCTGCAGAGCTCTTTAAACCCATGACCACCAGGGCTACTTTGTTGCTGCCATTGCTATTGAGTTAACATCACAGAGGGCTTCTTATCACATGGAAAGAGAAGTGCTTTCCACACATTGGTTCTCAAATGCTCAAAAGTTTCTGAAGGAAAGGAACAGGGCACATGCACCAGCAAGCATCCTCCTTCGTTGAGATATGGAGTTGGTTACAGACTTTGAACTAGGACACACATCTGTGTTTAAGGGGGGGCCAATAGAAAAGGTCGCTAAATAATGTGTATTCTGTGACTAAGAACAGCAGTGAGCCAGGCATAGTGGTGCACTCCTGGAATCCAGCACCGGGTAGAACGACGCAGAACAGATGATGCAGTGGGCTAAGGCCGATGGACAATGATCAAGAAATAAAGTCAGCTGGGCTTCATATTTCCAGGTCCACCTGAACTGTGTAGTAGGAACCCAGACACACATACACAAAGAGAGACACAGACAGAGACACAGAGAAAGAGAGACAATGAGAGACAGAGAAAGACAGACACACAAAGACAGACACACAGAGACAAAGGGATGGGGAGTGAGATGGAGACAGAGGCAGACAGAGACAGAAAAAGATAAACAGTGAAAGACAGAGAGAGAGACACAGAGACAGAGAGAGGCATAGGAATGGGGAGAAAGAGATGGAGGCAGAACGAGAGAGAGAGAGAGTGAGAGAGAGAGAGGCAGAGAGAGACAAAGGGAAGAGGAGGAAGAGAGGACTGCATACTTCTCTGGGCACATACAATTCCTCCTTATCAGCGCATTCATCTTCTGAAGTTGCCATTATCTAAAGTCTATGAAATGAATATTTTAAGAGAGATAAAGACATATTTGTAGGACTTTTATTACAATTCATGTTTTCATTCGTTACTGATAGTCTCCTGCTATGCATAATTTATAAATCATATCTCAACATGAATTTGTACGTATAGGAAAAGAATAATGTCTATAGTGTTGAATACTGTTCATGGTTTCAGGCATCTGCTGAGGATCCTGGAACATTCTCCCCACAGATGAGGAAGGTATCATGATTTTAATGAAATGTTCCCCCAAGCTCACATAATTGGTGGTACAGCTGCCAGCTGATTAGCCGTGGAGCAATGATTGACTTTTCAGGTCTCTGTCCTAACCCATGGATTCATTCTCTGATGGATTTATAGAATGCTGGAATCATTGGGTGTGGTAAACTGTAGCAAGTAAGGCCTAGGAGGAGGGAGCGGGTGACTGAGGGTTCTTAGGGGACATAGCAGGCTTTGTCCTGCCTGCATTGCTCCCCTCTACAGGCTTCCTGTCCATCATGAGGTGAAGAAGCTCACCACACAGTCTCATAATCATTATCCTGTACTCAAGTGCCTAGAGGAAGGGAATTATGGACAGAACCCCCCCCTCCTGCCTTCTGTCTCTCTCTAGCTCTATGTCTTCTACTCTGTCTCTCTTCTCTGTGTCTCTGTCTGTTTGTCTATGTCTGTCTCTCTGTCTCTCTGTCTCTGTCTCTCTATGTTTCTATCTCTCTGTCTCTCTGCCTCTGTCTCACTTCTCTGTGTCTCTGTCTATGTCTATCTCTCTGTTTCTCTGTCTCTCTCTGTCTCTCTGTCTCTCTCTGTCTCTCTCTCTGTCTCTCTCTCTCTCTCTCTCTGTGTGTGTGTGTGTGTGTGTGTGTGTGTGTGTGTGTGTGTGTGTGTGTGTGTGTGTGATCCTACTATGTATTTCATTTGAACCTGGAAATGTGCAGCCCAAGCTGACTTTAATTCATGAGCCAGAATAAACTCTCTGGACTCTTCTATGGGGTTTACGCCACTTCTACTCCAAAGCAGCTAAGACAAGAGGACTTTCATGTATGATCTATATAGTTCACACAAGATTTCCAAAATAAACAAGTCAGGGTCAGGGACGCACCCAAGACCCCACGGTTGTTAAGGGTAGAGTCAAGTAGTCACAGAAACTATTTCACTATATCAGGAGAAATGCATTGTGCTTCTCTGTGTCTCCATCAACAAGGATGCTATATTTGCCCTTGGTTTCATCTGGCCTCTGCCTGCAGAAGAGCAGTAGTGAAGACAGTCCAGCCTCCTCTGTGTGTGCTCAGATGTGGAAGGAGGGTGACCCTTAATGTCACCATGAATTTTAAGGGAAGGTCGTATACATTTTTATCACGTTATGATGGCCATTTGGCCACCTGGAAGGTCAACAGGTGTATGCGTGTGACATGAAGCTCCTTGGCTGTCAGACTTCATGGGTCAGTCAGCACAGGCTGACAGTGTGTGCCAGGGTCTCCAAAACTATACCCTTAGAAAGTGTTTGTTTTGGTGAGGAGCTTTCTTCCTGTGAAAGGGCAGAAAACCTTCTACTCTGAGCCACCAGTCGCAAATGACACCTCATTTCTCACACCTTCGAGCTAAAGAAATGCAGAAAGCGAGCGTGGGGGAGGAAATCTAAAATGAATTTCAGAACTGTCCACACTTAAAGTTGCAACTACTGGCTTTGCTATCAAGCTTCTCGGGTTTTTAATGGTGAAATAATAAAGTAACAAAAAAGATCGAACCTCACACATGTATATGAAAATTCAGATTTTGACAAGTAGATATCCAATATGTGCATAGGAATATAAAATGAACTAATAATTTTAAAAACCAGAGATGCTTGCCCCTCCCAACTTTCTGCTTTCTCTTCATCTGTTTAACTTCATCATGAAAAAGCTAATTTCTTCTGTTCCTCCAGGAATTATTTATTTAGCAACTATTATGTGGCAGGTATTTCATGTAAAGCCTGACTCACAGGGCTTGCATCTTCAAGGGAGAAACAAGTTAATAATAATCTAGGTATGCCTGCTGTGGGGACTAGGACTCACTGTATCTGTCTAATGCGAGTCACAAGACACCCCTGAGGTGACATCTGAGCAGAGAAATGGAAGCAGTAAAGAAGTCAGGCCATGTGCTGGGTCTGTTTAAGAAACACCATAGAGAGTCCTGTGGAAAAGGAGGGCACAGAACTGAGCGAGCCAGAGTGGTCAAGAACAATACAAAAGACCTACAGAGTCAACTGACCTAGGCCCATGGGGGCTCACAAAGATTGAGCCAGCAACTAAAGACATGCAAGGACTGGACCTAGGCCCTTACACATCTGTAATCAATGTGCAGCTAGGTCTTCATGGGAAACCCTTGCAATTGGAGAGGGGCTGCCTCTGAAGAGTTGCCTGTAGGATCTCCTTCCCTGGGAGAGAATGTGCTTAGTTTGGCTTCAACTTGATGGGGGGGGGGGGGGGGCTTCCCTTTCTCTAAAGAGAGAGATAGTTGGGGGAGGGGTTTGTGAGGGTGGGACTGGGAGGATAGGAAGGAGGCTGTGATGGGATGTAAAATGAAGGAAAGGAAAAAAGGAAAGGACCCCCAAAGAGCATGTGGCTAAGAGTGACTAAGTGTTGTGCTTTATAGAAATAGAGAGTAGGAATAGGTTTGGTGGAGGTGCAGTGAGGTGTGGGGGAAGGGGGTGCCTTCGCAGGCCTATGCTGTGGCATCCCTTCCCCCTGAGGGACCAGCCACACAGCAGTATAGTATAGAAAAGAATTTATTCAGAACATGGAGAGGGGAGTTGAGAAGGTAGTAGAGACAGACAAAGGCAGAGACAGAGAGATAGAGACAGAAAGAGACAGAGAGACAGAGAGAGCAGAGGCCAGTCATGAGCATGTGGAGAGAGGGAGGGGAATGGGGAGAGAGGGGGAAGGGGGAAGAGGACAGAGTGAGAGCAAGAAGGCAAGAGAGAGAGGAGGAGGCAAGCAGCCCCCTTTATAGTGGGTCAGGCACACCTGGCTCTAGCCAGGCAACTGTGGGGCTGAGCTTAGACAAAATGCTAACACTAAGGAAGGAAAGATAGATGTGTCCAGGTCGGCCTGTGCCTGGCTTCCTAAGCTGATGTGACAGTAGCCTTGACTCTTTGTGAGATGGAGCCAAAGAGGAGGGTTGGAGACAAAGGAATGACAGTCTTACTTACATTCTCTTGTCCATACTGGGAACAGACAACAGGGCACAAGGTAGGGAAACCAGCTAAGAGACTATGCCAATAATCTAGGTCAGGGATCACAAGATCACAGAAAAGGGTTAAAAAAAAATGCCGTCACATTCCAGATGTTGATCATGGACTGAGTAATGGAGAGCAAAGGACATACATCAAAGAGGACAGACATCAAGGGTGCACCAGGGATGTCTTGCTTGGTGAAGCCAGGGTAGAAGATTCCAGAGTTAGCATGTGGACACCACAGGGATAAAGTAGAATGGCCAACGACTAGAATGACAAGGTAAGAGCTAATCAAACATACTGCACTTCAAGAGTCTATGAGCATCCAGATGGGCGTGGCATGTCAGCCACTGGATAGATAGATACATGTGCCAGGAGCTCAGGGAAGCCGCTGTGGCTGGGTGTGGTCCTGGGTCAACATCTAGATGCTCTTCAAAGTCATGTGAGATCTGTGCAGTGCAGCTAGAGACAAGAACCCTGAAGTGTAATGGAGCAGCAAGCAGCAAGAGGACGCGCGTTAAGAAACATTGTCAGTGAGGACCTTGGGGTGGACAGATTAACCTGGGTTGTGTAGATTCAGTCTGTTCTGGGGAAGTAGGAGACAGAAAAGCATGTCAAAGACACAAGACGGGTGAAGATGGGGTGCTGGGCAACAGGGCATGAATTCAGCCCACTGTTTGTGCTTCTCCAGGTGAAGGGAAGGTAGATCAGGCCAGGGACAAAGCAGCTCTGGAGCTGGAATGACTTCTGCTCAAAGGTGGGAAACGGTGCCCCCTTGTGTCTCAATGGAGGAATGCAGTCCTTAAGATTTACAGATGGTTTAAGCATCTGAACTTGTGATGATCTATGATAGCAATATAAATTTAACACAAATCTGAATAGAGGACAGTCGAGACAAGCAAGGTAGAAAGAAACTATATTTTTGAGGGGGATCACAGAGAGCACAGAAATAGAACGGGAAATAGAGGCTTTTCCAGACAGAAGCGATAGCATTATGTAATACTTCCTACAACCTAACAGAAGGTGAACATTGACAGTGCTCTCAGAGAGGAAATCCTGAATCTCGCTGTGTCAGGAAAGAGGGAGGTGAGAGCTGGTACTCCGCCGGCTTTCTCTTTATCAATTACGACTCATTCTGAGACCCTAGTCCATTCTCAGTTAGCTCTTGTGGGAAAAGCTTAAAGACAACTAGAGGTGTTGATGATGGATGGCCTGGGTGTCTCTTATTCCACTCAAGCTGACAACTGTAATTAACTAGCATCAATGGCAAGTGACAGGCAAAGGGAAGAGAAATGACCACGCCCACATCTTCCCAAAAAACCCCATCAGTCTTCCAAGTTTCAGTTGTGCTTCTCTCAGTTTTCTCCTGCCTTTTAAAAGCTCGGAATACCCATGATACAACTTACAGACCATATGAAGCTCAAGAAGAAGGAAGACCAAAGTGTGGATGCTTCAGTCCTTCTTAGAAGGGGGAACAAAATACTCGTGAGAGGTAGAGGGTGGGAGGGGGAAGGGGGAGGGCAGAGAAGAGACAGGATGATATATAGAGGGTCAGGAATTTGAACAGAAGTGTGTAGCAATGGGGGATGGGGAACTGGGGGTAGTCACCAGAAAGTCCCAGATGTCAGGAAAGCAAAAGGCTCCCAGGATCCTATGGGGATGATATTAGCTGAAATGCCCAACAAAGGGGAGGGAGAACCTGTAGAGACCATATCCAGAGGCTAGGCAAGGTCCCTGGTTGAGGGATGGGGCCACCCACCCATCTCAAAAGTATTAACCCAGAATTGCTCCTGTCTAAAGGATACAGGGACAAAGAGTAGAACAGAGACTGAAGGAAAGGCCATCCAGAGACTGCCCCACCTGGGGATCCATCCCACATGCAGACACCAAACCCAGACACTATTGCTGACGCCAAGAAGCTCTGAGATAGCTGTCCCCTGGGAGGCTCTGCCAGAGCCTGACCAATACAGATGCTAATGCTTGAAGCCAACCATCAGACTGAGCATGGGGACCCCAATGGAGGAGCTAGGGGAAGGACTGAAGGAACTGAAAGGATGTGCAACCCCATAGGAAGAACAGCAATATCAACCAACCAGACCCCTCCTCCCCCCCAGAGCTCCCAGGGACTAAACCACCAACCAAAGAGTACACATGGAGGGACCCATGGCTCCAGCTGCATATGTAGCAGAGAATGGCCTTGTCTGGCATCAATGGGAGAGGAGGCCCTTGGTCCTGTGGAGGCTCAATGCCCAGCATGGAATGTTAGGGCAGTGAGGTGGGAGTGGAGGGTGGGCACCCTCACAGAAGCATGGGGGAGGGGAGGGGATAGGGGGTTTTCGGAAGAGACACCAGGAAGGGGGATAACATTTAAAATGTAAATAAGATAACCAAAAAAAAAATAATAATAAGTAAAAATGCCTTAATTGTTTCTCTGAAGAACAACAGGTGCTGAAGTTAACAAAGTAACCTTTGATACCCATTGTGATTCACACTTAGTGGCACACAGTAATAAACTCCTTCCTTGTCCACTCTATATTCAGAGGCATTTCCATCTTGCCCTTGTAGAACTGAAGGCCAAAGGAAATGGGTTTGTTTTGACCACCAACATGAATCCCATGTGAAGGCACAAGTACAAAGTCAGAAATAGTAACTTTCAAAGGCCTTGCTATAAAAGAGCTGTTGGCAAAAAGTCCCCTGAGCCACCCAAGAGACAAAACTCTGGTCGGAGGAGAAATTGGATGTGGAACCACAGAACCCCCCCATCACCTGTCCGTGAGTGGAGTTATGACAAGTCTGTCAGTGCAGCCTAAAAACTCATTCTGGTATATGAAAGCCACGTCCGTGATGTGGATCATCGTCTTGTCAGAATCCTCCTTAAAATAAAACCTGCACTGTTTCAGCCACTCAAAGTCCGTAGGGCTCTTGATGTGCATGCGACACTGAAATTCAAAATTGTGCTGCATTAGACCTGAGTGAGACAAGTCTCTTGCTAAGTTGACATATTAGCATTTGCACAGATCACAAAGCGGGAGGGGGGGACCCGAGTGGATGAGAGACAGCAAGCTTCTCGTCACATGACCCAATCAGTTACTGATCAACCAAAAAGAAACCTGAGATGCTAGGAGAGTGGGAGGAGTCAAGGCCACTCCAACTCCGCCCCTCAACATGAAATGGCATTACAGTTCAATAATCAGAGCCACTTCTATAACTGTAACCCTTCATGTATAGTTCCAAATTATCTGAAACATAAGATTCAATCTATGAGAATACAAAGACAGGGCTACAATAATCTCATTACAAAAAAAAAAGGTAATCTCAATAAGATCAAATCTTTTGAGTGTGTGGGGGTTTTTTGCTGTTTTTGTTTTCTTTCTTGCCATTTTTTTTTCCTATGAATTTTCAGTGGGCCGAAAATCCTAACATTTCAATGACAGGTTAATACCTGGAGATGGGTTTGTCTAAAATTTTTACCAAACCTTTAATTATTTCTTTTGGACAAATAAGACGTTTAAAATTACCCTGTGCCCTTTCTTTATTTCTCTGGGAACCAAACAGTGTGCTTAGCTATTAGGTGAGAAGATTAGCACAAAGCAGTTTGAAAACACAGTCTTGTGATTCCACCATGTCAGGACCAATCTTTCGTAATCTTTTCTTACATCATGGGGCTGAGACACAATCCAGAAGACTGTACACGTAAGCGCTTCTTGCCTCTCACCTACTATTACATTCTATAGAAAAGGACAAGCCTAAATTCTTTTCACATGTCCCATAACTGTGACTATGCCTCTCCCATTCCATCCCAGTCTGCATGACATTTGCTGTAGTATGAAGGGCCACCTTGCAATCAATGACATAAACAACTTGCTTTTGCAAACAACTTGTGAGGGATGGCATTTGTCAAATCCCCTATGCAGCTCTATTACCAATGTGTTTATATCTGCCCCCAAGAAAGCAGTGGTGTTTGACCAATAACCACAAAGAAAACAAGACAGAGAGAAGCTTTTTGGGATGCTGCATGACATGTTAGCATCTAAAATAACCACCAAGAATTTTAAAGTAATGCCTCATTACCCCAGTGATGTGCTTTAGATTATGGGGCTATGACTGGAATTCCAGCTGAAGGCCTGAAAAGACAGCTTGACACGTGTGCTCTGAGACCAGGAAGCCTCTGCCTGAATCTGACCGTCACACAAACTCACTCTAATCAATCCAGTGGGTGAACACAGATGGCACCTAGAGCTGGCTTTTCTGTATACGACCCACAACATTTATAAAGCATTTACTATATTAATCCTTCTGATCCATGAGCATAGCAGATCTTTCCACCTTCTGAGGTCTTCTTCGATTTCTTTCTTCAGAGACTTGAAGTTCTTGTCATACAGATCTTTCACTTGCTTGGTTAGAGTCACACCAAGATACTTTATAT
>CM052716.1:10378470-10399297 GCA_028551405.1 Uromys caudimaculatus
CATCATCAATAAAATATAATTGAAATTAAAAAACCAGAAAAAGCTCATGATTGGGTCTGGAGAGATAGCTCATTGGTATGACACTTATGATCTGAGTTAAATACACAGAACTCATGCTTTTAAAAAAAAAATACAGGACTGATGGAATACACTTGTAATCCCAATGATAAGGAGAGGAAAACAGCTGGATCCCTGGGACTCACTGACCTGCCAGCCTATCCTATTTGTTGAGTAATAGACCAGTGAGAGACATTGCCAAGAAATAGGTGAACTGCACCCAAAGGAAACCAGCTTAAGTTGTTCTCTGGCTTTCACAAGCATGTGTGCATACATGGGCACACACATGCACACCAGCTCATGAACTACACTGTGGTGGGCTAGAGGATACACAGTAGAACTTCCCCAGAGCGTCCACTCAAGGACACAAACAGAAAAGAAACAAAAGCAAATATTTTGCTGGAAACAAGGGTGTTTTACTCTACAGAGCCTATGAAAGCCATGCCTAAGTCTGTGTGGTCCTTCACATTTCCTCCCAGGTAGGACCAGGTTCATTTGACTCAGATCTACTTGAGGGCAGGATGGTCCAATGTTACCCTAACGTATTATCCTCTCCTTTTCTTTGACCTTAACTTTCTAATAGCTCTATTATTTCTCAACAGCAATCTCAAAGCTGGTTCTGGGTACCAAGAAAAAATAAGTGAGCCACAGTTTTTGTTCAAGTTTGATATTCATTTTTTCTTTACTTCATTAAAGTGATTTCAAAATTCCACTTGAGGCCCAGTGTTCTTAACTGTCACCTATGTCAGTGAGAGCAGCCTGGCTTGGTTTCTCTGGGGCTCAGCACAAGCTGGTTCGGACTGTCACGAGTCACGAGGCCACAGAGAAGAGAACGTGGGCAAAGGGCATCTGCCTCCTAGAGTCAGCCAAGGAGACATCATTGTTCAAGTTAAATTCAGATAAATGTCAGCCACAAGTGTTGATATACACTTAGAAAATTGCTTTCATCATGTTTCTAGTTTGTGATTTTTCTCGGAGTCGTTGTTTGCTGTTTCCTTGCTATTGTGAAGACGGTGGCGGTGGTGGCGGTGGCAGTGGTGACTGTGGTGGCAGTGGTGACAGTGGTGGTGGTGGCAGCTGCTGTTGCTGGTGGTAATGGCCTGGTTTGGTTGTCTCGTTTGGATTTCACTGCTTTTGTTTGATTTGTATATCTGTGTGTTTTGTTTGTTTCTGTAGGAGAATTGTTTTTGATTTTAGTGTTTGTTGTTGGTTTGTGTTGGATGGGCTCGTGTGTGTGCGTGTGTGTGTGTGTGTGTGTGTGTGTGTATGTGTGTGAGAGAGAGAGAGAGAGAGAGAGAGAGAGAGAGAGAGAGAAAGAGAGAGATTATGATGCCTGACTTTAGATTATTTTATTTTAAAACCAGTAAGAGAAAAGCAAGGGAAAGTGTTATGAGTCTGAATTTTCAAAGCCTACCTATGCATCTGTGTGTACACGTGTACTAGGGGGTACTCCTGCACACACTCATATCTCTATAATCTTGGCTGCTTATCTATATATGCTATTTCATATACAAAAATATAATAGAACATTTCAGTTATATATTATAGATATAGAAGATAAACAAGAAAAATGTCAAAAAGGAGGTACAATAATTTTAAAAATGGTACTGAAACAAGAATGCTTACAGGATCGTTACTCCCTTAAGGAAATATCTGAAGTCCTTTGTCCAGCAGCAGGATACGCGTTACATGTGAGACTCCAAATGATAAACGTCATCCATGCACGTTTTATGTGCAAAGCCACTCTTATGTGGCTTTTATCACCTACTCACCTGCTCTTTCTGTTCCCTTTCCTCTCCAAGGTCCTGAGAGCTTAGGAAGACCCACTGAACTCACCCTGTGAGCGACTTCTGGCAGATTTCCAACTGGTCCAGTAAGTGTGGCAGCAGCTGCCCCATGGTCTCATCTCCAATACAACACTGAACCACATTTGGTATCTCATGTGCCCGCATCATGATCTTCACCCAAGACTTATCTATATTGGAAAAGCGCTTGGCTTCCTGTAGAAAGGACACATTGGACAAGTCTATGGTCTCAATGATGAAGCATCTTTCATGTCTCCAGCTGAATCCAACATTCCAACCAGGGTAGACATCTAAGCTATATAATGTCTGAGGTCCACAAGTCTATTTAAGGCTTCCTTGTGTCTTTCTCATTACATCATCTCCCTGTTTGAAAAAGAGTTTGTAGCTCAACCCTGACATTCCCACTATGGTAAAAAAAAAAAAAAAAAAAAGAACAGAAACTGAATGCAAAACTAAATGTCTGTGCAAGATGACTTGGGAAGAAAGACAACTCCCGATTGTTCTCATGGGTGATCTCGAAGTAGAGTGAACTTACAATTTTCAAGAGTTCTACAGAGGATTAGCTTGCTTGTGTGTTTAGAAAGCAAATACCAAGTATTTAAAAACAAAAACACACATGCAAAAATTCATAACTGGTGAAAGGAGTGTGGAGACTAAGTATCAATGGAGTGCTCGGCCACAGAAGGAACATCTATATCCCAGGCCTTTCCCACAAGGCTCAGGAAGTATTTCATAAGGACCGTAAAGAACCAGGGGTTGAAAGCCTGGGATGAAACTGTGTCTCCTGAACATGACAGGACCAGAGCATTTACTAACTCACAGCAGCTATTGTTGCCTGCAAAAGACCCGCACATAATCAAGTCAGTCAACATTATAGTATGGGGGGAGGCATGAAACCCCCACCTAATAAGGAGCTATAAACAAGTGGATGACTTCTGAGGGAGGGAGAGACAAGTTTCTTTAAAGGTGTGGTTTCTGACAGGTTGCCATGCACCCTGGATGGCCCCACACCCACGAGTATATGGACAGACATAGATTGGACTCAGTTATTTGGAAAGAGACCAAAAAAAAAAAAAAAAAAAAAATGGAACAAAAGTTGTGCCCAGAGTGGGGCAGCAGATCTTGGAGGAGTGCTGATCAACGAGATCAACACACATTTTATGAATTCTCAAAGAATTAACACAATATTTTTTAAATAACCACACAAAATTATTTCCAATATAATATTGCAAAAAAGTTGTCTTTTCTAAGGAGAAAATGGAAAATGCATACATTATTTTGGTATTGTTGAAATAATTGTTCTTCCTTTTCTTCCTTAACAGCTCCTTTATGCCACTAATAATCCTAGACTCACAAACATGAGAGAAAGAAATGTCACTTTAACCCTTAAATATTGTACGTCAATGTTTCCACTGACATGTGACAAAGCAAAACCAAAAATGCATAAATTAACATTTAAATTTTTAGCATATGAAAGCATTTCCTGCTGACCAAAAGATAAATGTGCTGCCTTACAAATGGTTAACATATCTGCCTACTACAGATCACTGAAATAATCCAGGAGAAAGTTCAAGATCTTTGTGATAACCGTGGACACAGTCATACTGCTGCAATTCAAACATCAAGTTGAATGTCCTCACTGTACAAGTAATCAAAGCAGTTAAATGGGATATTTTAAACTTTAGTTTAAAATGTCTTTTAAAATCTTAAACTACGTCCAATATGTGCATAGTGAGGTAATTACAATTTGATGAGAAAAATATACCCAACATCTCAGAGAGAAAGCCTTTTTCTGCAGATTCCTTACCTTCAATTTTACAGCACGGATATAATTGGATATATTCCATAGCGTGCATTATTTTTAAATGTCAGTAGTAAAAGAACAAATTATCCTACAATTGTCAAGATAACTATCCCATAAATTTACACTGTCCCAAACTCCACCTTCAAATTATCCAAGTCTCACACAATGACACAGAAATTCATGCTCTGGGTTTTTTGATGCTCAGTTTCCTATCAGACTTCACAGGTTCACAGCAGTTTCACTCTGTAATTACTATCCTTGTCTTTCCCCATAAATCCCCACTTCCTTTGAAAAAAATAACAGCATCAGAAAAGAAAGCTAAGTTGCTAGAATCAAAGGTTCAATGAAGATTAAGGAGTTCTCAGTTCTTAGATGTTTCTCAAATTGAATAACCTGATGAAACCATAAAGAAACTTTGAGAACCTTGGGCAGCTGCTTCGCAATGTCTCCTCCCACGAAGACAGCTTCTAGATAAATCCACAAGTTTTGAACAGTCATCCAGTTCTCAATGATGTCTGTTGAGTTGGAAAGGCATTGCACCCATTTTTGAATCTGGGCTTTGAAAGGCATATTGTACCTAAAATAAGAAACACTTATTTTGACTGTGTTGTTTTTTAAAAAGACAGTTTTTAACTTGTACTTTTAACACTTACAATGCTGCCATGTTAGCAACAGAAACAGGACCCTGCTGAATGCTTTCAGTTTGGTTTTTACAACATGGATCCAAAGTATGGATAGCAGCAAGAGACAGATAATCTAAAGAAACCAGGTATGAGACAACTCCACCCAGATTCCAGAGAACTGTTGTGATATCCAGGATCATAAGATTCTCTCTGCTGAGTTTCTGTGCCTGCTCCACAGGAGTTGTGAGCTCTCATTCACTGGTGGCACTCCCAAGATTAGAGACTGGATAACCAATATAAGTTTCAGATATCATAATATATGGGCTCTCTGGCCTGCTTCTCCCATGTCTCTTCCTAATTTGCTACCCTCCTTTGGCCCAGCCATTCCTGCTTGTGCATACAAGTATGTTAAACTGTATACTATGGCAGAATCCGTAATACACATATACAAAGCCTGTAACTTGCAGTCAATAAACACGTAATTGAATAATTGTTTCTCACACTACTCTGTAGGGTAGATGACATCAGTTAAAAAAAAAAAAAAAAAAAAAAAACCCTCCTGTATCCCTAATACAGATTTTTGTACTTGATATTTACGCTTTTTCTGTCTCTGGAAGTGTGCTGTCAATCAAATAACCTAACCTTCACACTCTCCTTCACAGTGTATGGTGTCCAAGTCTCTCAGAAACTTACCATGTGCTGAACAGCCCAAATTCAACATTACCAAGGATTGAAGACTAAATTCTCTAGCCTGTATCATTTACTCAGACGTGGCAAATAAATGAAAATAACAGGAATTTTATTTAAATAATGTTAAGTATATAGTATTTCCTATATTTAAATTATTGATTTACAGATGGTGAATGCTTAAAATCCCAGTGTTCAGGCGGCAGAGGAAGGAGCATCATGAGTTCAAGGCCATCCTGGACTACATAGCAATATCCTGTCTTTATTAGACATACACAAGGGGTGAAGTTTTAAGCCCAGAATGGCACAGTACATTCATATCTCAGTGATCGCCACATGGTCATGATATTTTTGAGATTCTGGTGTACAATAGATTACTTGAGGGAGAGTATGGAGAAGTAAGTTCATTAGGAAGTATGAGTCTATGGTTTTTGTGTCAACATGGGATTGCACTGCAGCTACAACCAAATGGCCAAACAGAGGTATCAGACTGGTTTCTGGCTGCGCCATTGTTCATGCTGCCATGATCATCAGTGAAGTGTGCACCCAGGTAAGGGCCTCTAGACCATCAGTGTGAGAACAAAAGGTTTATCAAGCCGGATGATTCTAGAACTCAGAGTAGCACCACCAACTGGAATCTGCAGTTATTGCTCTGTCAGCTCTACGGGGATGTGTGTCAGCAGCAAAGATGGCGTGCTCAGAGCAATCCAAGGGGCTACCTACAGGTGCCATTCTGTCGAACTGATGCCTCAGACACATCCCACAAACAGAGAATGATGCCATAAAACTACTGCCACTGTGGAGCTGAAGAATGAGGGAAATGGTTTTCCTACCTGTTGCTCAGGAGAGAGCCCAGCAGCATCAGGCTATCTTCCATGCTGGCGATGACTTCTGAGGTACTGTCTCCTCTCAGGAGGAGTTCTCCTCGGGTCTTAAAGCTGCTGAATGTTAACGTTTTGTTGTCCCACTCATTGATCACTTGCTTCAGCTTTTGCTCAATGTCTCTCTCCTTCACAGCGCTGATGCAAATGTCCTATCAACAGAGTAAGCTCTCGGTTATCCTGGGAAAGTTATGTCTCAATAGTAGTCTACGTCCACAAGAGCTCCTCTTGTTCATTTTATGTGCATTTAAAGATTCTGTGTTTGCAAATAACAAATTCAATGTCATAAACAGCATGAACGTCTAAATAAATACATATGGAGGGAGAGGAGGATAAAGGCATGTCTAAATAGACTCTTAATTTCTAAAATTTTCCATCCATGTCAGGAAAAGAAGTAACAAAAAAAAAAGATTCAATATCATTTTGCATTTTACAATATAATGACAGGCCTAAGATTCACTGTCCTGATTTCCCTCTCAGGTCAATAGGTGCAGTGTGAGAGGAGAGAATCAGCAGAAATCTGAGTTCTGCCTGCTCTCCAGTCACAGGCTCCATCACAGCGTCTTCTCCTGGACCCCTGGCTGAAGCCCATCTTTACCCTCGTTTCCTCTCACTGTTTATTTTCTGGGTGAGTGCATCTGTCCAGGTATTCAGTAGCCTTTGTATCTGCAGGCGGAACCACATAGCTTTCCCTCCTTGTTTGACACAGGAATGTTTCAACATAACCACAAGCACACCCCATGACCCTGCCCAAGTTCAAACTCGATCTTCGCACCTATCACCCAATCTGACTTCTTACAACATCCGTTGTCTGTCTTTGTGATACATGGGCAGCACTCTGATCCATGCAGAGCTCTCAGAAAGGGAGCTAGAGGTCTTTGTTGTCCCACCCTTACTACCTTGTCCCACCTTTCCCATCATGTTTCTCCTTCAACAAATTCTGTCCAATATTACTCCCTCAAAATCTCACAGGCCATTTCTTCAGCTTCAAGACTTCTATTCTCCAATCCCTAAGTAGGTTTTCCTGTCATTCTCTTCTTATCCTCATCTTTCTGCATACCACTATCAGGTTGATCTTTACAAAATGCACTGCGATCTCATCCCCAAGGAAGACACATCTCCCAGGTGGCTCCATATTGCTCTGGAGACTGAAACCAATGACATGCTCAACACACATGGTCGCTGGCCTCAACAGTCTCCTTTCTCTCCTTACCTGTAGCAGATGGCCATCCTCTGGCTCTTCCAACACACTACACAAATTATGTTCTTTCTGCCCGCAATGGTTTTGTTTGCACATTCACAGCATCTCACCTCCAGAATACAGCTACATTCCTTTCATCCAGACAGACTTGAACCCAGACAAGACAAGTCCTTTGTCACAGGCTTTCCTGGGGCAAGCAGCATACTTTCTTTCCAGGGTAATTTGCTACAGCTTATAGCTGTACCTTCATTTGTATAAATAACTACATTATTATATACAAACTAAAAAAGCAAGAATATATCTCTACATTTCCAACATAGACCCTTTCCGCAGTAGCACTCAGTAAGCGAGGAGTTGGTGGATGGGTGACAAGATTGCCTTGTTCTACTCCCTATCAACTATACCTCGAGTTCCTCTTTGTATTTCAGAAGAGGAGCCTCCATGATATTTCTTAACTTAAAGGTCTCATTGCCCACATCCAGACTGTGCCCAGTGAGAGCAGTTATCCTCTGCCAGTGCCTCTCCACCATGGCATTACTGGCCATGTATTCCAGCAGTGGGCAGCACTCACTAAAGTCATCAATAGTCTTCTTCAAATCCAGAAAGGCCTGCCAATCCTTCAGGGCCCGGGGCAGCTTCCGACACCTGTGAGGGACACCAACAGGGAAGACCATTGAATTATTCAAAACCCAGACATTACCCTTTCCAATTATCTCCTCAAATACTACCTCATTTTCAAATTTCATGACTGATAAGCTATATATTAAAATAACCATTTTATAGAAAAATCTTTCTCTAAATCAGAAGATTTTTTTTTCAATCTTTCATGACAATTGCCTAAATAGAGGTATTATTTTTAAAGGATAAGAAGCTTCTTTCAGGGCTGGAGAGATGGCTCAGCAGTTAAGAGCACTGGCTGCTCTTCCGAAGATCATGAGTTCAATTCCCAGCAACTACATGGTGGCTCACAACCATCTGTAATTGGATCTACTGCCCTCTTCTGGTGTGTCTGAAGACAGTGACAGTGACGGTGTACTCATGTATACATAAAATAAATAAATAAACCTTTTTTAAAAAGAAGCTTCTTTCAATTCATTTCAACTTTATGACCATGAAACTGAGAGCATTCCAAACAGAGCACAGCATAAAGTTTCCAGCTGTTGCCTCACACACACCAATGGCCTTCCACTTTTCTTGGGCTCAGCTGTTTGAAAATGCTAGGAAAACCAGGTGTGGTCCATGCTTTTATTTCAGGAAACTACCTAATATAGAGGAATGGTTATGATGCTTTGATTTAATCAGGACTCTGCTTGTACTGATGCTAAAGGTCCTTATCCACAATTGGATTTTGATCTATCAATAAAGATGCCGGCAACCAATGGCTGAGCATGGGGTGGAACACTTAGAGTTGCTTGGGTAGGACACAGGGAGAATCAAGAGGACTGGAAAAAGAGGAAGGGGGTGCAGTAGCAGCAAGAGATAAAGCCAATCTGTCATGTCATTGGGCCTGGGGTAGCAAGGGAAGGCTTAGGAGTGCCCAGTCATTGAGTTAGCCAAAGCATTTTAAGATTAACTAGTGTGTGTGTGTGTGTGTGTGTGTGTGTGTGTGTGTGTGTGTGTGTGTTTCATCTGGGGATCCGAGATAGCCCCTTGGCAAGTGCAGCCAGAAAACTCACTGCAACAACCTAATGTAAAATTCAAATAATTTTAAGTGTAATACAAACAAAATCGTCTTTCTTCTCACTGCAGAAAAGGCCACTAACACACTTGATGAGCTTTGAAGATAGGGGGAAAGGACAAAGGAGCATTTCACAAGGATGATGTCAACAGTGACAGAAAGCAGAGGCAAGACATGCCAGGCAGTGACAAGAGAACTTGAAAGCATATCACACACAGAAGTCCTATGGGCTGGTAAGAAGGCTCAGAGGGAATGTGCTTGCAAGCATGAGGTCCTAAATTCAAGTCCCCAGCACCCACATAAAGAGCTTGTCATGGTGGCCAATGTCTGTAATTCCAGAACTGTGGAGGCAGAGACAGGGAGATGAGAGACTTACTGGCCATTCACAGCCAATCAGTGAGCTCCATGTTCAGTGAGAGCCTCTGTCTCAAAGAAAGATAGATAATGAGAGAGAAGGACACTGACATGGACTGCTGGCCCCATCTCTCACACACAGAAAAAAAAAAGCTGTCTCCCCTCACATGGATATTCCATCAAGAATTCAAAATCTCTAGGGATGCAAAACATTTGCTTTCTTACCTGTTTTGGAATTCTAAGAGTTCATTGTTGATTTTTTCAATATTCACTTCTGACCAAAGGGTATCTTGATAGCTATTCACAGTCTCTATGACACTGTTGTACAGGCTGTATATTTTCTGTAGCAGATGTAGCTGCTTCTTTATCTCGAGAAGCTGAGGATACTGTGTAACTGGCAAACCAAAAAGTTCCTCTCCTCCAGTGTAGGTGATATATTTACGGTATATGTTATCAAATTGATTCTGATAAAAAGCATATGTGAACTCCATCAGAATGCATTACACATGGGCTAACACGTTGGCAAATAAACAAGAATTCACGAGCCAGGGGCACATGTAAGTATAGTGAGTATATTTATCTGAAAGTATTTCTAATTGTAACAACAGTTAAATTATATTTTCAAATGTAAGTACATCTTCAGTCACAGAATAGAATTTTTACCCTTTACATGTACTATAAACACAGGAAGACAGTCATTGCTTAGGAAGTTTGTAGCAATGAAAAGGTTTACCTGGAATATAATAAGCCTGTCTCTGGCTTCCTGGGGCTTCAATCCACTTGCCATCGGACCATTCTGACGTAGATGAAACACAAAACATAAGACAAAGCGTCCATACACAAATTTCACAAGATCAACATTCTGAGCTAACACAGTTTCCATACATGATGTAAACATGACAGGACATTGTGTTTGTAGTTGTTGTTACTGTTGTTGTTTATTTTTAATCTCCAAAAAGAACTCTGAATGTAATCCACTTTTCTAGTCTGAAAAGCCGAGGACCTACCACAGCTTCCAGAGGTTAAGAACCTTGAAAGTTTTTAATCATTTACTGTTTACCTCCTAGATGATACCCATAGTATCAGTGGCTATTCTGGGGAAAGCCTACAGTTCTGATTTTGAAGTAAAGCACTATTGTAGTTAGCTTGCAGATCCTACCACTCTAACAGCTACCTGGAAAATGAAACATAATCTACACAGTCCAGTTCAGTGTTCCTGAATGATGACACCTCAAATAAGTTGCCTTTTATGTTACCTTGGGCATGAATTGAGTGCATGGGCTCCTGCCTTTATGAGCTTTGCAGTTTGAAATGCCACCACCTAACAGATTCAAAACTGACCCCATACTTACGCACTTCCTTTCTGTTGCATGTGATAGTTGGTCAGAAATGGATTTCACCACCCAACACATTTACACCACAATTCTTGCACTAAAACCCATATTCATGAGTAAATGATGGAGACCAGAGGAACAAGGCTCCATTTGCCTTGTCTACCACTATGCCTGTCTGCAGTGCAAAGCTCAGCACCTACTCAAGCTGAGAGCCTGAAGAATCAATGTGTGCTGTAGAAAATGGGAACTATGTTTATATTTAAGTAGTATTGTTCTATACAGACTTAGAAACCATTCTAGATTTTATTTTAGTTGGATACAGGGTCATCTTATAGCCCGGGAAGCAACTGAACAACTTCAGAACTTTTAAGTCCGCACATCATGATAAAATTATATTCTGAATTAACTCTTAAGGGGAGAAATTCAAAAAGGGAAATATGTTTGCCCCTATAAATATAATACTACTCTTCCTGTGACATTTTATGGAACTTAACATAGAGTTTTTAAACAGGTACATTTTGTGAATCCTATCCATTCTCCCCTAAATTCTCACAGAGAGAAAGAAAGGCAGAGCCTACCAAATCATAGTCCAGGTAAAACTGCTGGCAGTCCTGAAGGAACACCTCCACCGCACCGGTCAGCTCCTTCCGGAAACTGGGCTGCACAGCACCTAACTCATTCTGAACATCACTGGCTCGGGCCAGCAGCTTCTCCCAGGCATAGCGCAAGGTGTCCACTTTGTCCATCTCTTCCTTGGCTACCAGAAGTCCGTACTTGTTAAGGAGGGCATAGGATTCCTACAGACAAGAAGGAAAAGTGTATTTCTGACAGTCAAATGTGTAAATCCTCACACAGTCACAGACTGGAGCCGAGAATGGGGGACCAGCATGATGGAGAGGCCACCCTACGGGCTCTAATCATTCTCCTCGTGCACTTTAAGGACCTAAGTGAGCAAGGGAGCCAGTCAGACCCAGTTCTCTCATCTGTGAAATGAAGAGACTCTGGCTATCTCACCGAATGTCTGGAAATGCCTTAAAACATCATTTTAAATGCACTTTCAAAACTGTAAAATGTGACACAAAAGATATTTTTACTAGGTCCCAAAATTGTATTTGAACACTATAAAATTATATCAAGTAAATGAGAAAACATAAAACTTAACTTCTAAAGTTAGGGTAACAAAATAAGCCACCATTTAAATTTAATCCTAGTTTACTTTGTTCAGAAGGAGCAGGGCTGTCTCTGACTCTTTTGCCTGCTTCTGTGACCCTTTTTCTCATATATAGATAGATAGATAGATAGATAGATAGATAGATAGATAGATAGATAGATATAGAGATAGATAGAGAGAGAGAGAGAGAGAGAGAGAGAGAGAGAGAGAGAGAGAGATAGAGATAGAGATATACTATATAGATATAGATATCACACACACACACACACACACACACACACACACACACACACACTTAGAGTTTTTCTGCTGTGAACAGACACCATGACCAAGGCAACTCTTACAAGGACAACATATGTAATTGAAGCTGGCTTACAGGTTCAGAGGTTCAGTCCATTATCATAAAGGTGGGAGGAAGCATGGCAGCATCCAGGCAGGCATGGTGCAGGAGGAGCTGAGAGTTCTACATCTTCATCTGAAAGCTACTAGCAGAATATTGGCTTCCAGACAGCTAGGATGAGGGTCTTATAAGCCCACACCCACAGTGACACACCTACTTCAATAGGGCCACACAATCTAATAGTGCCACTCCCTGGGCCAAGCATACACAAACCAGAACAATTGTGTGTGTGTGTGTGTGTGTGTGTGTGAGACAGAGAGAGAGAGAGAGAGAGAGAGATATCATAATATATATGTTGCCTCATCCAGCCTTAATATAAGGAGAGGTGCCCAGCATTATTACAACTTGATATACCATGTTTGGTTGATATTCCTGAGAGCCCACTCTTCTCTGAAAATGGAGGAAGAGTGGGGCAGGGACTGGGAGAAGAGGAGGAAGGGAAGCTGCAGTTGGATGTAATATATGAGAGAAGAATAAATTAAAAAATAATAGTAAAAGAATGTCTGACAGTCAGATACAAGAAAGTCTTTTCCAACCAAAACCTGAGCCAAGTCTTTGCTCTCAGAATGCAAAACGTTTGAATAAAAAGATTAATGTGACGGGTTATCCAATCTCAAGTGCTCATAAATAAAAAGGGGAGACAGTAGAAGAGTTGGAGAGGGGGAAACGGTGTAAATACTAATCGTTAATAATACTAACTACTAATAATAGGGAAAAATTAAATTCAGAGAACCAAAGTTGGTGATTCTTTTCTCCTTTGTTTTATTCTTCTTATAATTTTTATGTGTTTATTCATTGTACATAGTTCTGTGCTACACACACAAGGACATCTTCATATAATGATATGTAAGCCACTCTCAGAAAGACAAATATTGTATGTTCTCTCTCATTGTGGCTCTTAGATCTTACACAAATCCATACAATTATATGTGGGGGGGGGGGGTGTGTGGTGTGGGGTGTATGTGGGTATGTGTGTGTGTGTGGTGTGGGGGGGGTGGGGGGGTGGGGGGTGGAGGAGGGTGTATGTGATGGGGGGTGTGGTGTGTGTGTGGATATGTGTGTGTGTGGTGTGGGGGCGGCATTGGGGGTGTGGTGTGTGTGTGTGTGTGTGTGGTGTGTGTGTGTGTGTGTGTGTGTGTGTGTGTGTGTGTGTGTGTGTGTGTGTCATGAAGGGGAAAGTGGACTGTCTGGGAAAGCAAGGGAACTGAAGAGGAGGGGCAAGAAAGTGAGATGCAGAAAGTGGGTGGGGAATATTCTCAGTTTGTTTTCATATGAGATCACTTTCCCTGAGTACCCCGCCCTCTTCACCGCTGTCCTCCCCACATAAGTCTGATATTTGACTGACAGTTTCAAAGTAGGAAAACCTTACCCAAGCCTTTATCCTCTTCCTCCTCTATGATTCAGTATAAACAGGAAGAGAGTAATAGACACACCTACAGAGGAAGACCCAGCACGGTACACGACATCGCAACTTTCAAATAAGACCATTGACTCTACTATTGCCTTAACTCTCAGCTGGGAAAAAAATATGCTATCAGGCTCCAGAGGCCCCCCAATATCACGCAGATAAGGGGACATTTGCTTTGATAATTGCTGTCCCAAGATGATAGGTCATGTGATTATCTTTAGATGGCAAAATATGGATAGGTCATGGGGTGTGCCATTGTCATGGTAATAAGAAACCTCTCGAAATTTAAAGGGAGATGAAGGAAATTCAAAGATGGAATCTCTCTTCACCATGAGAGTGTAAGTCTGGACACTTGAATTAAGTTTGATAGGAGGTAATGTTCTTACATCTGCATTTTTTAAAGGTTTATTTATTTTTACTCCATGTGTCTGAAAGTTTGCCTGCATGAGTTTTAAGTGCACCTTATACAAGCAGTACCCGAGGAGACCAGAAGATGGCAGTGGAACTGGCAGCAGATCCCCTGGAAGGGGAGATACTAGGAGGTCTAAGCTATTATGTGGATGCTGGGAACTGAACCTGGGTCCTCTGCAAAAGTAGCAAGCACTCTTAATCACAGAGCCACATCCTCAGCCCCTTAAATCTGCACCTTTAGTGCCACAGTTACATTTAACTACAATTACATCCATACATTTAAGACAATAAATGCAATGACCCACTTTTAATAAGGCTTTTCAGTGCAGTGTGTATTAAAACAAAAGTAGGGCATGGGTCGGGGATTCAGTGCATCAACTGCTCATCATGCAAGCATGAGCACCAGAGTTTGGATTCCTAGCATGCACAAAAAAAATCCAGACATAGTGGTAAGTGTCTGTAATCCCAGGGCTGGGGGCTGAGACAGGTAAACATAAGAGTCACACGGACTACCGGTCTAGATTAAATGGAGCGGGTCAAGGTCAACGAGGAACTATATCTCAAAACATAAGGCAGAAAGACATGATTGAGGAGGATATTTTGACAAGAAATGGGGCTTCCACATGAACGCACATGGGCTGCCACACACGTGCACAGATTCATATCAGAGAGAGAGAGAGAGAGAGAGAGAGAGAGAAATATAATGCTAATTATATTGCATTATATGACTTCTTTGGCATGTTTCCTTATGTGGACGTAGACCTTCATCACATAACTGTGGGGTGAGCATACACAAGCTTGGGTGCTGTCACCATGGGATGAGCACACGCACGTCTGGGTGCTGTTAGGCTGACAGCACATATCAAACTCCACTGACCACGTGGGATTTCCGTCCCCAGATGCTGAGGGTGTTGATGTTAGCGACTGCTGCTTCCTCTTCTAGAAAATTACACTGGGTGTATGGGAGCCTCCTCATGGAGAAACTATGGGCAATGACCCACTAACTCGGAGTCGCAAAGAGCAGACTCTCATGCCTCCGGGAGGATGTAACTGTGTGACATGATTTGTTCCAACCCCCTGTCCCCCAGTGGCATGAGGCTGAAGACGGGATACACTTGGGACGCCACTCTCACTTAGCTTTTCTCTCGTTATCTTTTTCTTCTTCCATTACTCCCCTTGCCCCAGAAGCATCCATCCATAAATCATCCACCCAGGAACAGAAAGGGCACACAAAGGGGAGTAACTAGAACTTAAAACATTCCCCCACGAAGGGCAGCCTCAGTGCTGAAATCATTGCTTCTAGCCTTAATGCCCATTTGTTGTTCTGACACAGACCCATTAATGTTCCTGCTAATGGCATCCAAGGTATGGAAATATTTCTGTGACAGACAAGCTGCCCATCTACCTCGATGGGTCCCACTTGGAAGTCGGTGGAGATCTGCTGCTCCCTGATTTCTTTCAGGGCTGCCATTGCAATCCGAATATCATCCAAGTCTTTAATCGGCCGGTTCAGTTTCTTCTGAAATTCTTCAACAACTGCAAAAATGTTTTCCATCTCACTCCTGTACTTTCTGTTGCAGTGACGACCTATAACCATCATCCAGGCTTTCGTCTCTGCAGTCAGAGAAAACTTCAAATCAGCTGTAAAAGCAAAGCACCCACAGGTCAGTCTGGGAACCTTGAACCGATGTAGAAAGCCACATTGTGTTCTTCCCTCATAGTAGATACTGTAAGGTTATAAATATGTAAAATAGAATTTCAAAATGGTGTTCAAGCTGCGGATACAGTTCAGTCGGTGAGAGCATTTGATATGCCCTTAACAGAGCTGAAACCTGTCAGGTTTGAGGTTCAGAGAGAAGCCCTATCTCAAAGGAGTAAAACGGAGATCAGTACCACAGGACTCCTGATGCCCTCTAGTCTGCATATGTGCACATGGATACACCACACAAATACTACACACACACACACAAACACACACACACACACACACACACACACACACATACACACCTTTCTTAATCATTAAAACTCATCCATCATATAAATCTTATTTTTACAATTTGAATAACATTTTAAAATACACACACACAATGTATATGCATGTATGTATGAGAGAAGCTTCAAATATTTGGTATTATTTCTTAGAACAGCTAAGTCCTAATTCTAACTACAACAGACTCATCCTCTTTCTCTAAACCAGCCCTTATTTTCAAGTTAAGCAGCAAAGAGTTAAGATAGACCAGAATTAATAATTATGCATGCTGGGAACTAAAAACAAATCTTCAAATTGCTCTTAAATTTTGAAGCCTATAATAGAAATCTTAATCCTGAGGAAAGCTAGAACTCTCTGGAACTCTAGGTAAAGGGAGAGTCGATGCTGCTAGATTTACATGACAGTCTGCAAGACAATTAACCAACCTGTGTATAGAGCAATGGAACCCGCGCAGATGTATTCAGGCTCTGCATTAATTTCCTGCTCCAGGCTTTGAAAATAAAGAATCCTAGACTCAAATTCAGAAAGCAAAGGGTTTTGTGCAATAAATGTCATAATGGTGTCTTCTTTCTCCTGCTGCCAAATGTGATTGTAGCATTTGAAGCGGTCCATGGACGTGATAACTTCCTGGAATAGAAATAAGAGATTTGTGTAGAAAAGGAAGAGTCTGAGGTGGCGTGGTGATAAAACTGAGGATTGGCTCTTTCGATGGTGACCATGGAGCTCTTACCACGATAAGTTAGTGACTCGGAGTGAAATGGAAAAGCCATGGAAATGAGCTATACCAATGACATTACCAGTAAGTGGGGGCTAGCATCTTGTCATCACTAGTTTAAAGGGAAAAGAAAGAACTATATAGACACTAGAAGGCAAGAAAGCTGGCCATTGTGAACAGGTTCGAGGTTGACCTTAGGCTAAAAAGAACAAGCAAGGTTGTGCCATCAGATAGTACAGGAGAAAAATGCGGTGGGTCCTTCTTTCTCTCCTCGAGTCTCCCCCACGGATCTTCATTGGTTAGACACACCACTACATTAAAGAAGACTGGGATCAGTCTATTTCTTTCCTATAGTTGATACCACAAATTAAGAAATACCACCAATTTTTTGGTTCTAGCCCTAGGTCATTAAAACTATTGTGCCCCATCCTTAGATTTTCATGATAGTTACCAGTAATATTCAGAGAAAGCACTGGACTCTTACTTTGTGGCAATTAGTTTTTATAGTCAATTCGATTGGATTGAAGATCCCCTAAAAGACACATTTTTGGACAAGTCTGTGAGGACGTGTCTGAGAAGTTTAACCAGGGAGAGAAAACCCCACCCTGAATGGGGGCATCACTATCCTATGGGCTGGGAGTCCTTAATTGAATAAAACTGGAGGAAGGGGAGAGCAAGTTGAGCACCAGCATTCATCTCTCTAAGCCTCCTGACAGCAGAGTCACTGTGACGAGCAACCTTGTGCTACCGTGCCTTCTCCACCTTGAGGGACTGGACTCTCAAACTGTGAGAGAAGTAAATCCATCCTTTCTTAGGGCATCTCCTCACAGCCATGAGCAAGTAACTAACACAAGTGCTGACTTATTCTGCGGTGTTCACTATAATTACTGGGGCCGCTGAAAATATATCTAATTGTTTATTTTCATAAACTACTTTCTCCTCTATCCTATAGTATAGCACCTGATAAACTAAGCACCAGATAAATAATTGTTGAATATGTGAACACGGCCCCTAGAGGGGAGTTAAACACAGGATCTTCAAAATGCTAAGAACAAAAGATTAAATATGAATAAATGCAAAGACTTGTCGTCCCCTGGGGGATACATTAAACACAACGTAACAACATTTGTTTTTCATATTATAATGGCAGCTGCAGCTTTTCTGGTGCTTTGGAACAAATGTAGCTGATTCTATTAAAAACAGCCTCAGAAAACATGCGCTCACCAAACCACTACTTGCTCAACACTGAGGGACTCCTAAAAGTCAACGGTTTTAATAAATGTGTGTGTGCAGGAGACACCTCCCTGAACAGAACACTAACAGCACAGACCCTGAGAGCAACAATTAATAAATGGGACCTCATGAAACCGAAAAGCAAAGGACAAGGCCAATAGGATAAAACAGCAGCCTGCAGAACCAGGTCTTCACCAACCTTACACCCAACAGAAGGCTGATATCCAAAAGCTCAGTCTGAATTGTAGGTTTGAACAGAACAGATTTTTTAAAAGTTAGATTCATTTAGGGGAACAAATGAGGATGGAGATGTTGACCAGAACAGGAGATGAAGCAGGGGGTTCACAGCTCTCTTTCCATTGTGTCCTGAATTAAAGGGTCTTTGGTGAACACACATCCACTGTACACAGACGAGATGCCTCTCATTGCTCCGGGACACTATCAGGGTTGAAGTCGGGCTGCATGCAGGGTGAGCTTATAATGGAGTTCGTGCAAGCGCCTGCCCAGGGCCTGTAACTGCCTCGTGACACACATACCTTCTTGGTGGAGCTGATGATGGTGCTGATCACAGATACTAATTTTACAATCTCTTTGTTCTCAGAAATATGCTTATAGTAATTCTGGGTTTGCACAGGAATGGGCAAGTTTACAGATGCTATCTCCAGTGTTTCTAAAGCCAAGGAGGAAAGAAAAACAAAAATGTTAATATCAACAGACTACAGGACATATTTTGGAGAAAAAAAAAAGTGTAGGTTTCTATAATGATAAAGAGACGTAAAATCTGCATAGAAGCAATGAAAAGGGCAGAGGAAATTAATCACAGTGTGCAACCATCCAAAAAGCCTTCCGTCAAGAAGAGATGCTGGGTCTCAGCAATAGTAAGTTCTGCGTGCTAGGATGGGCCTACGGTTCTCATTGTTTCTGCTCTGGCTATGTGACAGCTTTAAACAATCACAGTCTTGCAATCTCATAGCTATGAAAGCCTGCAGCACAGCATTCCGTGGTGGGGAGAGCGTGGTTTGGGTCTCCTTGGCAAGTTCTGAAGAACTGTTACTAAGTGGCACGGCTGGAAGCTCCCTGCATGAACTGGATCCAAAGAATTGATCTTTGTCTAGCCTGAGTCAGGACTTCACTGAATAGCGCAAGGGAACACTTTAACCACACGGTATTTGTCCAAAGAAAAGAAAGAAATTTACACAATGCCCCCAGTCACTTAACTTTATCAGTATCTAAGACAATGGTATTAGTTTGAGGTGAAGAAAATTTGGGGTCAGTAGGGTTAGTTTGGGATCAAGAAAGAGAGACCTCAGCTATGACAATGACACAGAAGGCTCTGGGACTTCCAAAGTACACACACACACACACACACACACACACACACGCGCGCGCACACACACACACACACACACACACACACACACGAGCTGTGAGCCTGCCCAGGAAGGAGGGGGAAATGCCCAGTCTTCATCTCTATCTAACACTGAGTGTGGCTAATGCTGCAAACAATATGGATTTTTACAGAATTCATCCAGAGAGGTCAGAGTTGGTCCATAACGTTCTTCCGCTGCTGAGCTAGCTTTTTGTTTGGTTGCATTTTGTTACTTTTTTTTTTTGGTTTGGTTTTCTTATGCGTTGTGATTCGGCGCTCCGATTTTCTTCTTTCTATTCTACATTTTTAGTGTACCTCAATCCCAAGAGTTTCTCCTTTTTTATTACTTAATTTTTAATTTATCTTTTTTATTTTCAATTATTTAACTTTTATTAATTATACATGCTTTCCTTCCAACATAGCCTAGATCCTTCCCACCTCCCTATCCACCAAACTTTATGTTCTTTCTCTTTAAAAAAAACAAAACAAAACAAAACAAAACAAAAACCAGAATCTAAACAACTAAGGAAAAGCCCAATAAGACAAAATATGCCAAAACAAACACACACACAGACACACACACACAGACACACACACACACACACACACACACACACACGCACAGTATTCATTTTGTGTTAGCCAACTACTCCCGGGCATGGGGCCTACCCTGAATTGTTATTTACCCACTGATACTCTATTGGAAGAAACTGCTTTTCCCTTTCCTGGCAGGAATCAATTGCAAATAGCTTCTTGGTCAGGAGTGGGACACTGTCTACTCCATTGTCATTACTGGGACCTTGTCCAGCGTGGACCTGTGCAAGCCTTGTATGTGCTGCCACAGTCTCTGTGAGCTTGCATGTGCCTCATCCTGTTGTGTGATCAGACTGATATGATTTGTGTAATTTAAAGCCTTTTAAATTGAAATATGCCACAAATTGATGTACATAGCATATCCATATTTAAGTGTTTCAACTGATTTTTTTTCATAGAAACTAACAAGCTGGTCTTAAAATTCATACAGAAACATGACAGATCTAACGCATTTTAAGTGAGTTTGGGAAAATATTAAAATGGTATAGGACTCACACTTCCTGAGGATAGCGTTGGGGTGGGGAGGTTCTATTCCTCACTCCTGTGGCCCACTACCACAGCAAATGAGTGTGGCTGCCCGTGCTCATACAGACAGCTCCCATGGGTCACACAGAAAGAATGCCATGCAATGGGGGAAGGGTGCTTTGGAAGAAGAAAGGGTTTAATGACAATGGAATGAGAATAATGAGACAGAAATCTGAACAAAGAATAATATAGGTGTATGAAATTGCAAAACAATAAATAAATAATTTTGAAAGCTTACTACAGAGCTCTAGCAGTAAAGACAATGCCACACTAGAATTGGCAAGACCTGAGATTAACGGAACAAAACCAGAAGTCCAGAAATAAAGGTTTGGATTTATACTCGTATTTAAGTGATTTTCAACACAGATCTCAAGAAAATCCAATTATAGAATAAATGATGTCTAAGCTTAACAGTGGTGGTACAGGTAGACACACACCCAATACCCAAGTTTCACTTTACAGTAACCACTGGACTGAGCGTGAGTTCCCAGATGGAGGAGTGGGAGAAGGGACTGAAGGAGCTGAGGGAGTCTGCAGCCCCATGGAGGGAGCAACAGTGTCAACTGGCCTGACCCTCCCGCCAG
>CM052716.1:10408997-10425818 GCA_028551405.1 Uromys caudimaculatus
CTAGGGCCGACTCATAGCCTATGCAGAGACCAGAGGAGTCGACCTCGACCAGCTAAAATTAAGAGTATTTATAGAAAAAATCATAGAGCAGATGGAATTTTTCCTGCATCAGGGAAAAATACAGGGTCGCAGTTACATAGATATCGAATGTCCTTGTGGCTCATCCTTATCTTGTAGCAGAGGAGACAGGGTGTCCTTGAATTAAGCTGCCCCTGTGTCAGGGGAGTAACGATGTAAAATGTGCTGACTAGAATGAAAAAGGGGAGGGGGAAGCTGGGAGTGTCTGGGCTGCCTGCATCCTAGGGAAGGCGGGAGTGTCTGGGCTGCCTGCATCCTAGGGAAGGCGGGAGTGTCTGGGCTGCCTGCATCCTAGGGAAGGCGGGAGTGTCTGGGCTGCCTGCATTCTTCTTTTAACTCTTCACTGTGAAACCAGCCGCTCAGGTGACTTCAGGGAAATGTTAAGTGATTCCACCTGCTGAGTGAACATGCCTTTTTAACATAAGAAGCAATACAATGATTTTTCTGAGCTTTGATTACATTTATATTTAAATCATAATCCAAAATGAATAGTAGAAGAATAGCAGACATATTATGCTTATTTTTTAAAAGATTTATTTATTTACTTTATGTATACGAGTACACTGTAGCTGTCTTCAGACACACCAGAAAAGTGCATCAGTTTCCATTACAGATGGTTGTGAGCCACCACGTGGCTGCTGGGATTTGAACTCAGGACCTCTGGAAGAGCAGCCAGTGCTCTTAACCGCTGAGCCATCTCTCCAGCCCTGATTATTTTTTAATGCAATCTTTTAAGGCAAAAATTCGAGTAATAGTAAAAGACTTATGAGGTTCTCAGGACAGCTAGGTCTCTCTTTTTGGTTTCTGGACACTTACTTTCCTTTTAAACTCACTAATTTTCTGTTACAATTTCTCCACCCTTTAGAAGAGGCGTGAAGAACGTGGATCTCTTGTCTTCTGTTGATAAGTAGAAAATCCCCCTTGTTTCTGGATACTGTGACACATTTTTAATCTCAGCCCTTGGGAGGTAGAGGCAGGAGTGCTGTGAATTTGAGTTTAGCCTGTGTTTCATAGGATGACTGACCCTGTCTCAAAAAATTATCTTAGCGCTAATTCATTGTTCGTTATAGAGTTTTGTTCTTCATCTCATTTCAGAGTGAGCTGCAGAGGTTCATGGACGTCACATTTGAAAAGATCCCAAGCACGAGGCAAGCTCTGAGCATGCTGAAGAAATTCGAAAGGTAAAGGTTTGAAATAACTTCCCAAGTTCTGTCTTCTAAACTCGGGGTAATGCGAGCACAGTTTAGCTTCTTTTTATAGCTTATCTTTTTATTGTAATTATAACTCTTATTATAACTTGGAATTATAATGTGAGGAAAAGCCTCTCTCCACAGTCTGAGTCGCAAGGTCACAAGTTTTAAGTTTTCAGAGACTGAAGAGGATTAATTCCTGGAAGGCTTAGGGATTTGCTTCATCTCCGCCGGCAGAGAATACTCTTAGCTTTGAAGTAGGCTGCAGCTGCCTGTATTAATACTGCCTAATGTCTGAATAATTTGGCATAATTCTTCCCAGGTTAGTGGTTTTGCCTTGTAAGGACTGATACTAATTTGGCTCTTTAAAACGCTGCACAAATACTCCATTGCTTTCACTTGGACTGTTTTAAAATGAATGTTATTAAATTATATATATATGTATATATACATATATATATATTCTCATTAATTCAAAACTTTGTGCTTTTTATTTTTGTGTTTCAATCAGATTGAATATACCTAACCTTGGTATTGAGGAAAAATACCAAATAGTTTTCCAGAATTTTGGGGCTGACATCGACACGATTTCTAAGCTGTACACGAAACAGAAGTACCATCCTCCCTTGGCTCACAACCAGCCTCCCATAGCTGGGAAGATCTTGTGGGCCCGGCAACTATTCCACAGGCTGGAGCAGCCAATGCAACTCTTTCAGCAGCGCCCCTTTGTGCTGAGGACTGCAGAGGCCAAGCCTGTGATTCACAGCTATAACCGGATAGCCAAGGTCCTCTTGGAGTTTGAGGTCCTCTACCATAGGGCCTGGCTTCAGCAGGTGAATTCCTGAATGGATGCTCGTTAAGTAGTTTCTACTGTTCAGGCAGAGGAAACCCTCTTCTTGCATTTGATAGGGATATTTCATAAACCAGTTTGGTTGAATTTAATAAATCAAAGCATATAATGTAGCCATGAAAGTAAATACTTATTAGTATTGAAAAACTAATAAGCTAGGTAATAGAAGCTCATTCTTTAATTTGTAATCTCCTAAGTGAGAAAGTCACACAGCATTTCACCACTCTGTCAGTTAGAGTTTCTTTTCTTTACCCCTTTAAAAATTCAGTAAGATCCCGGTTAGGATATAGCTTAGTGGTAGAACATTTGCTTAGCATGCATGAGACATTGGGTTTTATCCCCAGCAACACACACACACACACACACACACACACACACACACCACAATACATACTCACAGACATTTACACATACACACACACACTCACAGATACACATACATACAAACACACATACACACTCAGACATACACACAGATGCACACAGACATACAAACACACAGATACACACCCACCAACACAACACACACATAAACCCTCACAGACATTTATACATACACACACTCAGACACACATACTCACAGATACACAGACATACAAAGACACACATACACACACTCAGACATACACAGATATACACACAGACATGCAAACATATACAAAAATACACATACAAACATATAAATGCACAGACTCACAAACATACATATACATACTCACACAGAGTGAGAGAAAGAGAGGCAGAGCGAGAGAGAGGGAGAGAGAGAATAAGATTCTGAATGTGTCAGCAAATATGTCTGTTGAAGAAGTCTTATGCTTTATTTGGGTGTATTAATAGTGAATAAAGATGTAGTCCACCAATACTTGTGTTTCTTTGTAGGTCAGCAACAAGTAATAGCTATGTATCTGGGTCCACTGAATTTCTAAATAAATAAAAAGTTGTGTTTGTGTAACTTTTATTAGGAAATATTACTGATTAGGCATAAAGTGCTAAATATCTTTTTGGACCAATCCATTTGGTGTTCTGTAAGCTTCTTGTAGTTTATAGGCTATAAGCTTATAGACGTCCTATTTGTTGGTATATCTTTCTTTAGGTTAGGGAAATTTTCTTCTGTGATTTTGCTGAAAATATTTTTTTGGGCTGTTGAGCTGGGAATCTTCTTTCTTCTATTCCTAGTAGTCTTAGGTTTGGTCTTTTCATAGTGTCCCAAATTTAAAAACTTAACCTTTCAAAATCACCTGGGTTACTGCAGTGTCTACCTAAATGTCATGAGTGAGTTTCAAAAATGAAAAGAATACATTCAGTTGACTATGCAATATCACCACCAAGAGCGTGAAGGCTGTTTCCTGAGAGGGAATTTAGGAGATCAGTAGGTGACCCAGATGTCTGGGCTTTAGCAAGGTCAAGTCCAAGGGAGAATACTGAATAAGTAATCCCAGAAATGGTTGAGTCAGATACTGTGTGTACAACATACTCTCATAGTAATAATGTTGACTTCTTCTCACAGATTGAAGAAATTCACACAGGTCTTGAGGCTTCTTTATTGGTGAAGGCTCCAGGCACAGGGGAGTTGTTTGTGAACTTTGATCCTCAGATATTAATCTTATTTAGAGAAACACAGTGCATGTCCCAGATGGGTTTACCTGTGTCACCGTTTGCAGCTGCCCTCTTCCAGAAGCGGGACATGTACAAAAAGAACTTCAGTGACATGAAGGTATAGCACTTTATTTCCCCCTTGCCAGATGGCTCTAGAGTACATTTATTCTTTTGGTTTATTTTTTCATTTGTTTTTATGTGTGTGAGCCCATGTGCACATGTGCACATGGATACCTAAGGTTGATGTCAACAATAATCTTCGACCACTTCCCCATCTTATTCATTGAGTCAGGGTCTATGAGTCAATATGACTAATATCATTGGTCAGCTTTCTCTGGGGATTGCCTGCCTTCATTGGCTGAGGCTGGAATTACAGGTGCACTGCCTTGTTTGTATGAGTTCTTAAGAACTGAATTCCAGTTCTTATGACTGAAAGTCTGGGCTTAATTCTGAGTGTTTTAGGAAGTCATGGGGGGATTTTTGGGATAAAAGACATGGTCTCACTTATCTTAAGTATCATCCTTACTTCTTGGTAGCTAGACAGAAATGGACTTTAATTGGGCTAAGAGTGCCAGTGGGAAGCCAATATTTGGGTGTGTAGCATTGATCCAGGATGGAGAACGAAGACAGTAGCTTGAGCTAGAATGACCACAGAGTTGGTTAGACAATTAAGGTTATGTCCATAGATAGGTTAGAAGGGAATTCAAGGGTTACTGAAGAGTGGCTACCATTCATGGCCAGTTTGTACTGTACACAACTTGCACAATAATGTGCAGTGGTGTTGACTGTTAAGTCTCATTTGTAGAGATAATAAAGGCTTGAAATAGCCTATTTTGTGGGCCCATTAGAATATGTACTTCCATCCAGGCAGTGGTAGCGCATGCTTTTAATCCCAGCCCTTGGGAGGCAGAGGCAGGTGGATTTCTGAGTTCGAGGCCAGTCTGGTCTACAGAGTGAGTTCCAGGACAACCAGGGCCATACAGAGAAACCCTGTTTCCTATCTTAAGTCCAAGATGGCGTTTTGACATCCACAGCGCCATGGTACCCATGCAATTAGATCTAGAAGCCTGGAGCTCAATAGAAAATTCGAAGTTGGAGGTAAGCTTTTTAGAGGTAGCTTTTTAGACTGTAGCTACTATTAATGACCTTGTCCTGGATGAAAACTTTTAGGGAGGGACAGAGACAGAAAAGTGTAGAGAGCCATTGGATTAGACATAAAGTCATTCCAATATTACTGGGTCTAGTAGAAGATGACAAGCCACAAAAATAGGTGTGAACTTTGAGATAAGATTAAACCAAGTGTCACGGAAGCCAAGAATAAGAAAAGTATTACAAGGAAGGACTGATTACTACTGACAAATCCATTGCCCAGAGGATGAAAAAGAAAAGTTCAAAGATACAGCCTCATTACCGGACCACATACTAACTGTTACTAAAACGTCATAGAAAACCAGCTGTGGTGATGTATGTAGTATTCTAGCACCTGGAAAGTAGAGCAAGAGGATCAGAAGTTCAAGGTCATCCTTGACTATGAGACGAGTTTGAGGTTAGCCTAATATATGCAAGACCCTGCCTCAAATCATAGTGATTAACATTGTATGATGACACTATGATCATGTACTTGCACAGTGCTTTATGATTTAAGACTCTCTCATTTTCTCTTTCCCTGTCACTCCTTCTTCTCCTCTCCCTCACTCATTTTGCTGTACTGCATATTGCATACAGAGCTGTATGCATGCTAATAAGTGCTCTGCCAGTCAGCTGTATCCTCAGCTCATCCTTCATGTCTGTAATCCAGACTGGCCTTGAACTTCCAATTTATTTGTTTCAGTCTCTCTATTAACTGGGATTACAGAAATCTCGCTCCATTCTCAATTCCCTTAAAACCTTTTCACGGCAATTATTTAATGTTGTCTTTCTTACTACCATGTAAGATGGGTGGGGCAAAGTATCATGTGGCTCAGAGAAATTGATAGCATCAATGTCTCATAGCTAAGTGACAGAATCGGACCAGAACCCAGAATTGTTCTTTACTGTCTTCTCACTACTCTCATTGTGTTAAATGTTAAAATCAGCCATGGGTGGATATTGCTCTAATCTGGACCCATAAAACACTAGTCAGCATGTTTATATTCTCTTCACATTCTTTTGGGTCAGAAAAAAACCCACCAGGTCAATTTATCCATTTACACGAGCAATGCTTTCCTACCAAATCATATTTATACAGATACACAATTATTACTACTAATTTCCCCCACGGAGTCTTTCTCCATTATCTGTTGCAGGTAACACACAACTTCAAAATATAGGAGCTTTTAGCAGACTTTACATGGTTCTGTGTTAAAGGGTTTGAACAGGTGTTGAATGATATATTCAGCTGGGATTACAGACTGAATCATCTCTACAAGAATTTTTGGTACGGACTCCCCAGGCTAGAATACATTATACCACTAGGAGCAAGTGCTACACTAAATAAAAAGGCCACATGGTCCCAAAGGCAGCCCAGATGTCTCACAGGACACTCCTGTCAATGCTCCCCTTGGTTCTTTGAATGCACACCAGGATTCAGTGAAGGGTACATAGCCCCAGCTCCATGAGAAGAGGAGAGGCAAAGAATCTGTGAAAGCCACTACTGTTCCAACCAAAGTTTGAACCAGCAAATTGCTGTCTGGTTGACATTTATGACGTCTTGGAGATGGAAAGAGTTAGAAGTCCTTGTGCAACATGGCTAGCTGGTGAGAGCAGACTTATTTGGAAACTTGGGGAACACCTAAAGCTCTCCCCAGGTTCAGAGTTACTATGCTGGGAATCTAACAGTTTCTACAGATATGCAAACATATCTGGCTGTTGGCTTTATTCATCTTTTTCTTGGAATATATTTGAAACTGAAAAGAGATGAGCTCATGTGGGCTGTAGTGAGGAATATAGATTGTGAAACCGATATGATCCGGACCCAAAGCATTATCTCTGGGTAAGTGGCTTTACCTCCTAAGCCTCAGTTTCTCATTGGTAAAAGGGATGGCTGGTAAAGATTAAAGGTGAAGAGTAGAAAGCCTGCTGGATGCAGATTCTAAGAACCATTTTTCCAATAGAATAAGTAATGGACATTGAATAGAAAAGGAGCAGTGAGCAGTGGCTAAAAGCTTTAGGAAACTCGGAGGCAGCTGCTAATAGAATCATCAAATGTAGAATAGAATCATCAAAAGCTTTTTTTTTCCAAGTAGTTTTTGTGGAAAATGAAAGGGTCTTATGGGAACCATAGGAAAGCATTATAGAAACTTGGAGCTCATTTGGGAGATGTTAGGTTTAACTGCCTTCTCAAAGCCCACGAGGACTTCCTATACCCTTCTGACAGGTTCTGTAAAATTATGAATATTAGTGTGTCAGTGCTATATACAGATTTGGCAAACATATCCACCAGGAATCATTTTTGTTCTAGTATAGCATTGAAAACATTTTGGCAGATAATGATCTGTAATGATTATGTAATACCAATAGTTTCTGTACAAGTGTGAGTTTAAAACTCTTTGTCTTTAAGAAGCACGTTGATGTGCTCTGTGAGGAGTGTGCGCTATTAGGTATATTTGAAAAGGATAGAATGGAACGAACCTTGACTTTTCATGGAGAACTCAAACCCTCCCTCCCATTTCAGATCACAAATTCTTTTTCTGATAACAACTAATGGGCTAGTTAAATAGATGCTGATCGATTCAGTCCTGTGCTGTAGCTAATGTTTCAAGGAAATTAGAAAAAAATCTTTGCTTTGTATTGTTTATGCAGTTGCTCTCAACTTATGCTGAGGTTGAAAGTACTGTAAGTAAATAATGCATTTATCACACCTAAGCAGCCATTGTGGCTTAGTCTGCCTTGTCTTCAGTATGCCCACTGTTTTAGCCAAAATGTGATATTTAGAGCCATTTCAAATCAACACTGATTCTTGACTATTCCTCTGACCTATGAGTCTTGCATCAAGACTCAGTTGATAGTTCTATCTAGCAATGGCTTTCATGATACTGACAACTGTGATGGTGAATATGGTCTACAGGAGATGCTCAAAGAGCAGGATGTACCTTGTCCCCATAAAACCAGAATGAGCGAGCCCACTGAGGCACAGACAGACATACTGTTCCTGTAACTTCACATAGTTTAGAAAAGTTATGTGACTTTTCTCTGTTTTGGGCTGGGTAGATGCCAAGAAGTGATCCTCACTTTCTTTCTGATTCTCAATTCTAACTTACTGGGTTAGGATTTTGTGGGTGTAGAGAAAATACTTACCAGTCACATGTTTTATTTTGTCTGAAACATTCTTCCTGCCAGGATGTTAGATCACAATAGTTCGACCCAAACCAAAAGTTAACTCTTTTAGATAAAATTACTAATAGATATTAAGAGTGACGTGGAAACTGGCTGTTTAATCACATTCCATTGCAGATGATGCTGTCTGAATATCAGAGAGTGAAGTCGAAAATGCCTCCTGCCATTGAGCGGTTGATGCCCCCCCACTTGGCTAGAGTGGAAGAAGCCCTCCAGCCTGGCCTGGCTGTCCTGACTTGGACGTCCTTGAATATTGGGGCCTATTTAGAAAATGCCTTTGCAAAGATCAGTGAGTGTGTCTACATGCTTTTTATTTCTCAGTTTTAAGAGCTCGGTGCTTATTGCCTACTGGATAATTTGTTATTAATATGCTGTTATAAATAGTGAAACAAGAAGTAAAGCTCAAAACTTCCACAGAGAACAACAGCTAAGTATAAAGAGTTTAGGAATTTCTTAGAATCTATAAGTATTCATTATTTAATTTTATTCCCAGAGCTTATCCATGTAATTTTGTTGATTCTTATTGCTATTTTCAGTATCCAAATGATTTTTAAGTCCATTTAACTTCTGTACTAGTTGATTAGTTCATTTGATTTGTTTTCTTTTCAATCTTTCTCCCTCCTTTTACCATCTCTTTCTTCTTTCACCTTCTCTTCTTCCGATCTTCCTCATTATCCTTATCTGTTAGATGAAACGCAGAGCCAGCTCCACGTACAGGAGACAGATGCTCTGCCACTGAGCGCTCTTGCAGACTTCTCAGCAGTTTGGGGGATCTGGGTTTGAATGCAGCAGCATGCTGAAGGACAGGACATTTTGAACGAGAAACGTTTAAGCAAGTACTGGTTTTCTGGAGCTAGGGAACAGTGCTTAAAACATGTCAGATGGCACACTCCGTTGAATCCAGTTTCCAAGAATAAGCCAGGAATGTCACAAACAAACAAACAAACAATAACAAACAAAACAAAATGAACAAACAGAAAAACTGGGCTCAGAAAAATGCCACAAAAAGTCCATCTGGATGTTAAACCGTTGGAAGTGTGTATTTTACATAAGGCTTTTCACAGTCTCTCACCGTCTAATAGTAAGCTCTTCCATGAGATACTTCCCAGAGTTCATAGGTGCCTTCTAGAACGTCCTAGCTCCAGATCTCCTATGTACGGGGTATATAGATTGGAACAAAATTGTAGAAATTTTAAAAAAGAGACATTTTTATTCTTTTTTTCCAAAATAGTTCTATCTGTCCTCTCTTCTTCATGGCCCAACTTTGCATTCTTTTTATGGCCTGGGATAAGAAGTTAGCTCTGACTACATTATCTCATGTTCACTTCCTCCCAGGGTCTCTGTTGTGCTGATAGCTGGGACCAGAGGTTCTGTATTGCACAGGTCTCCTAATGGTCTAACTCAACTCCATCTTTCTCCCAAACTGACTGCAAAGGGCTTAAATCCCAGCTTATTTCTTCTGCTTCTATTCTGTCAGTCTGCTGTTGGAGTGCTCCAAAGCTTCCAGAATCACAATTACCTAATTTCCATTTTTTTTTTTTACTTCTCTAACCTTTTTCTGACCCATTTTGTCATGTTACTTCCTGTCTGGGTCACGTTTTCTTGGGATTTCCTTCTAGGTAACTCCTGTGATACTATTTTCCGCCTCTCTTTGTATGTCTCTCTCTTTGTCTTCCCTAAAATAGGTCTTGGATTTTTCTCACTGAACCATCTAAATAACTCTATACCACTCAATATATACTAATTCAGCAAGCACATTCTACTCAAGAGTATTTGAGGAATAATCTAGTAAGCAGAACTCGCCCATGACTTCTGCTTCAGTCCCTTCATCCAGCTTCCTGTCTTAAGTTCCCTGGGTAATGAACTACAAGCTCTTAGATGAAATAAATCCTGTCCTCCTAAGTTGCTTTTGGTCATGGTATTTTATCACAGCAGTAGAAAACCTACCTAAGACAGTTGCATCCTTTTGCATGCGTAAGTAGGAACTAGTTTCAAAGATAAATTTTAATGAAAATTGCATATTAATGAAGTGTGTTTTAGGTCCACTACAGTTGCAATGGGATACAGAAAGGTGCACAATTAGATAACCGCATGTGAGGAGGATGGAGAAAGCTATGCAGCAGTTTTAAGAAGGACCCTCAATTTAAAGGCTAGAAAGGAACAATGCAGAGATGCTAAGTGGCATCTAGTGTTGCACAGACAGAAGCAAGAAAGATGACTTTCCTTGCCTCTAAGCCAATATTCTTTCCAAAGTATCTCTCCGTAGGCAATATAACAAGAGTAAATGAGCTGAAATCTCCAAGGAGGCATTTATAAGGTATATAAAGCCTTCATCGTGAGAGTTATCACAATCAAATTAGAACAGGCTGCTAAGGTAGTCTTTAGCAGTATTTTCCCTAGAGAGGAATTAGGATTAGGGCATTAGCCATTTGGTATTTTGTTAGATGCTAGCTAGAGAGAAATAGATAGGGTCTAAAGAAATCCTGATTCTCCCTTTTAAATTGTGTTTTCTTTTTATAACTTAAATAAAGATGATAATGAAGAACAAAGTTGAGCATCATTATAGATATAGCCATTGTGGTTGGGCACCTTCTGGTCAGTAGTTCTCTGTACTTTGACCATATGTGGCTTTCTGTGATGGTTTCAATTTGCTGCTTAGAGAAGCTGCTTTGATGAGAGTAAACAATCTGTGTTAAGTCTCAAGAACAGTTGGATTCTTCATTGGAATACATGAAGCAACACAATTACAGGGGTCAGAAATCCAAAGAGTCTCATATGGCTAAAATCCAAGCATCTTCAGAGAAGGTTCTTCCCAGAAACGCTGCAGAGCAACCTTTCCTTAGCACTTTCTGGATTTGATAGGCTTCCTACATCTGTAGGAGAATGACCATGCATGTTCAGAGCTAGCTGTGTCTCATGGCCACCTTGTTTCTCTCAGCTCCTCTCCATCCATGGTCACATCCTTGTCTATTTCACTTTAGCTTTCCCCAACTTCCTCTTATAAGGTCCTTATGACAACTCTACCTAGATAATCCAGAAAAGTCTCTGAATCTCAAGGTCCTTTATATAGCTGCAAAGTCCCCTTTATTTTGTAAGGTAACATTCCCAGAGGATTAGGGATCTCCTTGGGAAATATTCTTTTTCAACTTTTCACAAATGTCTTTGAAGATGTTGTGAAGAACCAGGAGAAAACAAAAAGATTTCTGTTGTGTACACTCACTGCAGCAGAAGTGTTGGTTCATTTTGCACTGAATAGCAATGTCAGGAAGAGTTGTCTGGTGTATTGAACAGTTGCCTGAATGAATTAGCTTAAAAATGATCAAAATTGAAGTATTTCTTTAGGTAGTGAAGGTATTGATTTAAGGAAGTGTTGAAAGTAGCAGAATTTCATTTCAATCACAGTTGTGGAAGGCTCCCTTTGGAATGGGCACTGACATAAATGTTCAAGATTTAACAATGGAAACATGAGTTATCAAAGGAGCAGACACAAGAGTGGCAAGTATGATGCTCATAAAGATGGAATAATGATCAGGTCATAGGCAATCTAGGACCAGGACCACTCTCTATACACAGTCATGGGTGCCCCCCTGGGAAGATGAATCCAAGCCAGGCAGTTTAGAAAGCTTGGAACTGTTGCAGGAGAAACAGTGTACAACAGCCACATAAAGCCAAAAGTACCAGGGACACTGTGATGCTTTTAATAAGAATGACCCTCATAGGCTTGTACACTTGAATGCATTGTCCATAGTTGGTGGAACTGTTTGGGAAGGATTAGGAAATGTGACCTTTCTTGGAGGTGTCTCTCTGAGGCTGTGCTTTGAGGTTTCAAAAACCCATGTCATTCTTAGCATTCTTTCTCTGCCTCCCTCTGACTTGTGTCTCAACATATAAGCTCTTAGCTACTGCTCCAGCACTATTCCTGACTACATTTTTTCTTGTTTCCCACCATGATAATCACCAACTTACTCTCTGAAACTGTAAGAAAAGCCCTCATTAAATACTTTCTTCTATAAGTTGCCATGGTCATGGTGTCTTTTTACAGTAATAGAAAAGTAACTAAGGCAGATATGTACAACCCAAGCATCTTTAACCCCGACATTCCCGCCATCATCCAATCACGTGTTCATGTTTAAGGAAAGGCCTCGCCTAATCTGTCATCATTTTTTTTTCCCCCAAAGAGGACCTGGAGCTGCTGCTTGACCGGGTCAACGACTTGATTGAGTTCCGCATCCACGCCATCCTTGAGGAAATGAGCAGCATGGCACTATGTCAGCTTCCTCAGGATGACCCCCTGACTTGTGAAGAATTCCTCCAAATGACAAAGGTTATCAAAGACTGATTAAAAAAAAAGTTTTTTGAATTAAGGTTTTAAAATATAAAAGAAATATTTGAAGCATCAATTAGGAATTAAAAAAAAAAAGCTCTGCCGCTCCATGATAGAAGTGATTCAAATGTAGAACCATCTGACAAAAGGGAAGATAAAGAAAACGTTATCTAAGCAGCTATTGATAATTTACTTCCTTTCAGATCTGCTGGAGGGGACATTGCTGTGGCATACATTTATGAATTTTCTACTTTTTTAAATGAAGGGCAGAGGTATTTTTTCTTTTTTAGAAGAGCTTCAGTAAGTAAGGGTTAATTATGAAGTAGCTGGGGGCAGCTTCTTGGCAAGTTGTCTTCTTCAAGCACCTCCAAAGAGCTGTTTCAACACTAGTATTTTGTAGCATAGAGTTCTGGACTAATTTCTAGGAAAGCTGAGAAAGGAAAGAGGCTTGTGTTTAAACTACTCAGGGCAGAGACTGTATTTACAGGTTCATCATCACACTTTAATATATGAAAATAAACCCCTCAGGTCTCCATTATTTCCCAAACATCTTTGCAAATGGGGTGTTTCTTCCTACATTAGGACCAAGCTACTGTCAGAGAGGGTCTATACCTTTTGGGAATGACACACTGGCCTCATCTATAACATTCCCTTATGTTGGTGATAGGATCTCTTCAATGATGGCTTTAATATTGCTGGCCAATAGTGCTTACTGGAGGATCCATTACATCTCTGTCAGCTTGTGGCTGCACTAGAGATGGGACTTGTCACAAAGACAGAGTGAAAGCCACAGCTAGATAATGCAGCAGGCAGTAGAGTCTGGGGGAAGCCTCACACAACCTTTCTCTCTCTCGTGAGGATTCATGGAGAACTCTTCACTCACCTGTCGACAATGAAGCCATAGCAGTCCATGCACAAACTTTATGCCCAGGGAAGTTTAGTGCTTGACTGCTTGATGCTGAAAGTTATTTTTTTTTAATTTAAATTTTATTTTATAGCATGTGTATGAGTACGTGTGTGTGTGTGTGTGTGTGTGTGTGTGTGTGTGTGTGTGCGACCAGAAGAGGGAGGGCATCAAGTTTCTGGAGCTGAACTCTTATATCCTCTCTTGGCCTTAACTCTGAATTCTGGAAGATCAACAAGACTTCTTATCTACCGAGCCACTCCCTTCGTCCCCAGTGCTGTTTTAATTGGCTTCTGTCACCATGACACACTGCTTTACATGAAAAGGCTCGGAGTCTTAGAAGGAATCAAGTATTTTTGGTATAAACCATGTTCTTTACAGAAGTATTCTAGTCACAGAACCCATGTTTCTCAGCCAGTCAGCAGGGAGAACCCACCTGAATCTGATCTCCTTGGAAGAGGAGGGTTTCATACTCACAGGCGACACTTTAAAAGGACCCGGCATTTGGTGTTAAAACCTATTTGCATATTAGATAAACTTGAATCTGTACTAGGGTTGCCCACAGTTTAGAATTCTGGTTGCCCTTCCCACAATGATTTAAAATTTTTTCCTGCTAATTTTTTGATACTTTATTTACATTTCAAATATTTCCCCCATTCCAGATCTCCCCTTTGGAACCCCCATCCCCTCCCCCTCCCCCTGCCTCTATGAGGGTATTCCCCCACCTACGCACTCACCAACTTTTCTCTTCCCTCCTTGGCATTCCCCTATATTGGGACATCTAGCACCCTCAGGCCCAAGGACGTCTCCTCCCCCTGATGGCTAACAAGACCCTCCTCTGCCACATATGTGGCCAGCACCATGGGTTTCTCCATGTGTATTCTTTGGTTGGTGGTCCAGCTTCCATGAAGACTGGGGGGGGGGGAGGTTTCAGGCCAGTTGACACTGTTGCTCCCTCCATGGGGCTGCAGACTCCCTCAGCTCCTTCAGTCCCTTCTCCAACTCCTCCATCTGGGATCTCACGCTCACCCCAATGGTGGCTGTGAAGTGAATCTTGAATATTCCGAAATTTTGGGCGAATAATCACTTATCAGTGAGTACATACCATGTTCCTTCTTTTGTGACTGAGTTACCTCACTCAGGATGATATTTTCAAGTTCCATCCATTTGCTTGTGAATTTCGTGAAGTCATTGTTTTTAATAGCTGAGTAGTACTCCATTGTGTAAATGTACCACATTTTCTGTATCCATTCTTCTGTTGAGGAACATCTGGGTTGCTTCTAGCTTCGGGCTATTATAAATATGGCTGCTATGAACAGAGTGGAGCATGTGTCTATATTACATGTTGGAGCATCTTCTGGGTATATGCCCAGGAGTGGAATAGCTGGGTCCTCAGGTAGTATTATGTTCATTTCTGAGGGTCCGCCAAACTGATTTCCAGAGAGGTTGTATCAGCTTGCAATCCCACCAGCAATGGAGGAGTGTTCCTCTTTCTCCACATCCTCGCCAGCATCTGCTGTCACTTGAGTTTTTTTTTTTTAAGTTCTTTGTTTTATTTTTAAATTTATTTCTTTATTTTTTTGATACTTTATTTACATTTCCAATGTTTCCCCATTTCTAGGTCTCCTCTTTGGAAACCCCCTATCCCCTCCCCCTCCTTGCCTCTATGAGGGAATTCCACCTCCTACCCACCCGCCCACCCAGTCCCATATTCCCACCTTGACATTCCCCTTTACGGGGGCCTCTAACACCCTCAGGCCCAAGGGCCTCTCCTCTCCCTGATGGCCAATGAGGCCATCCTCTGTTTGCAGCCCCATGGAGGGAGCAACAGCTTCAATGGGCCTGACCCCCTCCCCCCGGTTGTCCTGGAGTTTGGACCACCAACCAAAGAATACACATCGAGGGACCCATGGTTTGGGTCACTTGAGTTTTTGATCTTAGCCATTCTGACTGGTGTGAGCTGGAATCTCAAGGTTGTTTTGATTTGCATTTCCCTGATGACTAAGGATGTTGAACATTTGTTTAGGTGCTTCTTAGCCCTACGAGTTTCCTCAGTTGAGAATTCTCTGTTTAGCTCTGTTCCCCATTTTTGATAGGGTTATTTGGATCTCTGGAGTCTAACTTCTTGAGTTCTTTGTATATATTGGATATTAGCCCTCTATCAGACGTAGGATTGGTAAAGATCTTTTCCCAATCTGTTGGTTGAAGTTTTGTCCTATTGCCAGTGTCCTTTGCCTTATAGAAGCTTTGTAATTTCATGAGGTCCCATTTGTTGATTCTTGATCTTAGAGCATAAGCCATTGGTGTTCTGTTCACGAACTTTTCCCCTGTGCCCATATGTTCAAGACTTTTCCCTACTTTCTCTTCTATTAGATTCAGTGTATCTGGTTTTATGTGGGGGTCTTTGATCCACTCACTTGGACTTGAGCTTTGTACAGGGAGATAGGAATGGATCAATTTGCATTCTTCTACATGTAGATTGACAATTGAACCAGCACCATTTGTTGAAAATACTGTCTTTTTTCCACTGGACAGTTTTAGCTCCTTTGTCAAGATCAAGCGATTATAAGTGTGCGGGTTCATTTCTGGGTCTTCAATTTTATTCCATTGATCTACCTGCCTGTCGCTGTACCAATACCATGCAGTTTTTATCACTACGGCTCTGTAGTACAGCTTTAGGTCAGGGATGCTGATTCCGCCAGAAGTCCTTTTATTGTTGAGAATAGTTTTTGCTATCCTGGGATTTTTGTTATTTCATATGAATTTGAGAATTGCTCTTTCTAAGTCTATGAAGAATTGAGTTGGAATTTTTGTTTTGTTTTGTTTTTTGTTTTTCTTTTCGAGACAGGGTTTCTCTGTGTAGCCGTGGCTGTCCTGGAACTCACTCTGTAGACTAGGCTGGCCTTGATCTCAGAAATCCACCTGCCTCTGTCTCTCAAGTGCTGGGATTAAAGGCGTGCGCCACCACTGCCCAGTGAGTTGGAATTTTGATGGGGATTGCATTCAATCTGTAGATTGCTTTTGGCAGGATGGCCATTTTAACTATATTAATCCTGCCAACCCATGAGCATGGGAGATCTTACCATCTTTGAGGTCTTTTTCGATTTCTTTCTTCAGAGACTTGAAGTTCTTGTCATACAAATCTTTCAGTTGTTTGGTTAGAGTCACACCAAGATTATTTATATTGTTTGTGACAATTGTGAAGGGTGTCATTTCCCTAATTTCTTTCTCAGCCTGTTTATCCTTTGAGTATAGAAAGGTTACTGATTTGCTTAAGTTAATTTTGTATCTGGCCACTTTGCTGAAGTTGTTTATCAGCTGTAGCAGATCTCTGGTGGAGTTTTTCAGGTCACTTAAGTATACCATCATATCATCTGTAAATAGTGATATTTTGATTTCTTTCTTTCCAATTTGTATCCTTTTGACCTCCTTTTGTTGTCTAATTGCTCTAGCTAGAACTTCAAGTACTATATTGAATAGATAGGGAGAGAGTGGACAGCCTTGTCTAGTCCCTGATTTTAGTGGGATTACTTCACGTTTCTCTCCATTTAGTTTGATGTTGGCC
>CM052716.1:10426318-10468506 GCA_028551405.1 Uromys caudimaculatus
TTTCCCTGATGCAGGAAAAATTCCATCTGCTCTATGATTTTTTCTATAAATACTCTTAATTTTAGCTGGTCGAGGTCGACTCCTCTGGTCTCTGCATAGGCTATGAGTCGGCCCTAGTGCACTAGATTAGGCTCAAATAAACCTCTTGTATTTACATCAAGAACGGTCTCTCGTGCGTTACTGGGGGAGTTCGCTATCCTGAGGCTTGAGTGAGGGTCTCCCCGGATCGGGGGTCCTACAACAGCACTACCCCTCCTGTGCCAGCAGGGACCTAAGTCAGGGCAGGACCTCAGGCTTCTGCCCCTTACCAGCAGAGTTCTCATCACAGTCATTCCCGGTCACCTGAAACCACATTCTTTCTCCATAAACCCTGTCTCCGCTCCTTATTCCTGAGATCTGCCAGCCCACCTACCCCATTCAGAGCCTTGGGGATGTGGGTATTTTTACCCCAGTTTTATAGAGATGCACTCTCTTGAATTCAAGAGAGTGGATTTGTTTAAAAGGCCAAGTAAAAAATTATTAGTTAAGAGAAAGAGAAGGAGAAAGGGATGAAAAAGTCAGAGGTCAACTAACCAGTGAACCAAATTCAGAATTGGGTTATTTTTAAGATAGAAGACAAGAAGGACATATGTTGAGCTTTAAATATGTATATGTGGGGCATACAGATATTCCCACACATATACAGACAACAGTTAATAGACTCAGCAGATTGTATATATATATGCATATATGCATACATACATACACACACACATATATAAACAAGAGGTTAAAAATTCGAGAGGAAGGGGGAAGGACCAAATGATGTAAACATGGTTCTTTAGTATAACATTCTTTAAAAAATAAACCTTTTCCATTCAAACGAAGAAGAAAGATTAAGAAGGCAGGAGTTAGAGCGTGTAGCTAATCTCTAATGCCAGGCTCCGGAACATTCGCACAGCCCTGCTCTGAGCACTGTGGGAAGACCTGTGCCTCTCATCTGAGCTCGCTCGCTCGCACCTCACAGCCTCCAGTTCTCAACCCCAGACAAACAGGAAGACAGTGTTAGCTCTTCCCAGGCTCATATCCTGTCCTGTGAGGAAGAACGGTGGTCAAGTTCTACAGCTGTGTTGTACGCCTGCCCTGCCCCCCGGAAGTGTCTATGGGACTGTCTTTTTACCTTTGCATTCTCATTTTAGACACAGGATCAGGACGTTGTTCATTTATCGCGGATCATTTTCCCTCCTCCCTCACCATTTTTGATCCCACACCCACTCTTCCCCTTCGATTTTCATTCTATGACCATGCCTCTTCTTTAAGTTCATGCATGTTCACATTTAAACAGTACCAGAGTGAGCAGTCAGGGCAAACCCACTTTCGAGGGTGTATCTATTTCTCCTTTCACCAACCACAGTGTGGAAGTCTGACACAGAGCAAGGGACTGCTGGGTTGTTTTGTTTGGTTGGTTAGTTGTTTTTGTTTTTTGGTTTTTGGTTATTTTTGTGTGTTGTTTTTTGTTTTTGTTTTTGTTTTAACTCCACATCTTATTAAGGAATTGAGACAAAATATGATTCCTCCCTCCAGACGCTCAGCATCTATCTACACCCACAGAAGGGCTGCAGACGGATGGTAGGCTCTCTAGAGAAGCACATAGACTCAAGCATGACAGAGCCATTCTGTTCCCCCTCTGAGGAATGAGAGCGAGGAGAGCGCCCACGTTCCAGGATTGTCGTGACTATTAAATCAGCTCACAGACATTAAAGAAAAGTGTCTGGGACTCTCTTATATCTCCCGCTCCCTTGAACTCGCGCCTCCTCCCAAAACCCCTCACAGTATTTTCCTTCCATTTGCACACATTTAGTTTAAAATGATAAATTTCAGGAAGAAGGGGGCAGAATAACCATTTTACACTATTGCTTCAGGAGGAAGTGTGTGTGTGTGTGTGTGTGTGTGTATTCATATGTGTGTGTGCATATTTATGAGTGCAGATGCAAATACAAACACAGGTGTGTTGTGAGTGTAATGCATGCACAGATTAATATTTGTGTGTGAAAAACCAAAGAATGACTTTGGGTATTGTGGGTCTGTAACTATTCACCTTTTGTGGAGACAGAATCTCTCACTGGCTTAAAATTCACCAAGTAAGCGAGAGTACTGGCGAGAGTCCCAGGGATCCTCCTGTCCCCACCTCCATAATGCTGATGTAAGTCTACATCACTACACCTACCTTTAAATATAGAGAGATATAGAGATAGATAGATAGATAGATAGATAGATAGATAGATAGATAGATAGATAGATAGATAGATAGATAGACAGACATACAGCAGTGCTGGGGCTCACATTCAGGTGTTTATGCTGGCAAGAAAAGCACTTCACAGACTGTGTTATCTCCCCGTCCCAATCTTATTCCTATAAATAAAAATATGCCCCTACAACTCCTAAGGGTGAAAGAATTTCGCATCTTAATGTGGCAGAGAACTGCCAAGTTGTCTCCCACCTTAGCTTCCTTGGCTCTCTTAATAACAACGATCCTTCTTGATTATCCCCCACGGTGTCCCATCCACCTTTTATTTATCACATGACCCCACAACTGATAGGCTCTAGTCTGTGCCCCTAAAGCTGTCACCCAAACCCTTCCCCATGAGCCTGAACCTCGACTGCCTCTGGGATGTGTTCTCAGATGCTGATAAAGGCCATGCTGCCCAGGGAGGCCAAGAGTCAGGATGGCTGGTGAGTACTGAGTAAGGATGACTGGAAAGAAAGCAACTGAGAGCAAGAGGGGCCCCAGCACCACAGTCTTCAAGCCCAGCTACAGCCCTGCCTTTAGAATCTGCCAGGCATAGCTGACAGTTAGTTACGTTACCTCTGAGCATAATCATTACCCTATAGGATACACAAAAGGAAATGCATGCCAGAGCCTAATGAAGTCACGGGGCATTTCCACAGAGGACGAAAGTTAACTTCCTAAGAACTAAGGCCGACGATGTACAGAAGTCTGTGATTGCGAATCGTTAGCCAAAGCTGTATTTATGATGCTTTAATCCAGGGAACGGAGCCCTCAGTTAGTCATCTGAAATCACAAAATTCAAGCTTAGACTGCTGCTGGTCCCCCTGTGCTGAAGATGCCTCTGCCCTTCAAATTAGGAATACTGAGCGGGATAACACAGAAAGGACCAAGAAAGCGTGCGACTGTCACCAGGGACTTTACTACGGAACCTACATGAAGCTCATTAGTCCGCTTGCAAAACTCTTCATAATCTTGGTCAAAATCCATTTTCCGTTGATCTAAGAAGTTATACTCCTTCTTCTTTATGGCAGCAACAATGTCCTGAAAAAGATGGAAGATACAAGAAGGTCTTTTATTTTCCTCTCAGTACTCAGGACTTGGAGCCTTTAAATGCAGGACTTCATAAAGTGATTGCCTCAAAAACGTCTGTTTAGGGAAACAGTATCTTCTACCTCCCATTGATTGGTGCTATTTGTTTGACACAGAGTGAAATCTGCCATCCCTTGTCCAGGGGAATCATCAGGGAGCATCATCACATGGTTATACAGATTATTTGGACAAATGCATACGATGAAAACCACATATGGAAATAAGCAGGTGGTTGCTCAGAAGCTCCATGCAGGAATCACACCTGAAATAAGCTCAAAAGAAGCCCAGAGCTGAATTTAATAAAATGTCATTTTTGTTGACAGGCTTAAATGATCTCAAAGAATAAATAGACAAGATTTTAACAAAATAAAAACCACATAATAAGAAAATGGGGGAGCTACGATATCCACAGGAGAGATGTAACCCCCAAGTCAAGTACTTCAAATGAACCACGGAACACACGCTACTGCTTCCAAATGCTCTAGAATTAATTGCTCTTGCTCTCCTGTACATCTACAGGCTGTGACTAGGAAAGTATAAATTAAGCGATTCATCTCCCTGAAAACACTATTATCAGAAGTTCTGTTTGCTCAGACTGATGAGCAGTAATGACGTGTGATCATTCTTAAGCAGGTACTAAGCCATTCTCAAACTCAGAGCCCCACACTGTTGACAGAGCATATAATTTTTATGAAGAATATTGGGCCTCCTTGCACAATCTCCTCTTCAAAGTCGTTTCTGCTTAGCCATCATTCAAATCTCTCAATATACAAAAAAGCACAAGCTGCTCAACTTCTGGAACTAAATCTACTAGTGAGAACAAGGCACTCCTTGCTGTCCCCATGTGGACAAGAGTATTTACATATGGAGACTGTGAACACGCATGCAGTATGTGACATGTTGAGACAAATGTGGAGAAGCTGCGCTTAATTAACTGTTTCAAAATACATTCTTTTTCATTCAATCTTGTCTTTTTCTGAAGAATTTCATATAGCACGCTATTATTTTTCAATATCTACACACTTCCCACTTCCAACTCCTTCCATGCTCCCTCCCACTCCCTCTGAAATTCATGATCTTGTCTTCTGAAATTATTATTATTACATATGTGATGTATATATAGCATATGTGATATATACTTATGTACACATATATGTATATGTATGTGTATATATTATGCACATATATGTATATTGTGTATTTGTATGTATATATGTATTATGTGTATGTATGTATATACATGTATGTATATGTATTTATTGTATATATGTATATGTATGTATATACTGTATATGTGTGTATGTGTATATGTATATGTGTATATATATACATGTATGCATATGTATAAGTATGTATACACATGTATGTATGTGTATGTATATGTATATATCACACACACCTAGCAAGTCTATTTAGTGTTGTTCATGTGTACCTATGTTTAGGGCTGACCACCTGGAACTGGATAACCCATCAGGGGGCTCATCCCTGGGACAGACTGATTTTCATTCTCTCAGCAACCGTTTATATTCCGTAGCTCTTCAGCTAAAAGTAGGGTCTTGTAAAATCTCCCTCACCCACATAGGCATTGTCGACTGGCATGGTCATTATATGGGGCTTGTTTAGGCAACCACATAGTTGAGACTGCATGGGTGCGATATATCCCTGTCATGTCTAAAAGACACAGCAGTCATTAGCTGGCCTTCTGACCCTTAGAGTCTTCCCCCACCTCTTCCACAGAGCCTCAGCAGTAGGGACCGTGTTTGAATGTACCAGTTGGGGCTGGGAACCCAGTGATCTCTCATTCTGTGGCTTATATACACAGGTGTGTTTGATAGATGTACATGAAAGTACACATCTGTGCTTATGACAGCCTGCCCGTGGCAGTCAGAGAACAACCATTGAGAATCTAGCCGTGACAGGAGATCATCTCTAAATGTATACTACCTGGTACTTAGTGGCCAAGTCTTCCAGCCCCTCTATTTTGGAATCCTGCAGTACTGCGTATGTCTTGAACGTAGTGAAGATGTCCATTATCTTGGCCAGACGTCGGTGGAAAGTTTCAAATTTTCCAAAAATAGACATCTCACTAAAGTCAAATTGTTTTTCGCTTGGATTTTGCTTAAGCTTTTGTTTTGTCTCCTGAAAGCAGGATTGGTATCCCTGCCGGTCAAGAGCAAAGAATGTAAGAAAAGCGGGACTCAACTCAGGTAGAGAACAGAGAACGTATTTGACAAGCGCAAAGGAAGGGAGGAGGTGGGAGGAGCCGAGGGAGGGAGGGAAGAGCAGGGGGAGGGAGGGAAGAGCAGGGGGAGGGAGGGTGGAGCAGTAGAAGGGAAGGGTCCATCTATTTCTCAAGTGAAGGTAGTGGCAAAATTAGACTGAGAACCTTTTCATAATTGTATCCCTCTCCATTTAGCCATCAGTCTGAGCCACTATCTTCTCCATCTTCTAATCCAACGAACTACTACTTTAGTGTAACTCAAACCTGTCTCTTTTCCTCCTTGGTCCCACTATTACAGCAACAGAATCACCTTATTCCATCTCCTCGCTGGTCTATATGATACTTAAAACTATCTAATATTAGTTACCAGTGTATCTCAGAACTTAAGTAGAATAAAGAAATAAACTTTCTCGGAATGCTTGTTAACACTCAATTTTCTTAGCTGCGAAGTTATTTTGTAAAAAAGAAAACAACTACCATTCTCTTTAGCAATCAAAAAATACCATTGTCAATGATTTAATATGGTCTCAGAAACATAACACAAAGAACAAGACACAGGGGCACACCGCTGAGCTCCAGTTACCTGCTTAAGTTTAATCGCTGCTGCTATTTTTTGCATAACAACGTCCTGAGGCTGGCTCCAGATGGTGGCGGTGCCATTGTTGGTGATATGGGCTTTACATGCTGATATCATCTGATTTGTCACCTGGAATTTTCCAAGAAAAATAATGTCAGGTACATAAAACTCTCTTAATTTTTGAACCTGAATAGAGTCAAGTCTTCTTCCTCTCAGAACCCAGTCTGCGACCTTCATCTTCGGCTTTGCTTTTCCCTCTTGACTCTGACCAACCCTAACCCTCTGATACAGTCCAAATCCACAGTTTGGATTGTGGTTGGCAATCCCAGAATGATGGAAGAAGGGTCATTGTCTTCAGGGATGAGGCCAGTGGTAAATTACTTGGTGCAAGTGAATGTCTCCTCGCTGACACCTCAACATCTCGTGAGTCACGAAACAAAAATACAAGACTTGAAAGTAGGATGGGGATTTTCTAGGAGGAATTGGGAATTGGTGGGGATAGGAGAAAGATTATACAAGATGGAGAGGTGAAAGTGGCCCAAAGCTATTACATGTGCATGGATTGTCAAAGAACAGATCTTAAAGTGATCTGTGAAACCAGAGTTGGACACACCATGAAAAGTCAACCACGGGGTTCACACATTAATGCAGAAATGAAGATCTTAACCAACCAAAGGATTGGCTCCCCTGTCTAACAGCCACAAGGGGCTTCTGCAGGTCCCCTTCCCTGATGTCTACCTCAGAGTTAACTAGCACCATGTAAAGTGTTGTCCAACTCAATAGATCATGTCACCATGACCTGCAGTGAAAATATCAGAAAGAGGACATCAGAGAAACATGAATAAAACTAATGTAGAAAGCCACTAATATTATATTCACCCCTCCGGACTTCAAAATACCTCCCTCAAAACCTTCCTTATCATTTGTAAATAAATCAAAAGCATAATTAAGTGTCTGTACAACATAAAAGGGATGGTACCAAATAGGACAAGAAGTGAGAATAGGGATGGAGAGATGGCTCGGCAGTTAAGAACACTTCTTGTTCTTACAGAGGACCCAGGTTAGGTTCCCAGCATCCACATGAGGACTAAAATCCATCTGGAACTCCAAGTGCAGGGGACCCAACACCCTCCTCTAGCATATTCAGACATCAAGCATGTGCATGACACACAGATATCATACATGCAAGCAAAACCTCCATGCAAATGAAATAAAAATAAATAAATATTAAAAGTGAGGGTAGAGACAGAACAATATTAGCCATATGTTCGTGCCCGTTGGTTTTAGGATGGTATTGTATGTTGGCAGCTGGGTCAATATGTAATTTCTTCTCTTATACTATTTGAAAATGCCTGTTACAAAAGTTTCTGATCATTTGATAGTTTCACAAGCACATACAAATAATATGCATGAAATATCAATTAATCATACAAACAGACTTTTGTGTGTCATTTACCCAGGGAATATCCCCCTCTGACCCAAAATACCTCCAAGTCAGAGTATGATCTTACAGTTGTAAACATCATTGTGGTTTGGCGTAGGATCATTCTAATTAGTCATAAAAATCCTCATCTCTTTATCTCTGAGGTACGGGGATTACAGCCATGAGCTACCATAAATGGCTTAGTGACATTTTTCATGATTAAAATTTACACAATAGGAAATAATGGCAAGCTAAAAATCACACAGGAAAATTCTGAAAAGAATTCTAGTTTTTAATATATAAAATAGTAGAATATTTATTGAGCAGTTACTTTAGGAAACAATGGTCTGTTTGCTAAAACCCAGCTGTCACATGAATTTAATTCTGTATCCATAATATAGAATTTAATTCTTTATCCATAAGTCCTCTTAAATATAAAGAGCACAGATACTAGATCAAGCCAAGTTAATAGATTTTAATTATCTAAAAATTGGCCATTGGCAGCTAGTTGACTACAAATTCTCTCTTACATACTCACCTTTACAAACAGAGATGTTATCTTCTCAGACGTGTTATAGTAGTGAGAGATGCTGTAGATCATCTTAATTGCATTTATAAGTGTAGGAATAGTATCTATCATAGTTATCTAGAAGAGATTCCAGAGGTTTGCAGTGGAAAATATCAAATTAAGCAAAATTCCAATTATGAGAGTCTAATCATTCTATTTTCATTAAAATAAAGTTTAAGATGATTAACAAAACTATCTTAAATAGTACCTGTTTACAGATTTATATTTTATAAACAATTGTTTTTATTATTTTGGTCATATGTGGTGAGTCACATATATTGTATTTCAGTGCAAAAGGCTTGCTGTTCATGACAAGCAGGTTATGCTAACTGTTGTTTTTGTAATGTATGTAAGCAGATATTTTCAAAAGCTAACAGACGTTTTTAGAATATAAGCCAATGACTTTCCCCATAGTTCTTTGGGGTAAATTCTAGGCTATCAGCTTCAACATTGAATGGAAAATGTAATGCAATGCATTTTTTAAATATACAACATTCAATATAGATAGATAGATAGATAGATAGATAGATAGATAGATAGATAGATAGATAGATAGATAGACTGATTGATTGATTTTTGATAGATAGATGCAGTCATAAGATATTAAAGCTATGTGAATGTAGTTTTTTGAGAATATGAGATTTCTGAGACCTTTCCAGCAAATATCACCTCTGTCAGCTAAACTTCAGCACTCCATTCTGCTAGTGCAGAAAGGGTCACCAATGGACTAAAGGGGCAGAAATCTTTACTCACAGGGTCACTGCTGTACAGAGGGTCACAACATTTCTCCAGTGTGTACAAATACTTGACATTGTCCTTTGCTTCATTGGCTGCATCAGTGATCCTAATGTCTGTATCCCGCCAAACCTAAGCACAACACAGAAGAACAATGTTCAAACACTTATCCCAGACAATTGCAAAATACAAGCTACTAAAGGTCACTCCGATCCCCTCAGCATCTCCATTTGCTTCCTGCAATTAAGATAATGAATCTTAGAAGGACATGGAAGAGCACATCAAAAAAATTAACTAAATGTTTCAGGGCCTTTATTTTTTTTTTATTTCTCTTATATACTCTATTCTAGCAGAGACCAGCACAGCCCTGCAAAACCACAGCTGCCTGCAATGTGGTCACCGGACCAGCTTCCTGTCTCATGCTCATGTTTTCCGTATTTTCTCCCTTCCAATCTGAGTTCCCTTTCCCATGGCCCCATACTTGTGTCCATTTGATGACACAGCAAGTATTTATTTTAGCTACCAACTATCTGTCAAGACATTAAAATAGAAAGCTATCAAAATATTAAAGGGGATATATAGCATGCAGAATTAGCTTTATGCAAATCCTAATGGTAGTAATTCTGAACTGTCCTGTATCACAATATGTAAAGTCACTCTGAAGCATATAACATAAGAAGAATGACTTATGACTAGTGACTTGCTACTAATAAGCAATGATACTTTACTCCCGGGCTTAGCTTGCCTTCTAGATTGGGAGCCCTCTTACACATTCTGTACTTCTCTTTAAAGGAAGCCTGGTACCCCACCCACTAGCTGCCTGTGGAGGGGAGCAAGTGGTGAGAAGGATGCCTCTGGCAAACACAGAGCAGCCATGTCATGAGCAAACTTGGAAGCAAGCCTTTCCTGTGTGAACCTGCAGAGGAGCCAACCGCTCAGATGCAGCCTCATAGGAACCTTGAGTCAGAAGCCGCTAGCTTAGCTATGCTGCAATTCCTGGTCTGAGGTAAAAAATATTGTCTTCAGCTGATGAGTTTTGGGGTGATTTGTTTCGCAGTATAAAAAGTAATACATGAGGACTTAAGACTTCACAGTTGCTGCATCTGCATTGTCTGAACGGATTGCATGTGTGCATGTGTTCTTGTATAATCATATGATCACATTGTATCTCACTAATTGCAATGCTCACTAATAGTACATATACATACAAGTATAACAGTCAACAATTGTCTTTAATTCAAAAGCTAATTCTTGGTATCCAAAGTTATACAACAAATATTACCCAGTCTTAAAGATTTTCATCCCGGTCAAATAAAATCTGTTCGTAATTGCTCTGTGGAGCTGGGGATGGAGAACTCTCTTAGCCACATGCTACAAATCATGGGGAAATGGCTCCGAACCTTCAGAAGCTTCGACTTGGCTGCAGCAAGCACTGCCAGCACAGCCTTCACATCGGGGCTTTTCAATTGCTCTAAAAGGTAATTAAACTTGGAGAGCCTTTTTTTCCAGTGCTCCAACTCTGCTCGGGGTCCAACATCGTCTGCTTCCTTCCGCAGCTGATTGTTCTCGGCAAGGATCTATAGATTTAGAAGAAGAGCAGTTGTGTGAGATCTGGGTGTAAAAACTCTGCATGAGCAGAAAAAAAAGTAGGAACAGAGAAAGGACACTGTGAATCATGTGTTGTATTCAGTTCCGTGACTCTAATGATGGACTCTGACTAACCCAACATGCACCTTTTTTTCCCAGTTGACTTTCGCTAACAATGATGACTTAGGCGATGACTTTGAATGAGCTCCGGAGGCCATGAATAAATGCAGTTTCCTTGCCGGTTCTTTAATTGCATAAACGGAAGCAGCACAACCTCAGGAAACTCCATGCCCTAAGCAGGGTGATTTTATATGTACATGTTTGAATGGAAGAGTCGCCTCCATTTAGAACTTTTCTGAAACTTTTGAAAGCTTTTGTGTTTGTGGGAGAGGGTTGCCAGTGAATGCAGGTTCCTTTGGAAGCCAGATAAGGATGCTGGATCCCCTGGAGCAGAGTTCCAGATAGTGCTACATCGCTTGATGTGAACGCTAAAACCTGAACTAAAGACCTCTGCAAAAACAGCAAATGCTCTTAGCCACTAAGAGTCCTTCATATACGTGTGTGTGTGTGTGTGTGTGTGTGTGTGTGTGTGTGTGTGTGTGTGTGTGTGTGTGTGTGTCTGAAGCTCTCAGTTGAAGGACACAATGAATTAGAGACCTCCTCCATACTTCCACAGACGTTTTCTTAAGAAGAATTAGCAAAGTGTAGCCTTCTAGTCACTAAGTTCACAAAACCACCCATTCCTACATCCTTAGAGCCCTATTCTTCCTTAATAATGACCATAAATGAGTGACCTTCTTCCTTACTAATGACTATAAGTAGAAGCCACATGAAGCGCCCTTTTTTATTAAAGTGTATGATATGATATAGAGGCAAGTGAGAACACCAGGATAGAATTCTTCCATTGTCAGTTCCGGTGATGTGGCTTCTGAAATGACCAGAGGATTCTGGGAGTTACCTGCTCCATCTGTTTGATCCACACTCTCATGCAACACTCTCCTTTTTCCACAGTCTCGGGGTTGCTAGCTAGAGCCAAGTAGTCTGTGGGTTCCTTCAGAGATTTTAGTTCAGCTATGTCACATTTTTGAAGGTTCACCTAATTAAAATTAAGATTACAATAATAAGAAAGTGTTTAACAATGCTTATATACACTTTTCGGTCAATTTGAGTCTAGCTGGAGCTCAATAGAATCTTAACACCTTTACTCCCTTGATCACTCAAAATGTTTATTGAAAGGGCAGTAACTAATAATGATAACAGTAATAACGCCTACCTTTCTCTATGTCTTTTTTTCTTTATGTCTTTTCTACAAAAGATTCTAAGGTCAAATTTGGGGGGGGTGATATTAGAGATAATATATCATGAAACTAATAAAATAATTAGAAATATTCACCAAGTTATAACACCACAGAGAAAGAGTCAACCTGAAGGAAATTAGCATGGGTGGTGGAAGTGGGTAATTCTGTCTGTCACGGAATTCCTTCTTTGAACTAAGGAGAGAAAAAGATCCCCATGCCTTCATGGTTAGCAAACTCAGTTGCAAATGCTTGGGTAGAGTTTAGAGAGCACCAACGCACGAATAAGCACATGTGGCATGTCAAACCACAATACAGCCCTCTCTGTATCTACATATACTTCCCTTCTGGTGAAAGTGTTTCTTAAAACTTGCGTGCATCTCAGAACTCAGTGCTTGGATTCGATTCAGCTTTTACCCTCAGTAGAGATCTGATTCATATCGCAGCATGTTCAGAGCCATAGCACTGCCATTGCTACTTGTCACTTACAAGGTCTGACACAGAGTCTCTAAATTAAATGGAGCAGCAAGGAATGCTCGAGAGAGACGGGCATGGAAGTGTGTGGAGGTACCTCCCACCACCAGGGTCTGGATGGGAACACACCCACACTGGAACTCCTCCTGAAGGCTGCTCATCGCCTTCCTTAGGATTCATAATAAGCCCTGTCAGCACTCATCTCTGATAGTCTCTGGTCCTGCCTTCCGAGCCCACTCTTTCCCAGTAGGATGGTTTTACGGTTCCAAGACAAGTTCTGCATCTCCCCAGTCCAACTAGTACGACTCGGAAATCTGATTCCACAACCACCTCATTCCCCACCCTTGCAGCACTCTCAGAGAACTCTTACACACCTATTCAAGTAACATAAGCACCCAAGACAACCCTGTGCATTTGCTGCCACGGATCCAGCCTGGACGGGCCTTCCAGCACTCCTCCGTGGTCCCACACACCTAGTTAATCATGCACGCAACTAAGATGTTAGCTGGAAGGAACTCCTATCTCTGTCTGAGTAAAATTTGCTCAATGCCCCAATACTACATCATTTGGTTAGTATAGTTTCCAGTCAAAATACTGAAACAGGCTCAATATTCCCTAGAGAGTTGGGGAGCTGCCTTGCTATGGTTATCATAGGAGCCACAAACTTCTACCACATACATCTGACGTTGACTGGCCATCTTCACTTGCTCACCTCTCTGTATCTGTCTGTCTCTGTGCCCCTCCCTGTGTCTTTGTGTCTGTCTCTGTCTCTTTGTCTCTCTCTCTCTCTGCCTGTATATGTGTGTATAACACACACACACACACACACACACACACACCCCATTCCAAATACACATGAACGTGCAACCACCAACCCCCTAAATCATTAATGAAATGTGCTGCACAAGTCATCTAAAAGGCAAATCTCCTATTTGCCAAGCTTATTATTAAGAGCTGTTTAGTCGTAGGCTAAAATACCACACTCAACCTCCTCCGGGCACATTAACTCCTCTTCCTTCTTCCACAACTTCTGTGTTTTCCACCTACCCCATCCTGCTCCTTCCTGTTTAATACACACACACACACACACACACACGCACACACAGACACAGACACACACCTATGCACATCTACACACACAGAAACACAGACACACATATGTACGTAGACACACACAGACACACACAGATACCCACATGCAAACACACACATACCTGCACACATGTACATATACAGAGACACACACATGCACACTATGCACACACAAACACACACACACCTGCGCACATCTACATACACAGAGACACACACATGCACACTATGCACACACAAACACACACACACCTGCGCACATCTACATACACAGAGACACACACATGCACACTATGCACACACAAACACACACACATACCCACATGCACACACAAACACACACATACCTGCACACATCTACATACACAGAGATACACACAGACACACATATGTACACACAAACACTCATACACACACACACACACACACACACACACACACACACACACACCACTCTAGCTCCAAACCCCTTTTCATTTAAGGATATGCACAAGTGTTCCATGCTCCATCCGACAAAGTGAGTAAAATCTTACATTACTACAAACCAGTGGCTTTTAACCTGGTCACAACCTCTTGGGAGTCAAACGACCTTTTTACAGGAGTCATATATCAGATACCCTGCATATCAGATGTTTACAATATAATTCATAACAGTAGAAAGTTACATTTATGAAGTAGCAATTTAATAATCTTGTAGTGGGGGAGGGGTCACCACACCATGAGGAACTGTATTAAAAGGTTGAGAACCACTGCTAAAAACATTCTTAAAGATCTCAAAAGCATTAATCCATGCATGCTGTGTTAAAATCAAGCCACAGCCTCATCTTAAGAAGATGCTAAACTTACTGACACTTTCAAGACTTTCACCACCATAGAATAAAGCCTGTGTAAGAAAGTGTCTCCCTCGTATTTTGTGTTGCTATTCCATTGTTTGTAGTGAGCCACTTGCTCCTTCTTACCTTCTCCTTCAGACTGTTCTGTGCACCTGACAAGATGCCCACGAAGCCTTCCAGAGAGCTCAGGAACTCCTGCCGGATGCTGGATGCATCTTGTAGTCCCTCGAGCTCACCCCAGCCCTGGCTTGAGGCCCTGAGAGCTGGGATGGAGATGTCTGAGAGGAGACGCCTCACGCTGTTCAACAGGCCCCCATCCGCCGTGTCTAACATGTTAAAGCTCACCTCCTGGAAGACAGTTTCATCACCCTGTATCGTCAACACCAGCCTCGATCACAGCGTAGCAATGAAGTCGCTGAACACATAATTAACCAGATAGTGAGTGAATCCCCTTTTTTTTAACACCCTGTTTGAAAAGGATACCTTTGTACCAGTCTAAATTATAAGCCTCTAAATAAAATAATGCAATAAATTGGATTCTGGATGTTTACTGGTTCATTTTACTACAGGAAAGTAATGAGGTCACACAACCTCTAAGAGCCAGGGAACCGCTATATGGGTGCACTCTGCTTTACACAGAACAGAAAGTTGTATGTCCATTCTTTGAAATCTTGTCATTAAGTAAATTATTTGGTGGGAGACTCTTCTGGAAAGAAAAGAGCTCCCTCTCTACACAGATAAAATGTTGTGTGGATATTTTATTAGTAAATTGAACATCAATCCCTCATTAACAAAAGAGAAGAAGGCAATATCCCTTTTTTTTTTTTTTGGCTTTTCTTTTCTTTTTTTTTTCTTTTATTGGATATTTTCTTTATTTACATTTCAAATGTTATCCACTTTCCAGGTCTCCCCTCCAGAAACCCCCTATCCCATCCCCTCTCCCCCTGCCTCTATGAGGGTGCTCCCCCACCCACCCACCCACTCCTGCCTTCCTGCCCTGGCATTCCTCTACACTGGGGCATCGAGCCTTCAAAGGACCAAGGGCCTCTCCTCCCATTGATGCCCGACAAGGCCCTCCTCTGCCACAAATGCAGCCAGAGTACTGGGTCCCTCCATGTGTATTCTTTGGTTGGTGATCTCCTGGAGCTCCAGGGGGTCAGGCCTGTTGACACTGTTGCTCCCTCCATAGGGCTGCAAACTCCCTCAGTTCCTTCAGTCCCTTCTCCAACTCCTCCATTGGGGACCCTGTGCTCAGTCCAGTGGTTGGCTGTGAGCATCTGCCTCTGTATTTGTCAGGTTCTAGCAGAGGCTCTCAGGAGAAAGCCATATCAGGCCCCCATCAGCAAGCACTTCCTGGCATCTGCAATACTGTCCAAGTTTGGTGTCTGTATATGGGATGGATCCCCAGGTGGGGCAGTCTCTGATGGCCTTTCCTTCAGTCTCTGCTCCACATTTTGTCTCCATATTTCCTCCTGTGAGTATTTTGTTCCCCAAGAAGGCAATATCTTAATTGCCTGTCTTAAGTCCAAAAGAAAGAAAGAAAGAAACAAACAAACAAACAAACAAACAAACAAAGAAAGAAACAAAGAAAGGGGTTTTCTTGCTATCTACCTATTTGTTTGTACAGGTATCCTGGGCATTAAACTGAGAACCTTGCCTATGCTAAGCAAGCTCTCAACCACTTAACTAAAGCCCCAGCCCTTGAAGGCAGCTTTAGATATTTTAAGTAGCCTGTGCTTATCTCCACAGGACAAGATAGATACGAGCAGTCCGTGTGGTTTGGAGATGGGAGATAAATGGCTGTCTCCTTACCCGGTGGATGTTCTCAGCCGTTATGGCTTTGGATGGGTCAGACCTGATGAAGAACACACATATTCCCACAAGAGCAACATCTTTTCCTTCCGTCACGAACACCTTGGGCTTTTTCATCTTTCCGGAAACAGGATTCACCCCTCCTGAGGAGACAAACTGCCCTACAAACACAAAACAATTTTAGTCTCACAAACACCACGCGGGGTGCACGGGGTTGCCACTCAGAATGAAGATTCCTTCTAGAAATTACTATGGCTGACTTGCCCGTGTGCTTCAGACAGACCCATCTCTTGGACGATCTCTAGTCTCATCCTGAAAGAGATCTGAAAGATCTGCTGGGTTCCAGATCACGGGGGCAGTGAGAAAGACTGGGGTGGGGATAGGGTGGGAGACAAAACTCACTGATTGGCATACACTGTGTTCCGGGATCTCCCCTGGGCACCACGTCTACACTACTAAAGCTTACGACCCTGAGGCACCTGTGAGCTCTCCTAAGCTGTATCAACCACAGTTGGCAGAGACAAGGTCAAAGCCAACTGAACTACAGAACTCGGGACTCTCACTTCAGTGACACCATGATAATCCGGACATCGGGTTAGTTCTCTACATTGCTAGTGTCAGGCCTGGGCAGGGTAGGGTGACAAAGAAACAGATGTCCTTGCTCTAGAGTGAGACCAGGGCTTTAGCCTCCATCTGTTTCCTAACCGCATAACCTTACCTAGTAATTTCTCATTTTATGTGTATGGGTGTGTGGCCAGGGAGCCATGGGACCTGAGGAAGCAGACCTGGAGCAAGAGTCAGGTCAAGGTGTGTACAAATCCCAGGAATCTCATCCTTAGTTCGGCAGAAGGACAGGTAGCCAGGTTAAACTTTCCCTCCCCTTATAAGGCTATACCCAGAAGCACCTGGAATTCCTCATTATGCAAATGAAGCATCCCTGACACCCTAGCCCCAGCCAATGATGTACACTTGCCCCAATAGCTCCTAATCATCCCCCAAGGTTTAAATAGACTTTGTTCCCCACATTCCATTGATCTGCCTCCCCAGAGTCTGTTCTCTATGTGCTTACCTCACCTGAGGTCTCTTAGCTCCTGCCATCCTGCCCTGCTCCCCCTCTCAGGATCCACTAATTGTGATCATGGGCCGATTGTGAATGGCATGTGGGCGTTCTGCCTGCCTGTATGTTCCCACATGTGTGACTGGTGCCCAGAGAGGCAGAAGAGGCGTCAGCTCCACTAGAACTGGAGTTGTAGATGGTTGTATCCACCATGTAGATGCAGAGGGCTTGGCCTGCATCCTCTGCGAGAGCAACCAGTGTTCTTTACCTCAGCAGCTCCTCTCACCTTTAAAAATGGGATAGGCTATTCTAATTTAACTATTTTTTTGTAGAATGTATGCAGGATTATTTGTGTGATGATCAGAGGGGTTTGTGTATGTGAATCACTTATAAAATTCTGTAAGCATATTAGCTCATCAAGCATTATCAGAAAAAGCAGAAAGCCCATGGTGGTTGTCCAAGAGTGTTGTCTGCAGAGCGGCTCAGTTAGGTACAACAGAACATGCTCCGTCTTGTCCCTTTGTGTTCAAGTACATTTTAAATCCTTAAGTGAAGAAGGTTCAGCTTACTGCTACTAAGGGAGAGAACGGTGCTCAGGGAAGAATGTGAAGTAAGGCAGTGAGATGAAAATTGTAATCTGAGCCCTAACAAGAGATCAGCTCCTCCCTCTAGGTGCCTCCTTATGGTGCTGAGCTTCTGGTGGAGGAGCCCGGGAAAGGGAAAGCAGGATATTCAAATGAGGCACACCTCTCATGACTGCATGGGAGTCTCACTAGCAGATTAGAAACAATACACAAGACAACCAAGGCTACAAGATATGGGCGATGGCAGAAGATAGAGTCTCAAGAAAAATCTGGGATGTGGGCAACGGTGCATAGGAAGTGAGACATCCTTTCATGTTTGCTTCAGGTCAAGAAAGAGGCATCTGTTGTCCTAGCTGCCTCAGAACTGAGAGGCTTTATGGGATGCTGAACTCCTAGTCAGTCCTAGAGCCAGAAAAGTCTCAGGCAAGGGAAGACAGCTCCCACCCTCAGTAAGAAGTAGGGCTTCCATCCAGACCCAGCATACAATGGCCAGAGAGGAGTGGGTCTGAGATGGGAGCTAACCAAAGGCCTGCAGGGAAGATGATGGAAGTACTTCAATGGAGTAAATGCTTCCATTGAGTCGGGTGAGAGGATCTCTGGGAAGAGAACATCCCATGCAGCCACTTTCCATCCCTCAAGAGGAACTCTGGAAAGGTGAAAAACAGGTAATCAGCTGCCGTGCACACTGAAACACGGAGGCAGAGGCTGCCGTTCTGTAAGGACAATACGCCACTGTGGGCTATGCAGCTACTGCTCCACGGGGACCCACCATGGCCACAAAAGCATGAGCTCATTGAGCTCAGCAATAGCAATCAAGTATAAACTTCCCTCTCAGCCTTACTTCTTGCTTGTGCCTGGCCTCAGATCTGACACAGACACCGATGTACCTGGGCTGAGTTAGGAAACAAAGGAGAATCATGAGTTTCTCTCATGCCATAGTGGAAACCTTCAGAAGCCCTTGACAAGGGTCAGAGGAAGCAGAGGTGAGTGCAAAGAAGAGTGAGTTCGCTTCTGGCCAACTCGTTTTGCTCAACTGAATACTCTCCTTGTTTTAATCAATATTGTGTTTTCAATTTTAAAAGACCATAAGATTTTTTTTTTTCCTAAAAATGTCTAGAAAAGTCATCCAAGGGCTTGATTCTTACTCCAAGGTCAGACGGAACTATCCAGATTGAAAAGGAGGTGAGAGAAACAAAAAGCCTTGCTTATATTTTGGGACTCTATAAGTCCTACTTGTTCTGTACAATTTTTACGGATCAGGCAATTTCACCCTGGGCATGGTTATGGCTGAACATGCTTCCTGGTATAGCTCATGTTCTACAATCTGAGATGAAAATCAAATCTTCTATCTTTTGATTCTTTTTACTCAAAATGTAATGCACTTTTTGTGGGGAAAAAATCAAATTTATAACTAAAGAAATGTCAGCCACTCAAGATTTTCACAGGTAATTCATTTCTCTTTCTCTCTTTCTCTCTCTCTCTCTCTCTCTCTCTCTCTCTCTCTCTCTCTCTCTTTCTCTCTCTTTCTCTCTCTTGTTCTGTGTGTGTACATTTATGGTTGTGTGTAAATCTGCATGCATACATGTGTGAACATATATGCACACAGGTCAAAGGTTGACATTGAGTGTCTTTTTGTTTTTCATTAATTAATCTGTTTGCTTTACGTCCTGAACAGAGCTTCCCCTCCCTCCCCTACTTGCAGGTTGCCTGCCTTTGGATCCCTTTTCCCTAACTGGCCTTCCTTGTCTGGACTCAATAAAAGAAGACGTGTTCAGTCCTACTACAACTTGATGAGCCCAGGTGGGTTGATATCCATGGGAGGTCACTCCTTCTCTGAGAAGAAAGGACATATAGCATCTGTATTAATTAATTGTTCTTATGTTTTTAAGTCAAGATCTCTCACTGAATGTATGTGTATGTGTGGTACACGTGTGTGTGTGTAGTATATATATGTTATGTTCTTATGTTTATATATGATGCCTATGTTGTGTTTGTGTATATGTATATGTTGTGTTTATGTAGAGCGCCACCAATTGCCTAGGCTGGCTAGCCAATGAGCTCCAGAAATCTTCCTGTTTCTTCCCTCCCAATGATGAAATTATGGGCATAGGCTACATCAGGGTTTTTTAAAAGGGGTTCTGAAAATAAGAACTCAGGTCCCCATGCTTGTGTGGCAAACATTTTACCAATCAAAGCATCTACCCAGCCTCTATCCACAAACAATTATCTGTGAAACAAAGAAGCATGTTCATACTACCTGACAAGATCGATAACTATTTCCAATTTTTAAAAGTCTTTAAGGGATATATATAATATAAGCAAATTTATTTAATCATTCCCCTACTCTGGCCTTAAAACGATATTGACCTAACTGGAAGCATAATGGGATACAGAAGCTGAATTCATATAAAGGCTTACAATATTTTCTTAAGTGCAAGTATTAAATTCATCATTCAACACTACACATTTCAATAAAAACCTGCAGAAAATAAACATGATGCATTTAATTGACAGAAGTTGATGCTATGTTTATTGGCAAGAATTCCTCTGTTCAAAACCCAGTGTCTATTAGAACTTCTAGAACATGGTTACACAGAAGGAACTAGCACAAAAGAAAAATAAGTCACAAAACAAAATCTGCCAGACTGTCCTCCCTCCCCCATTGCCATTATGGCAAATCAAAAGGAACACAAAACAATTAGAACATCTAGGATAACTATCATTCTCCATCCCATAACCTGAAGGAGAAAACGGGCATCCTTCCACAATTACACACACACATACTTTATGCACACACACCATACATACACACTACAAAGACACTGCATGCATATACCACACACACTACATAAACACAACACATACGTATACACAAACACAACATAGGCACCATATATAAACACCAGAAGGACATAACAAATATTCTACACATATGTGTGCCACACATATACACCACAGAAACATTATACACATATACACACTCACCATGCACACACACTGTAAGGAAATCATACACACACAAACAACACACATGTATATCACACATAAACATCACATAGGCACTACATATCATATGCACAACACATACACAGACCCCAACACACCAAGGCATAAGCCTATTGGTCCTCCATTACATTTCTTCTTTTTGCCACTCTCAGATAAATTGAAAGATATCTCTATGGTACATCATGTCAGATATCGATACCTGCTTCTGCTCCCTCCACATCCTGATAGTAAAACATGAGATGGCGAAGGCCTCCAGCAGCAAAAAGTTGATCAATTCTTTCAATCTGGAAAAGGGTAAGACAACAGTTTTATTCTGAATTAGAAAATGTATTTAATCAGTACTGATGGCATAGCAAATCAATTCACTGCCATCTTCTTACTCAAACAGTATTGTACCTATTACATCTCTTAGACAGGCAGTATTTTCCTAATACAAGAAAGAATGTCTCACTTACTATAGTAAGCACTCAATTCAAAGAAGTAATTTCACTGATGATAGAGGTATTTGCTACATATGTATATTTGACAGACTCGTCCTTTCATCTTTGCTAATTCCCCATAGCAGTAAGCTGTTGCAAGCAGATATAAATATAAAAGAATGTTTTGTGCTCAGTAAATTTCAAGTCCAAAAGAGAAAACAAATCTTTGATGCATAGTTAACACACTAAATATAATTAATATTTAAATGTAATAGTCTTCCAAAACTTCTTTGAGAACATATGTAGTAGCCACCTGTGACCTAGTTCCATCCCGAGAGCCAGTGGACATCAATCTGACCCATGGACTGATAACAACAGAAGCACTTCTTGCATTAGTCTACAGCTTGGTTCAGAATTCCTATGAGAAGAGGAAGGGTAGACTGAGAGGTGGCTTAGTCTGTAAAGCACTTGAAGGATCTCTGTTTGAATCCTCAGAACTCTCTCATAAGAAGCTTATTAGAGTGACACGAGCTTATAACCCCAGTCATAGAATGCCACACCCCAGATGAGGAGTTAAGACAGGGGATGCTAGGAAGCTTGCAAGTCACATGGTAAAGACCTAGGCCAATAAGAAACCTTGTCTCAAACAAAAGGTAGAAGGCACCTAAGGACCATCATCTGAGGTTGCTCTCTGACCTCCACATTTGCACTGTGCATGCATGCACTCATATTCACATGTGTGGGCACACACAAACACACACACACACACACATATACACACACACACACAAACAAAAACAGATTAAGAAGACAGAATGATGGTGGTATGTAAATGGATAGGTAGATAAATTTAGATAGATAGATAGATAGATAGATACATATATACATACATACATACATATATACACACTTAGATGAGATAGAAAAGAGGAATGATTTTGTGATGGATTGTATATGCTAGGCCCAGAGAGTGGCACTATTAGGAGGTGTGGCCTTGTTGGAGTAGGTGTGTCACTGTGGGTGTGGACTATAAAACCCTCATCCTGCCTGGAAGCCAGTATTCCACTAGCAGCCTTCAGATGAAGATGTAGAACTCCTCCTGCATCATGCCTGCCTGGATGCTGCCATGTTCCTGCCTTGATGATAATGGACTGAACCTCTGAACCTGTAAGCCAGCCCTAATTAAATGCTGTCCTTCTAAGAGTTGCCTTGGTCATGGTGTCTGTTAACAGCAGTGAAACCCTAACTAAGACAGATCTGAACACTTATTAGGATGGCTACTACCAAAAAATAAACAAACACATTGTGGGAATGTAGCCACTGGGGATAACAAAATTTCTTCAAAAAGTTAAACTTAGAATTATCATGTGATCCACGAATCCACTTGTGGTTATATATCACACAGTTCTGAAAGCAGGATCTCAAAGGGATGTTTGTATTCTCACGTCTCCAGTAGTTTTGCTCAGTCACCTCCACAAAAGGTGGAAACTCACCCTGAATGAATCAACAAAGTCTGTAAACAAGGAAAGATACTCAACTTCAATAGGCAGAGACCTTGTGACACAGGCCACAACATGGATGAACTTTTACGATAGCTAATCTCCATCTGGAATCAAATGAAAGATGCTGTGGGAGACTTTCTTGACCAGGTTGTTTGAAGTGAGAAGATCAAACCCTACATGTTGGTGCTCCATTCTGATCTAGACAAAGGAGGAAACTTTCCTTTTTGGCTGCTTGCCTTCAATGTTGCAGGCAAATTCATCTGTCCTGCTTTTCTTTGCTGATATTAGAACCAGGTTCTTTAGATCTAACATAGGTATAGGACCAGCAGCCCACCAGGGTCCTCCAGGCCTTTGATGCAAGACTGAAACTGTTGAGATTCCCATAGACTGAACAACTGCTAGATTCTCAGCCTCTCCAGACTACCCATACTGCATTGTATAAAGCAACTGGTGTGTGTGTGTGTGTGTGTGTGTGTGTGTGTGTGTGTGTGTGTGTGTGTGCATTCTATCAGTTCTGTTCCTCCAGAGACCTCTAAGTAACATAACCATGAAACATTACACTAATGACATAAATCAGTCCCTCAAGGATAATTACTATATAGTTTCTCCAGTTTGAAGATGACTGGGCCAGCTCAATGAGGAAAGCTAGGTGGTTCTCCCTATGCCCACTGTTGTGAAATAGAATTATTTACCTGCTGGTATGATGGATATGAATGAGATTAGAGGTGAAACTCACTTAGAACAGGGACTGGTGTATAGTAAATTTTCAGTAAGTGTCACCTGTGCTGGAAGAGAGAGAGGAAGGAGAACTTCCCTCTTAACAGGGTCTTGCCCCCTTCATTTTCCTCTAAGTCTCATTTAATCACTCCGTAGACTGCATTGTATAAACCAACTCTGTGTTTATACCAGTGTCGTGTTTATACAGAGGCTGCTGGCACCAGCTAACAAATGAGTCTAGGTAGTTCTAAGGCTCAGGACTCAGGGTTTCCAACTCAGAACAGAAATTCCTATTCAGTTGTGGAGCCAAGCAAGGTCTACACCACAGACACTGACTCTAACTCAGCCTGGCCCTGCCCTATTCTGCCCCTTATCCGTGCAAAGGCACATACTAGACATTTACTAACTTAGCACCGGAACATGTTATCGACAACCTCTCCCTCTCCCTCCCTCCCTCCTTCCTTCCCTCCTTCCTTTCTTCCTTCCTTTTTCTTTCTTCTTCTCTGTCTCCCCTCTCAGACCATGTGTTTATAAAATTAAGTCTTTGGGAATCTTAATAGGGCTCCTAATAGGACTTCCTGACTCACAGAAACTCTATCTTCTTATCAAACTGTCCTTCAAGGTCACGTCACCAAACACACCTTAACCCAGATGCTTGAAAAGAAGCAGAGAAATCAAAGAGTTAGGAGCAGAAGAACCAGTTCCCGATGCCAAATCAAAGCCACAGTCAGAAAACCGGGGCACTGCTCAGCAGCCTAGCCTAGACTAGGACCACTATAAAAATTAATTAAAGTATCTCTGCTTTTCACCCAAGACCCATGAATCATCACAGAAGAATGAACGGAAAGATTATAAGAGCCAAGAGTGTGAGTAACCACAAGGAAACTGCATCTTCCAGGCACAATAGTGCATGTATACTTAGGAACTGACAACAGCTACGGCTGTGTGCACATGATCTGTGCAAGCTCCAGCCAGATAAAAATCCAGAAGGGGATGGAGAGGTGGTCAGGAAGTCTTACTCCTAGCTAAGGAGCTACGGTGACTGATGGCTGCTGGGAGAGGAAGAGTTGGTTTTCTTTAAAGATTCAGTCCCTGAGAGCCACCTCCAACACATGGTTCCACACCAAGGCACACACTGGCAGCACCAAGTAAACTCAGTGGAATATTTAAAAAAGGGGGAGAGATAATAGTGGAAGGGGCACAGGAGAAATTCAAAGAGAGGAAATGGGGATAGACTTGATCAAAACACATCACACAAATGGACAAAATTTTTTAAATAATAAAAATAAATGAATACACATACATACATACATACATACATACATACAAACATACATACATACATACATAGTTACATACATACATAAGTCAGCAACTTGAAAGATGGTTTTACTCCCTAATCTCAGGTTCAAAACTAGTACAAGAGCTCAACCTCATTAGTAATAAAGAGACGCAGGCATCGTCATCAAATGGTGGTACTCAAACGTACCATCATTCAATCTGGAGAGTGGGAGAATCCAGAGACTTTTCTGCCTAAACCAGAATGGAGCCCCTGAAGTTTAGGCTGGCCGCTCTTCAGAGGCACAGCATGGGTGCTTGCAACAGGATGGTGAGGACACAGAAGCTTCCTACCTGATTACCCTCAAGAAGGGCATCTTCCACTTCCAGTTTGTTCAGGTCCAAACAGGAAGCTACAATTGCAAACAGATAGTCATGCCGCCCATCCAGACGAGCCCTCTTGGCTTCCTTCTCTTCTTTCAGTCGTTGCTAAAAGAAAGGAATAAAAATGTTATATCGCAACTGCTGCTCTCAAATGGCTCGTTTTATAACAATTTCACACAATCGTGGTGTTCAAGTCTCAGAGATTCGCATAACAGGCAGTTTAATGGTAGCAGTTTATATGTACTCTCTTCTATTTTTAGAAATAAGCTTACCTCTCTCATGAAAATAAGATGTGGCCACTGTTTTGAAATCGCATAATACAGGCAAACAAAAGGAAGCCATAAAAATCATCTGCCATCCATAAATTATTACCGTTAACATTTGGTTCCGTCTTTACAGACTTATTTCCATACACATAAAAGAATTTAAAAAAATGAAAAACCCATTTTTGTAAACATTTTTCTTAGCCATAAAGTAATGTTCTTATCTCTTATGTTTGCTATGTATAGGTTCAGATCTGGTCTCGGAATTAATTTCTGGCCTCCGCTGCTCATGCTTTTGACTGTGGACTGTGAATCACAATAATGAGGAGTGTTCGATGAAAGCAGGGTCAGCAGCTTAATGCTTACCCTTCCGTACTCTGCTCAGACAACATATGCAAGCCTGTGCACATGCCTATGTTTCTTTCATGACATGAAAATTCTTCATGCATTTCTTCCTTAACAGTGCATCAGGGCTTTTTGTAGTTTGGTATAGATTTTTTTTCCAGAACTTGTATAATACCTACAAAATATTGGATATGGGTATACTATAATTCATTCAACTATTTCGCCATTAGTACACCTTCCAGTTCCAATCTATTCCTTAAACAAACACATTACTTTTAATGCCAAGCAGTAGCTCCTAGCAGAAGAAGAAAAGCTGTCCCTTTCAATCAAGAAACATTTATTAAATTATAATGCATACTAGTACTATAGCCATAAACACTACTAGTAACCTCAAAAAAGTGTGTGGTCTGACTGTAGGGGTATGTGAAAAATGTAAATATGACAAGGTGTCATAAATATTAAGAAGAAAAATAAAATTTGTAGGCCACAGAAGATGGGGTTGGAGAGCCTCTAGCTTTTCAGAGAAGGAGCAAGAAAAGATCTCCCCATCTAATCTACAGTTGAAGGGGGAGAGAAGGACGAATGATAGGAAAGCTCTCAGGAAAAGACTTGAAGGAAAGTCGCCATCACTCCCTAGGAGGTGAGAGACATAAGAAAGCTCAGCGCCTTCTGGAAACCCAAGGCATCCAGGGTGTGTGAAGAACAGACTGAGGGTAACAATAGGAGATGAGAAAGAAGTCACGAGATAAAATACTGCATTGGACACCTCAGAACGTCCAAATGTCCCCTAGAGTCAATGACAAAGTATGAAAAACAGAAGACAGGTGTTAGCTCTCTCTGAACTACCAAAGCTCTACCACCTGGCATCGGTGTGTTGAACAGATTGTACTGAGACAAACCTAGAGGCAGGCAAGTGGCTCTCTGCAGCATCTCTAGTCTTGGAATTGTATCAGAAGCAAATTGTGGCATCACCGCCACCAGTGGGCTTTGGATGTGCTGGGTTCAGGTATATCAGTACACATGTGTGCAAAGAGCTTGCTATCCCGCCATGTCCCAGAGGGCCCTTCCAGGACAGGCTAGCGACTGGGTCTGGAGTGTCCTGCCTGCAGGACACTCTGGTGCTGTGGAGAGAACCTGTCGGCAGTGGAAAGAGACAGGAGACAAAGCATGCGTGAGGGCAAGACGGTATTCTGATCAAGCCCCAAACAATCTTTATTGTTACGTATATTTAAACACTTTAGGGTGGGAAATGGCAGAGGAAGGGGGTTCCATAAGGTAACTAGACGTCACACATAGTTATGTGTCATTATTGTCCTGGAGCTGTAGACCGGTTCAAAACAGGATGTCTAATCCCTAGCTGGAGGCAGTGAGACTGGGAAGGAATCAAAGGAATGCCTGCTGTGAAGTCGGAACACTTTGACTTGCTAATCAAGCCAAGCCTAGGACACCCTATCTGATTGAGAGCAAGGCCCTAGATTCAAAACAAGGCAATCTAGTCTCTGGCAGGAAGGAACCAAAGGAATGCCCGCTGTAGAGCCCGGGACACTATGACTTGCAAAATAAGTCAAGCCTGGGACTCTTCATCTTAGCAGAATATGTCAAGGCTCAATTAAGCCAAGGCCTTTTGGTCTCTGACACATGTGCAAGAAAAAGGTCAGTCCTTGGGAATGTACATCTAGAGTTCAAGGTAAACTCATCACATACAGATAAAGAGGATAGGGATACAGGCTCCCAATCCAACATAACAAGAATTATGAGCCAGACCATTCTTTTGAGGGATAGCCTTCATAAGACAGCTGCAGAACATAAGATTATTGACATAAAAACAACAGTAAGGGTGTTATCTGTTGTAAGAAAGCTCCGTGGGTACCAAGCATACACTGTACAAGGCTAGGAAGTTGGCTTGTATCCCTGGATTTTAGGAAAGGAGAAACACCAACTCTGGAAAGTTGTTCTCTGACCTCCACATATGTGCTGCAGTATGGACATACACACATACACACCATATCATACACACATCAAATACACACCCCATTCATATACATACACCTAAAATATACTCTACACACTCATGCACACACTCATAAACACACACCTATCTCACACACACACACACACACACACACACACACACACTAAATCAGCAGCACTTTCATCCAGCATAGTAGCTATTCAGTAAATGTTTATGAAGTAAATAATTAATCAAAGTTAAGGCTACGTGTGCAAATCAGATTCTCCAACAAAGAGGCTGAAGATGAACATGAATACCCCACTTAAGGGCACTCGCTGTTCTTGCAGAGGACCTGGATTTGGTTTCTAGAACCTGTGTGACCACTCACAGACACTTGCAACTCCAGGTGCAAGGGATCTGTTGTCATCGTCTGGAATCTGTGGGCACCACGAATGCCTATAGTACATTTACATACTTGTAGGCACAACACTCAGACACATAAAATAAAAAAATCTAAGGAGGAAATAAAGATTTTCCAACAAAGATATGGCGATGAAGAGACAAGGGAGTGAAAACCTTGGAGCAAGAAGCAAACAAAATGCAAGTAGAGACGGCTGAGACTGTGAAGCAATGTGGATACAGGAGACAATAGCATCCATCAACCGTAGCCAGTGGCCAACAGCACTAGTCGTACAGATGATTGCTCACACTAACTAGCATGTCTGCAAGGACATGTTTACAAGATGGCTACAGCATCACACAGCTGTTTTGCAAAAGTGAGGCAGTAAAATTTCCCAGACCCACCATTGATAACTTGGGCTTGCCTTTGCATTTTAGCAGTTTAGCCAAGGACATGAGCCACAGAACCATGCATCTGAGTCCACTCACTCACAGAGCCAAGAGAGGTGATTGCTGCTGCTTTAGACTCTCAGGCTTTGACGTGGTTTCTAATGCATCAATGGGCAATACAGTACTAGCGTTAGGAAATCTTCACCAGGTGAACAAAGAGCAAAGACTGCATGCCTGAGAAATGGGTGACTGGGGAAAAAGAAATACAACCAAACTAAATGCAGGCTGCTCTTTCCAGAAACTTCGCTGTAGTGTTTTCCATTACATTGTATTACTTAAGAAGGATTTAGAGTTAAGAAAGAACTTTTTAAGATACAAAGGACTGGCAAGAAAGTAAAGATGAAAGAGCTGAGAGCTTTGGGACATTGGAAGGCAATGAGGCAAGTAGGAGATGCACGCCCGCATCCCAGCACTCTAGGAAACAAGGCACGGAACCCTAGGGAACAAAATTGAACCCAGAAGCCAGCCAGGACTACACAGGCATGGGAGAGAGGACGAAGGAGGGAAGAAGGGCAGCAGAGAGACCAGCAAGGAGACAGGTTAGTGGCCATTGCTAGCCCTGTGCAGTTGACACTCATTTCTCCTAACCAGGACTCACTACAAACAACGTGAGGAACAGAGTACACATTCAGGGTTAAAATAAATAAACAAAATAAGCATTCTACCAATTTTCTTGCCGTGTCTCTAAAAACGGTCCTGACATAAAGTATACATTCCATAAATGTCAAATAGAAGACCACGGAAATGTATTTTCAAATGTCACTAAAACCAGGAAGATACCTTTTTTCTCCCCCAACGGCTTCCTACCTTCCTGACTGGGAGCAATAAAACACTCTTCTCAGAGTGGTCTCTTGGAGTCTGTACTAAGTGTTTTTAACAGCTTGAGAGCTTAGGGGTCAAAGAACAACAAAAAAAGAAGCAGATGTGCAGCAACCAAGCAAGAAATAAAAAGCACAGAGGCAGAGGATTCAAGAAGATTCGGAAGGCCGGCAAAGAAGGCAACAATCCGAAGTCAGAATCCCGCATTGCAGCACACTACTCCATGACCTGATTTTACAAGATTCCAGAGGGGGAAAATATGGAGAAAAGAGAGATTGGTCTCTAAAACAGAACTCTAATTATTCTATTTTTGCCCAACTCTCGCAGAAGGAAAAACTTCCAAAGCAGTTTTGTAGATACAAAGAAAGTGGTCAGCATGTTTTTAAAGTATAAGTTTTCAAAGGCTATTTTTAAGTATGTTCAATTTCCTAAAGACAAAAAATGTGAATTCAGTCCTGGCATCATCGAGATGAAAGTTTGCCAGTCCCTGTTTTCACTGCCTCCCCTTAGGTACATCCTGGTACAATGAGAGGTTTTGAATCCTGTTTAGTTTCTACAGTCATGATAGAGTCAATAACATTAGGCAAATACTCAGCAATCAGATCGGTACACTGCCAGGCTGTGAAGATAATCTGTTCCTTTCTGGCTATTCAGAGACCACAGCAACAAGGTGACCAGCTGTCTGGACCTAATGTTTCCTGTTAGACACTTGGAAGGTGAAAACAGAACGTGACTAGGAAAGCAAGAAGCACTATGGGAGGTGGTGCACCCCTATAGTCTCAGCACTTGAAATGCAGAAAAGGAAGGATCATGACTGTGAGACCATCCTGAGCTTCAGATCAAGTTCAAGACCAGATGACTACTGGAGTGGTTTGAATGAGAATGGTCCCTATAGGCTCATGTGTTTGAATGTTTGGTCCTCAGTTGGTGAAACTGTTTGCAAAGAGTTGGGAGGTGTGGCCTTGTTGGAGGAGGTATGTCACTACAGATGGGCTTTGAACTTTCAAAAACCTACTACATCATACCCAGTTAGTTCTCTGCCTGATGTTTGTGGATGAAACATGAGTTCTCAGCTACTGCTCCAGAACCACGCCTGCCTGCCTGCCTGCTGCCGTGTCCCATATCATGATGGTCATGGACTCACCCTCTGGAACAGTGAGCCCCCTGATAAACTCTTAGGTCTATAATTTGTCTTAGTTATGGATCTTCTCACAATAGAATAGTTACAAAGGCAACAGCATAGTGGGACGCTGTCTCTAAAGAGAAATGGCAAGAAGTAACCAGTGATAGTTAATCTTGACGGTCAATTTTATGAGATTGTTTGTCGTCATGGAAACATACTTCCGAACAAATCTATGAGAGTTTTTTTAGATTAGGTTAACTGAGGCGGGAAGACCCTCCCTAACCATAGGCATCACTATCCCACAGGCTGGGGTCCTCAACTGAATAAAACATAGAAAGGAAGATAAGCCTCAACAGTCATTTCTATCTGCTTCCGGACTATAGATACAGAAGTGGCCAGCTGCCTGAAGCAGCATTCCCTGATACCGTGCATCCCCTGCCATGACGGATGGTACCTGAAACTGTGAGCCAAAGTAAACCCTTCCCTCCTTAAACTGCTTTTGTTGGGTAATTTGTCACAGAACAGTAACAGCTATACTATGTACCGAATATTTTTCTCTCTCTCTCTCTGCTGAAAATAAACCTTCACAGCCTCTCACATGCTACTGCTTTACCAGTGAGCAACAGCGATGGGGTTTTTTTAAAGCATTCCATAACAGTTGTTTTACACTGAATAAGCAAGCACTGAATTAAGGGATCTGGGGATAGACAGAAACATATTTAGTGTCCAAGAAAATCTGGCTGGCGTTAAAACATTTGTGCTGAGGTTTGCTGCTGATGCCTTGGAATGGAAGGGTGGTTAGTGTACTTGCCTACACCAGATGGGTGTTACTTCTCAGGCAACGTGGCTCCCTGCACAAAGAAAAGCCGGTGTCAGGGTCATGGATTTTAGTCCCAGCTCCTCCACCAATTGCAGTCCCTCAGGCCTGTCATTTAACTTCTCTGGCCTCTAATCCCCTTAACTCCAAGATCCCAGTATTGCATGATGTAGCAGTGAAATTCCATTCTTCCTCTCGTGTGGACTATTTCTCAGTAAGATGTCATACAAACTGCAGTCCTGAGATGTTAAAATCCAGATCCCAGGCAACTTCCTAATGCTGTGCACCTTCGCAAAGCTCTGTGGCTTTTTCTCCAAGTCAGTCTGCCCATTCGGTTCTTTTCACTCCTGATTATTTTCCCTGAACTCTACGACATAGTCAGTGTCTGTGTTTGCACATGCAAACAGGGGACGAACTGCACATGCTCAGTCGTCTATGTTGCCTCTGACAGGGAGTCGTTAGAGTCTCTAGAGGAAAGTCCTTATAGAATGGGAATCATCAAGTCACCCAGCACATGGATTAAAATGTCAGGACCAAGGCTTTGGTTCAAACATCAAAACGTAAGTAAAACAGGACTCTCATTAACGATTTTTTCAATTGCACAAATGTTTAAGCCCTCTCCACATTGGCATTACCTTTCGTCAGGTTTGCCTCTGACCTGGGCTCTCCACAGTGACCCCACTGATACCCAACCGAAGTGGGAGAAGGAAGGAACTACGCACTGAACTCCTTTATGACTGAACATGGACACTCACATTGCCACCTAAACTTCTGCTTTACAACGTTTGCTATGGTGGTACCAAACACAGCCTGTTGAGCAGACACTGCTCTCTACACACCAGAAACTTGAGGCGATGGACCATCTACAACTTTTCTCACGTGAATGGGAGGATGGGAGTCAAGGGGTACAACCAAAGGACAAGTGTCCCAAGGGAGGCTATGACTGATGAATCCATTCTATAGACTTTTTCTTTAAATTAGTAGTTAAGGGTTATCCTAGGGTGTTCTAGGATACCCAGGGTCTGTGTGTGGGTTGTCAGGAGCTGTGGGCAGAGACTAGTACTTATAATCTAAAGTGTTTATTGCTACCTTGGTGCTGTCTCCCAGCTAACCTGCCATGTGTTCATCTCTGTCATTCTACTCCTGAGTCTCCCAGTAACTACAAACTTCCCCCATCCCACCCTCTACCCCTAAAAATTCTTAGAGCTGAGTTCTCTACTTGTGCATCCAGGAGAATGGGCTCTGTGCTTTCTTGCCTCTCAGCTACTCTCTTCCTTGCTGCTGCTCCCAATGGAAGGATGTACTTTTATCTACATTGTATTTTATACACTGTGATCAGCCAGTATCTTTACAGGAAGAAGTAACTGGGCAAAAGAATGGATGCAATAAAAAAGATAATAGATGATAGATAGATAGATAGATAGATAGATAGATAGATAGATAGATAGATGATAGATAGATAGATAGATAGATAGATAGATAGATAGATAGATAGATGGTACATGGTAGATAGCCAGACAGATTATAAATAAACAGATAATAGATAATAGACATCTTTGTTCAAAAGCTTTTCTACATAACATGATTAGCCCATTACTTGTCTAAACCTGAAATTTTCACTTTAATGAAATCCAGTTCTATATTTATTAAGTAAACACACTTTTGCTTGTTTGATATGGGTGTTTTGTTCTTTTTATGTGCATGTACAGGTATAACAGTACGGTTGCTATGCAACCGTAGACTAGACATTGAAGTCCCCATCTGAGATAACTGTAAACAATATCGAATCTGCAAATCACTTTCAAGTTCCTTATCTTAAATAACCAAAGTAAATATCCCAATGATTGATTTTGATTCAGCTGTCCATATCAATCTGCAGCCTGTATAAAGTTGATCATTTGATGATTAGATTGCACTAACGAGGACAAGGACATGGGTCTGGTCAGGACAGTCAGCTTTGTTTTATTCCACTTTCCCAGCTAGATGAAGCAGGACAGTCCATGACCTTCTGCTCATGGGAATTTATAAGAAGCACCTATCCAGATGAAATGACTGGATACTGACAGAATACATATCTCTCTTTTTTATTTTTTTTCTAAGTATACCCAAATGACCCACCTGGCTTAGCTTATCTACTTGCCACAAACAAACATCACATGACCCTTCTTATCTGTCTCCTGAGCATTAAAGGAAAACAAATCCCAGCTCAACACTGTCCTCACTGCAGACACTGACACTGTAGCAAAGGGTAGTTTTGTTTGGACTTTTGTGATATCCTCAATGCCCAGAACAGAGTCTAACACATAAAAGATCCTCAAATAATATTGCAGGGGTCCCCCAAATGATACTCTAGAGCAGCGGTTCTCACTCAACCTGTGAGTTGAGACCCCTTTGGGAGTAGCATGTGATACCCTACATATCAGATATTTGCATTATGATTCATAACAGTAGCAAAATTACAGTTACAAAGTTGCAACAAAATAATTTTATAGTTGGGGGTCACCATAACACGAGGGCCTCTACATTAGGAAGGTTAGGAACCACTGAAGTATGGTGCCTTCTGAGAAGGGAAAGTGGACACAAAGTCCCACCCCAATCAAGAAGCTATTTGTAACTGATACCTGCTAAGAGAGGGAGCGAGCGTCAGTATTCTCCAGGGGAGTGTCACTGGGTGTATGAACCACACACCAGGGTGAGCCCCATAAAAAACAGATCTTCAAAGTAAGCCATAAAAACTAGAAAGGCCACTCTCCTTTCTATCTCCTTGCTGGGAGGACTTCTTTCTTGAGGAACCTCAACCCACATCTCATACCCAAGAGGAAGGAAAGATACACAGAGAAACCGGAAGGGAGTTGAACAGAAGCCTAGCTGAGTTTCTCCACTTATGAGCTCACATTCTTTCTGCCCAGTTGATCATATTTCCACCTGACTGTCTACAAAAAGAGAAAGTTTCCTTGGGTCCTTGATTCTTTATTTCTGAAAGCCTCTGTGCCCTGCAAAATTTTAATTAAATAACTCTTCTTTCTTTTCCTCTTGTTATTCTGCCTTTTGTTATAGCCTGTGTCGTTGACCTTTAAAAGGAAAGATGCCACACCATCCTGCCCTGTGATTTGTATAATCAATGGATGAATTAACTGGGTGATTTACTTTACATGTCACTTCCAAGTAAGGGATGGAACCAATTATTTCAGATCAATGTGGATCTGTGATTGCAGACCAGGATTCAGTTTGATGCTGATGGAACCCAAGTAAAAATTATCCGCCCGTCCCCCAAGTGATGCTAACTGAACCAACTTCCTGTTCAAGTGCATTGAATTTCAGAGACTGGGGAGAGCAGATCTCTTACACATTTCAGTCTTCCTCTTTGTCTCCAGTCTTTTCTTTTTAAACGTGTCCGTCCCCGTCCCCCGTGTCCCCCCCCCCCCCCCTGCCAACGCTGCTTCTCCCAGCTCTGCAGGGTGTTTTCCAGGCCACCCGGTCCTGCTCTTTAATTGGATGGGATAACCAAGTTAGAAACTCTTCTCACACCTTCGCTGTCTCACTCCACTTTCCTTTTATTCCTCCCAGAGAAGGGCCTCAGCTACCCAGGAGGCAGGGCTGCTCCTTGTGAATTAAGAACTCTTGAGCACAGTGGTCTGTGTCCTGGAGAAAAAGAACTCTGCGCCCGCCCGACCGCCAGACCGCCCGCCCACCCGCCGGCTAATCCCACTCACAGCAGGTGGCCTGGTGAAGCTGTCTTTTATTCAGCACAACTGCAGACGCAGGAGCAAAGACAGCACTTAAACAGAGAAGGTGCCATCCAGTGTGTGTCCAAGAGTGTGCTTGGAATTTCATCTATTTCTCTTGACTTTCAAGGAGCCCTTAATCTGCTCGTTTGCTAATTCCCTTTTCTATCATTTTTTTCAGTCGAATGAAAAATTCTCTATATTTAGGAAGTATTCTAAAGATAGATTTTATAACACACACACACACACACACACACACACACACACACACACACACACACACACACACACACGAGATTTAAGAGAAAGAGAAAGGTTCAGAAAGCCATACCCAAGACCATGGGGATGGTCTTCCCTGAGAGACAGTCACACCTCACATACCATACACAAGGTTTGCATAGGTTTCAAAGCTATTATCTTCTAAAAGTAGCAAAGAAACCAAGATGACATCGCAAGATGACTCCTAGGACACTCAAAGAAACAAAACTGATGAGGTAATCAAACATTCACAGGGGCACTGGAATCTAGGAGATGCTCACTCTCAACAAAGTTAAAAGTCTTGCTCACACTCCCCAGAAAGCCTGTATCATTGCTATTTTAACAGAATAATCTCTGTGTGAACATAATATTATCTCTACATCAGCAACCCTTACAGCACGTATGATATCTTTCTACTATTTAAGACAAATGAATCCCCTCCCCAAACTCTAAGCCCACAGTAGGAATATCACCATCACCAAAACCCCCTCCCCACTTCAATACTCCATCCTCTCAACCCAACTCTTTTTTTTTTTTTTTTTTGGTTTTTCGAGACAGGGTTTCTCTGTGTAGCCCTGGCTGTCCTGGAACTCACTCTGTAGACCAGGCTGGCCTCGAACTCAGAAATCCGCCTGCCTCTGCCTCCCAAGTGCTGGGATTAAAGGTGTGTGCCACCACTGCCCGGCTAACCCAACTCTTTTTAAGACCTGACCCCCTTATGAGGAAGATTAGGCCTAGCAAACTTAGAGCTGAGACTAGAAACTACATGCCCGGGCAAGTAAAAGAAAAAAACCCCACCCAACTACATTCTCTCCCCTAAGAAACGGGTGACTTTGACCTGACCTCAGGGCCAGAGGCAAAATGTTTCAGGAACTAGAAATGTTTGTGCAACTGACTTGTGAATAACTTAGAACACTCTGTACTTCCCCATGATGCAAATTCTTTCCGTTCCCCACCCCTTGCTTTATGGTTTCTCCTTGCTTTATGGTTTCTCCTTGCTTTATGGTCTTTTTCCTGATTTGTGGTTCTTTCCTTGCTTTGGGGTTTTTTCTTCCTTTAAATACCCCTGACTTCAGCTGCTGGGGGCCGAACTCCTCTGCCTCTGCGTAGGTTACGGATTCGACCCCAGTGCACTGGTCCTCCCACCGCCCCCGAATAAACCTCGTGTGATTGCAGCAAGGACGGTCTTTCGTGAGTTCTTGGGGGGTTGCACCATCCCGAGACTTGAGTGAGGGTCTCCCCGACTCAGGGGTCTTTCAGAGGGAGCTCAGTATATCAATCTGGCTGGCTTCAAACTCAGATCAGAGGTCAGTCTGCCTCTCCGTCCCCAGTGCTGGAGGTTATAGCACAATGGGCCACCATGCCACACCCACCCAGCCAAAGGGGACCTCAGAGTTATAGCTATTAACTGCATGGGGGTTAGGACCCCAATGTGAGTCCTTTAGAAGATGGCTTTTGACCACTGAGTTCCGGCCTTCCTCTCCACGCTCAGTCTGCTGTCTGCACACCAAGTATGTGGATATAGAAGACTGAGTGAGCTTTCACACATCTGTCTATTTCACCACCACCACCACCCCCATTCAACAGTGGTTTTCCTCCAAAATTCAAACTAGCTCTTTTACAGAAGTCTTCTCTTGCACAGTTTCCTCTGGCAACCGGGGTCATAAATTCAGGGTGGCTCCGGTCCAAGCACTTAAAATATATATGTCACCATTCACATTCTATATGACACCAGGGTAAAATTTCTAAACCTCTCTCATTCATAAAATAAATCGCTGTGCTAAAAGCCATCTGTCCTCCAGAATGACCCAGGAACTGCTGGTGCCTGTGCCTCCCACCACAAGGCAGCCTGTCTCGCCTGTCCAGGACTGGAGCCTGAGCACAGCTAATTCTCAGAACTGCCCAGCAAGTCTGCTGCACATAATCTCTGAAGGAACAGTGATTGATTGGTGCTACCAGGTTATTGTTTGAATATAAACTTTGGGTGGAACGTCCCAAGAATTAGTGGGGTCCCTCTAACTCTTAGCCTCTCTTTTTCTGCTTCCTAGAATTGCAAGGAAAAAAAGAAGAACAATGAGATAAGGTCATCTTTTCTGGGGAACCCTCCCCTTCTGTTTCCTGGAGCACCGTGTTTGGCATAAGGTGGGCATGGAAGTGGCAGGTGTGAAATTAATGGAATTTGACAGGTTCTCTCAAGTCTACCTCCTACATAGTTACAATATAAGCATCTTGAGGCCCTAACTAGATCGGACCCAAGGATACTCACCTGCCCATTAGCAATCAATACCCCACCTCCCCAGTAAATCCTCAAGCCAATTGCTTTCTTTGGTTCTAATGAAAACATTTTGACACGTTCAATGTGAAATGTGGTCACCAAGTCAAACAAGTCTAGGCTTGATTAACAAAGGACACTAAGGTGACTATAGTGCCAGAGAACAAGTCTTGACAGCCTCTCAGCTTCTGCCAGGTATCAGACAGCTTAGGTTCTTTATCACTTGGCCTCTGCTATACACCACACTGGAAACAAGCTTTGGCCTCCTACAAAGCATCTCAGTAGGAGACATTATCCCTCCCCAGGGGAGCACTACCATCCCCCCTCAACCTGTACCCACAGGAATCCCTGAATCCTTGGGAGCAATCTGAAATCCCACCACCAACAGCATTATCTAGCATGATTGCATGCAAGACTAACAACAGGTCTCTCTGCAGCTGGGAGATAACATCTCCATTGTAAAATCTTCCTCCCTGGAAGATAGATGAATTCAACAATCAAGATGACAGTCATGTTCTACTTGTACGTTTTCTTTGGCATTAACCAAATCACCCCAGAAAATCATGCCTTTTGGTTTCATCTTAGAGGAATAAAAATTAGTTATTGGGTTCTGTAATTCATGTCTTCCATGTCCATTGTAAATAAATACTAAGCATTTTGTTTTCAATCTGAGTAAAAAGGAAAGAAGGCAGATCTATCTGGACTGAGGTTTTGCTAGTAAGTGAGTGACTAGATACAGAGTTATTCCAAGTATTTTTTTTTTTTATTGGAAAGCATTTGAGTTTATTGCATAAGAAAAGGAAGAGATGGCCTGTCTTTTTCATGATTTTAGAACTTCTCCTACATTTTGTTGCTGCTCTCATGGATACATGTGGATTAAAACAATTAGCATATCATTTTAATCTAATTATAATACAGCAGCAGTGTAGTGAAAGCTCCAGATCAAGGTTAAACAAACCTCTGTCTATAGCTCTTAGGACACATGGTATGCTTTGGGCTCTTTTCCGTTGAGCATTTCAGCTCAGAAAGCTACTACTCAATAATTATCATATCAATGGATCAACTAGACAATACAAATTTATGTAACATACTACAATGTTATTAAGATAATGCTGTTCCATCATGCTTCCATGGGGTGAGCATACCTAGCATCCAAGGGACATAAGTGAAACTTCCCCAAAAGGTTTACTCCCAAGAGGTAGCACATGTTGAGGAATTTAGTTTGTTAATTATTTTTACATTTGATTATAATGTCTTAGACATGGTAAAGGGGGACAAGAAGTTTTCAGAAATAAGAGAAGACCAGCTCACTCCATTGCATCACGAGCATTTTAGGTATTGTATTCCAAGCCTATAGTAACAGAAGGTTATTTAGAAAGTAGAGAATCCTAAAGAAGTGGTATACACGTGAGGGACATGCTGGCTTGCCTCATTCTAACATGTATGCATGCACCTTGCGTTCCCCCAAACTTACAATTTTTGCCAATTAAAAATTTAAATTTATGGCTAGGGACATAGCTTAGTTGTACCCAGCATACACACAGCCCTGGATTCAATCTTTAGCATAATATAAACTGAATGTGGTGAAGGCAAAGGCACGCTCTTGGTTACATAGGGAATTCAAGACCAGCCTGGGATAGAAACCCAGCCTCATGTAATAAACAAATCATAAAGTTGGTAGATGGCTCAGCAGGTATGATCAAAAAAAAAAATCTGCATCAAAATCTCAGGGATGGGTGGCAAGTGTCAGAGGGCTCAGAAAATACGGATTGTCATGACTACTCCTTCATAGCCACAAAACGGGCTTGATGGTGTCATCTGGCTTGTTCCCAAGTTCTAATTTAGTATACCTCGTTACTGGGATTGTTGACTTAATCTTTGTGACTTGCTGTATTGTGGCCCCATTTGAGTATCTGCCCATTTCTCTGCTCTACCACAGGACCTGGAACAAATGCTAGCTCGTGGCAGGCACACTGTGAGTACTTGCAAGGTCAATCCAGTTGAAGCAACCATTGGCAGAACAAACAGGCCTCTGGTCAGATGTGGAGCATCCACTGCAAAATCTGGCTTGTAACCTACTAAACGCTGTCTAGCTGCTTCAAGATAGGAATTATAACATATTCATCTTTCTGTCACACTAGGCTAGGTCTGTCCATGACTGGAAGGGAGACCCCATCCACAAGTACTCAGACATAAAGATACTCGGCCAAGCCCGGCAAGAAGCAATAGAGTAATGTTGGAGGGGAAGTCTTTGGACTACTGTCTGGCAGTGGAAGGTTCAAAGTCCTCCCTGTGAGAAGCTGGTACGCAGCAGCTGAGAAGGATCCCATGTGGGGAAGATGATTCTTGTCCCTTTGTCTCCCTGTCCATGAATTCATTTCTAGAAACATTAGATTTTCAAGGAGTCAATGATCCTAAAATATATTGTATCCTAGAATCTGCCTTAACCATATCTAATAACCAGCAAACGTTAACATGCCTTAAGGAATAGTCAGAGCCCAGACCACAAACCCAAATATATTTTCGACCCTAGAATAGCATCTTTCCTAAAGATCACTCATAAATGTCTACATGTCTCAGGCATAAATCTGCAGTAAAGTCAAAAGGAGAAGCTCTTCCTCTACATGTGAAATATCAATGCATGCAGCATGTCAGAAACTTAGTGAGCAAACACGATTTTCACAGATTCACCTGGGTATACCTTTGAAATTGTTTCCGGTCTTTTTCTACCTGGTATTAAAGGTGTTCGTGCCAGCTCCTTACCGTCAGAACTCGGGTGACACTCTGCTTCCAGAGCTGTCGCCTGCCAATCCTAAACATCCCAGCAGCAATCTGTCTGCTTTATGCCCAGAGTCAGTTCTTCCAGAATGGTCTTCTACCTCCAAAGAGAGCTGTTCATGCTCCAGTGGAATATCACATGCCAAGACTCTAAGAGGGTCACAGTGTCGCGCTGCTGTTTCTCATGCATGTGAGTGTCTCTCCATAGTCACAGAATTGAATCGAGAAGTCAGTCCATCTGTGCTGCTCATATATCCCTCCCAGAGTCTCTGCCCTGGGGCCTTTCCTCACTTCTGTGGTCCTTCGTTGTTAGGGCAATACAGTTTCCAGGCTGTACCGTTTAAGCACACCTCTTAATCATGTTTAGCAACAAGAGAAAGCAATTTAACTGCTTGGTTGCAACCACAACTTCTAATGTTCCACCGCCCAACAATAAGCTTTGAGTCAATAAAGAAGTTTAAATTATTTCTCTGAACAATGAGAAACCTTAAACCAGATCAAAACAGAAGGCAGACAAGTCACGGCTCTGGATATATTGCTCAAGTTAAGAAATTCAGTCTTACTTTGTCTAAACAACTTTGTGTGCACAATTAACTGCCAGCACAGTGACTAATTGTGACTAATTGCTTGATAGGCTAATTGTGACCCAAAGGAGACATTTTCTCTCCCATAAAGAACAAGCAGTCTATTTCATATGCAAATGGCAAATGGTGACCATAAATTACTCCTGTTCACATGGCCACCCAAGCATGGAAAGCAAAGTATTGCATCCCATAATGCTAAACATCGAGATCTTTCTCTCTGCACAGACGAGATGGGGAAACATGGCCGAGTACTTGAGAAATTGTTCACCTACAATTCCTCCCATCAAAGCACATAAAAGGCAGAATATTTAAGGTCAGTGTCATTGGATCATTGGGATCCTTGGGTGCTCACCTTTAATCCTAGCACTCAGGAGGGAGAGGCAGGTCGATCTCTGTGAGCTCCAGGCCAGCCTGGTTTACAGAGAAATTCCAGGACAGCTACGGCTGTATAGAGAAACTGTCTCAAAAATCAAATTAAAAACATAAAATAAAAGCTAGCAAATAAATCCTATCAGATTATTCAAAGATCAGCAGGAAATTGAGGAGTACCCTGCTATTCAGTCTCATCAGAAACAGAATTGACAGCCGGGATTGACTACCTTGATATCAGCACAGGCGATTCACCTAGCCAAGAGCCAAAGTTAGGGTGTGGCCTCCATCTGTAGTGTTAATACAGACACAACATTTGGAGCTGAATATTATGGCAAGTAAATAACAAAAGCACATAAAGTTAGAGTATAGGTGCAGAAGAACTTTCTCTATTCCCTTGGGAGCTCAGTGTTTGAGTCTGATAATGGCAGTAGACAGATTGACAAGGGAGAAAGCCATGCAGAGTATTGCACACATGGGAACCACACAGGTGCCCAGCAGATCAGTCAGATGTAGAAGCTTACATCTGTTCTCCTTAGAGGCGAGAGAAGAAGTATTGGGCAATTTTAGCGGAAGAGTAAATTATTTTTAGCAGAGATGAATTCACTCAAAGAACAGACAATGCCTTGAGGTAAGACTCCTGTGGTTGCTATCACTTCTACCTGCCATTTGCATCCATTTCTTCTTCCTGCTGAGATGGCTGAGGAAGGCATTTGCAACAAATAATTTCTCCTGGACTATGTGTGAACTTGAAGATAGATAAGGAGAGAGAACGCCCTCGCTGAATGTGCAGGGCTCTTCATGTGTTCTCACTTTAAACTTCAAAGCTATACATTTGGGAGTATCATCTTCTGAGACAACCTTGTGTGTGAATACATTTGGGGTCATTGAAGACTTAACACAGAGCTTCATGCAAATGAAGCACACACTATGCCTGAGTTATACCAGCCCCAAGATAATTTTCAATAAACCTCTGTGTGTTGATAAGCAGCTGTTTGTTGCTATAATTGTGAATGTGGCCACAGGTCACAGGAAACACAGATGTAAGAAAAGATGCTCCAACATGTAATAAAAACACATGCTCCACTATGTTCATAGCAGCCATATTTATAA
>CM052716.1:10468606-10511598 GCA_028551405.1 Uromys caudimaculatus
CAAATGGATGGAACTTGAAAATATCATCCTGAGTGAGGTAACTCAGTCACAAAAGAACGAACAGAATACACATCTATGGACCCATGGTTCGGACCACATATGTGGCAGAGGATGGCCTCGTTGGCCATCAGGGAGAGAGGAGAGGCCCTCGGGCCTGAGGGTGTTAGAGGCCCCAGTAAAGGGGAATGTCAAGGTGGGAATATGGGGATGGGTGGGCAGGTGGGTGGAAGGTGGAATTCCCTCATAGAGGCGGGGAGGGGGAGAGGATAGGGGGTTTCCAAAGAGGAGACCTAGAAAAGGGGAAACATTGGAAATGTAAATAAAGTATCAAAAATAAAAAAATAAAAATAAATAAAAAAGAAAAAGAAAAAAAAAAAAGAAAAGATAGTCTGATCGTCCCTGTTTAGCAGTTCAGATCAGTCCCAAGAACACTGTCAACATGTGACCCTCAGGAGAGAAGTAAGGCTCTGGTAAGCAATGCTCATCTTTCACTAGTTTTGTTAAACCATTGAAAATAGGGTACCACCCACATTTCAACAACAGCCATTCACAATGTGATCTTCTAAGACCATTACTTCTTGGGAAATTTTCAACATGTGACTGGTACCATTCATTCTGTGTTTTGGCATACATGCCTACAACTCTCCTGAGATTTCACGGCAAACACCTCAGAGTCTTTAGCCACTGCATCTCCATCTCAACCCCTTTGAGCTAAGTAGAAGAAGGCTGGGTATCTTGAGGGATCTTCTTAAGGGTCCCTGGACCTGAAAGAGTTCCCTGAGAACTGCCGTTAAATAGAACAAACAGAGCAAATGTTACCAAGCTACCCAGTCTCAAGGCATTCCTTTTCTTTTTATTTCTGGTAGTTGGAAAAGAGTTATCCAGCAGTTACCAAAGCAAAGTCGGGAAGGTTCTTCTACAAACACACTCCACTAGGCAAAATATAAAAATGTACTTTTTAGGCTGAAAACAGTTAACCATACAAAAATCCTGTGCTAGGAATGATGGGAAAACAGAAACGGGAAATGGTCACATCCAGTCTATACAAAGAAACCCTGTCTCAAAAAAACAAAAGCAAAAACAAAAACAAAAGCAAAAACAATTATATATATATAAACAAAAAAGGCAATTTCTACCTTCAAAACAAGCTGATAATAAATAAGTGCATACTCACAAATAAAATACAATTACAAATTGAACAAAGTGTCATTTTAAGAATAAGGATAAGCTTTACTTGAACTTGTGTTTTGAAACGTTTCATTTTATCCTTACATTTCAGAAAACACTCATTAAGAGCCATGCGCTCTGGGCCTCGGAACCCTGCATGTACTGCCTATCCTATGTGTCATGAAGGGATGATAACAGAGTCCAACAGTCCGACAGACCTAGATGTAAATCTCAACTCCGTTCTCTTCCTAGCTACACAACATCTGTCTTCTTTCTAACTGTAGTGCCAAAACTTGTGTTTGCTAAAAGGTTGTGTGTGTGTGTGTGTGTGTGTGTGTGTGTGTGTGTGTGTGTGTGTGTGTGACTATGTGTGGTACCTAAGCATGTGATTATGTATATCTACATGTGTGTGGACACCCATGTTTACATGTGCATTTGTACATGTGGTAACTGGAGGTTGACTTCAGGTGTCTTCCTCAGTCACTCTCCCCTTTATTTATGGAGGCAGGATCTCTTACTAAACCCAGAACTCACCAATTCTTGCTAATCTACCTTCCAACTTGTCCCAGAGATCCCCATCCCTGACTCTCAAGTGACGAGATTATAATTAACTACTATGCCTGCCTGGTGTTTCAGTGGGTTCTGAGGACCCAAGCCACATCCCTCACACAAGAGTGCTGAGTATTCCGTCTGCCATCTATTGAGCCGTCTCCTCAACTTTTGGTAGGTTTTATAATAGAATTAAAACTATCTGTCTAATAAACATTAAAAACTCTTGTATCATGTACACTCGATAAATCAAACATTTCCCCTCATTTTTAATCTACAAAAGACTTATAACCACAATTAGCAGCAATAACAACATAAGGAACAAATTCCCAAAGAATGACTTTAACCCACCAATCCTAGCCTAGAGCTGTTTGGAAGCTTTAGCTTCTGACTATGTATCAAGAAACAGATGACTCTAAGCTTCATCAGTTACAATTGATATATTTTCCATAAACTCCTTCTTTCAGAACCAGGGGGAACTGGGGGTGGGGGGGAACATTTGGGATGTAAAGAAGTAATTAGTGAATAAAAATAAATTTTTTAAAAAAGAATGTTCTACCGAGGTCCAGCAGAATGAACCTATAAATAATGATACAAGGGACATCATATAAAATTGCAGACCCAGGGGCTGGAGAGATGGCTCAGTGGTTAAGACTGCTCTTCTGTAAGGTCATGAGTTCAAATCCCAGCAACCACATGATGGCTCACAACCATCTGTAATGAGATCTGATGCCCTCTTCTGGGGTGTCTGAAGACAGCGACAGCAAGCAGGGCTGGAGCAAGAAGAAAAAATGTCTGAAGACAGCTATAGTGAACTTACATATAATAAATAAATCTTTTTTAAAAATTGCAAATCCATTCTGACTTGCACATTATTTGCAAATTTTACGATATGGAAATTGACTCTTTTTCCTGGGTGTTGGAGATAGACCCAGTGTTGTCCATGTGCTAGGCAAGGGCTCTACCACTGAGCTACACGCCAGCCCTGCATGGCTGCTTCTTATATTCAGGGTCCTCTTGTGCTTGCTGTTTGCAGGCAACGGTCATGGCCTAAGTGCCACAGCTGGTACTTGTACAGATCTAATTGTCACCCCAAATATCGGGGCCACTCTGACACCTTATATGATGGTCCACAAGCCAGTGACAGTCCATTTAAGGAAGGAGCGTGTGTCCTGGTTGTTATTTAAAAATCTTCACTGACACCTTCTGGGAAGATCAGGAAAACAGCAGCATTGCAGCTTGGACACTGCTGTCCCTCAACAGATTCAATACACTTATCTTTGCATGGATCCACAGGGTAGTGTATGAATTTCTTAAGTCTATGTTTAAGTCTAAAAGGGATTTTTCAATTACGGTGAAATGCAATCCTAAAAGAGCAGCAAACTGCACCTGGTTTAATCGATAGCTGCACCTCAGTGCTGAAGGACACAGTGGTGCGTCTTTCTCTGATGGTGGCTGAGGTCAGATGAAAGACAGTTTCATGAGCTCTTATGATCAAAGACACTTACCAAAAGAAGGTAGAGTTTAAGGCAAGCCTTGAAGCACTGTAAGATTTTTAAAAGGCAGGGCATGAGAACATGTCTGGAAAATATCAAACACAAGGCAAGAGGTTGGAAACTCAAGAGAGACTGTCTTGTGTGACATCTGAAGAACAAAAACAATTGATTAATCTCTGAATGATCTGGAGGTTGCACGTGGATATCTACCTAAGGAAGAGGCCTTCACAGGTGTTAGGAAGTCAATGAAAAATAAATTGGTAAAAGTCTTGTCCAGGAAGATTACACTGGAAGCTGGCTGTGTGCAGAAGCAATGCAGTTGAGAGAGACTCGAGACTCTATTCAGAAGTATGAAAAACAAACAGATCCTATGATACAAAAAAGGTAGTGGTTACCAAAGCTACCCAAAAACTGAGCAAGCATACCACATTTTAAAAGTAGGTACCCCTTCCTCCACCCAACTCTTTACTAGTCCTAGAAATGGTGGTTGGGCAGGAGTGAGAAGCAGCCCTATGTACATACACCAGGGAGGTGGGGGAGGGGTGGTAAACAAATACATTGATATAAACTGGCAACTAACAGAAGAGAGAGACACATGCTGCAAGGTGAATCTATGTTCTATGGCTTAGGTAGGGCAGTAATAACAACAGCTCTAACAGAAAGAGAAACAAGGCAAAGGGAAAGTAAGAAAATCTCAGTTTGGAGAATAGATGACAGTGACAAAGCTTCAAGTATTGTCCCACCTTGCTCTCCCATGAAAATTTGAAAATAGCTATAGTTACATGTGACACCTAAAACATAAAGTATCCTTTCCTTTCACTTCTGTCTTAGATTGGGTTTCATTGCTGTGAAGAGACACCATGACCAATTGGGGCTGGCTTATACTTTCTGAGATTCAGTCCATTACCATCATGGCAGGAAGCATGGTGGTGGGCAGGCCGACTTGGTGCTGGAGGAGCCAAGAGTGCTACATCTTGATCCTAAGGCATCCATAAGGAAGCTCTCTTCCCCAGGCAGCCAGGAGATGAGTCTCTTCCACACTGGGTGGGGCCTGAGATAAGACCTCAAAGCCCACCTCCACAGGGACACACTTCCTCCAACAAGGCCACACCTCCTAATAGGGCTGCTTCCCATGGGACAAGCATATTCAAATCACCACAAATATTTTCGCTATTTTTTTTAATTAAAATGATTATACCATCTCCCCTTCCCTTTCCTCCATCTAACCCTTCTCATGAATACTGAACTCAAATTTACGCTCTCCTTGTGTTTAATTGTCTATATTATACATAGCTATTACAATATATTAATGATAGAAATATATATAATGTAAACAATTATTCCTCAATATATAAGAATAACCTGCTCAGTCTATATAATGTTACGTACATGTATATCATTTCAGGGCTGACCATTCAGTTCTAAGTGTTTTAAATGGAGTTGGACTTGCCACCATTTACATGAATCGAATTTGTGCAGCAACAGATTTTAGGGTTAAAAAAAAAAGATACACAGTTTTTTCTAAGATATTCTTTGATGGAAATTCAAGAGAGGGAGATGTAATAAGAGAAAGATCTCAGAGGACACAGAAAGCTGATACATCTAGAATAAGCAAAGGCTGAGCAGTGGAGCTCAGTTCTGCAGGAATATGACAGAGCGAGAGAGGCTCCACAGCAAGTACACATTCCAGGTACGACTTGGAACAATGTATTTCATGCCAAACATCTGATAATTAGGACTGACTTGTCCTGAAACAGATAGACCCAAGATAGACACACTTTCAGGGGCACCTTCTGCTGGTCTCTTCCTGCCTTCCCTGGTGACTCTGCATTCATCTCTGTAGAAACAATGTTGCCTTGGCAAGGGAATCTGTGTGTTCTGATCCTGCCTCATATATGCTGATTGGTTTTATAGTCCCTTGATAAACCTCCAATCATATTGATCCCATTTCACCCATGAATAACATGTAATCATTTTTTGAGGACCATCCAGCTCATGGGGGACAAAAACAACAACTCAAGCAAATGAACTCAGATACAAGTGTAGATGATGTATCTACACTTGTAACATCTCTTTTTTTTCATTAATTTATTAATTCACTTCACATCCTAACATCAGCCCTCCTCTCCCCCCAGTCCCCCCTCACACAGATCCTCTTCCCATTCCTCCCTCCTCTTCTCCTCTGAGAAGGGAAGCCCCCAGCATCACCCCGCCTCACTGGCATATCAAATCACTTGCAACATTATCTTACCTTGAGTGCTGTGTGCATCATCTAGTAACTTAGCATGGAAAATGCATGTCACTTGAATCATCTCAACTGAGACTGATTACTGTCTTAGTTAGGGTGTTACTGGTGTGAACAGACACCATGACCAAGACAACTCTTATAAAGAACAACATTTAATTGGGGCTGGCATACAGAGTCAGAGGTTATCATCAAGGTGGGAGTATGGCGGAGTCTGGGCAGGCATGGTGCAAGAGGAGCTGAGAGACCTACATCTCCATTTGAAGGCTGCTAGCAGAATACTGGCTTCCAGACAGCTAGGAGGAGGGTATTGAAGCCCATGCCCACAGTGACACACCTACTCCAACAAGGCCACATCCACTCCAAGGCCACGCCTACTTCAAAAAGGCCACACCTCCAAATAGTGCCACTCCCTGAGCCAAGCATACACAAACCATCACAATCACTCTAACATTGCAGTCCTGTATCAGTTACTTTTCCAGCTGATGTGACAAAATATCTGACAGAGGCAACGTAAAGATGGAGGCGTTCATTAGAGGGCACAGAGCATGCCTGGAAGGAAGGCATGGCAGCAGAAGCAAGAGGCGGCCCCTCACATTGCACCCGCAGTCAGGAAGCAAAGAGAAACGAACGTTGCCTCTCCATTCATGTCCTTCTTATGCTGTCTGGAATCCCAACCAATAGTATGGTGGTGTTGCCCATGATAGGATAAATCTTCCCACTTTAATTAATCAGTCTAGTAACTAAATCATAGACATGATCAGAGGTTTGTCTCCATGGTGATTCTAAATTGCATCAAGTTGACAATTAAAATTAGTCATCCTAGTCCTGTTACCTCTGGGGTAATATTGTTTTTTCTCTAAAACATTTTTCCTTTCCAGATGCCCATATCTTAAGAAAATGATACACTCTGTCCCATGATACCTATTACAATTCTTTATAAAACTCAGCTCCCAAACCACACAAAACTAAGAGTCCTAAGTAAAAATGTGGATATCAAACTTGAGATGTAGCTGGGTGTGGTGAGGCACATCTTCAATCCCCTCACTCAGAAGACAGAGGCAGGCGGCTCTCTATGAGTTTGAAGCTAGCTTGGTCTGTATAGTGAGTTCCAGGCCAGCTGGGGCTGCATCTGCATTGTAAAACTCTGTTTCAAAAAAAAAAAGAAAAAAGCCTTGAGGTATCAATTACTAGGCTTAGTATAATATGTGTGTCATTCTGCTCTTGGTTTTGTTACTCAGCATGTTCCTAAGGTTGGGCATTCTAGATACAAGAACCTGACATCGAAAATGCTCCAAAATCCTTAACCTTTTTAGTGACACCACAAGTAAAAGACTCCACAGCAGCCTTCTTTGCCAATATGCACATGCAGTAAAAATATCGCATAGAATTTACTTTCTGTGTGCACAATAACATGAAATACAACTGAAGTTTTTACTCTGACTTAGGTTTGAGACATGGTCAGCCTATACTTGCAGTACACGTGTAAGACTCTGGGGAGCCTTAACTTACCAGAGACCCCCGAGTGAACACATGGAGTCGGGGATCGATGCAAAATGCAAGAGGAATTTATTGATCCAGCATGCTGCACACCAAGGCAGGAAAGAACAGCCACACACAGCCCGTTCAGCAAGCTTTTAAACAGTTTTTAGAGCAGCAGCCAATAGGCACAATGTGATTGGCAGAACAGTGTGACTTTTAAACTGATTGGTCTTTAGGGAATGAGGTAGCAGGGGCTTAATCAGCCCCTCCCTTCCAGCCTACATGCTCTCTAACCTGTTTCTTCCAGGAGCAGAGGGGTGCCCAAAATTCCGGAGCTGACTTCTCACATGCATAAAAAGACCTAAGTTCTAATCCCCAGCACCCACATAAAACTCCAGGTGCAGAGGCTACAGTCACAGTCTTGGGAAGCAGAGACAAGAAGATTCCCTTGCGCTTGTGGTGGGCCAGTGCAACTGAATCATTGAACTCCAGGTTCAATGAGAAACATTGTTCTAAAAATTAAAGTAGATAGCAATTGTGGGAGACACTTAGCGTGGTCTCTGACCTCTACACACACACACACACACACACACACACACACAGACAAGGGGGTGTCCTATTTTAAAGATGTCTCACTGTGTATACAACTATTCAAAAATTTTAATGCAAATGTTGTAAATACGGAGGGACGAACCTATAACTTCTCAGGTTGACGCTGTGGGCTTATACGGTATAGCTTAGTTGCTCAAAATGTTTCTTTTTTAGAACAAAAATTGCAGCATTACATCATGCGTAACACTGTCCAAATAAGACTCTTGTAATTATAACTGGGAAGGGTAATTGGCATCTTGGGACTGACCTCACTCCTTAATTACTTGTGCTTTCAGAAACTCAAAATTTAAATATATGACCAGTATTAATTAGAAAATTAGGAAGACCTTGACTAATGTGGTAATTCTCACCTTCTGAAAGCAACGGGTGCTAATAATCCTTTATGCTTTCTATTAATATTTATTATTGCATTCCAGAATAAGCATTCTTTTTCCCTTTTCTCTGTGTGTGTATGAACACATCCATGTACATATGTGAATGCATACATGTAGAAATCAGAGGTCAATGACAGGTGTCTTCCTTAAGTGCTCTCTGCTGTATGTTTTGAGACATGATCTCTTATTAGACCTGAAGCTTAGTTATTTTAGCTATGCAAGCTGGCCAGTGAGGTCCAGGGAGCCACCTGACCCCACCCCTCAGGGCTGAGGTCACAGGTGGTCACCTCCATGTTCTGGGTATTTAAACTCAGATCTTTACACTTATGTTACAGACACATTATTGACAGAGCCATCTCTCTAGTCCCCCATTTCATGAAAATTCTAAGGTATCAAAGTACAGTTATTTCCTCAAATAAAAAGAAACAAAAACAAAAAAAAACCTTATATTCCCTCTCTTGGAGGAAGAATGGTTCTCACTTAGCCACCATGGTTTCGTTTGGGGAAAATATACATTTCATTATTGAAGCCATATGTCTATCAACATGATGACAAATCTGTTATAACTAACATAAATATGAAAGGTATATTTCACAGCTTTGGAGATTCCCATGCAAGATTAAGTAGATCCACTACGTATGACCAATGGTGGATGGACAGGTGACAAGTGACAGGTCAAACTTTTCACCCCAGTAAAAAAGCAAGCAAGAGTAAATGAAAAAAGATGTGAGGCCCTACAACTCTTGTAACAGCTCACACGGAATAACCTTAAAGCTTTCTATGAGGCTCCACCCTATAGTTGCTACCACCTCCTAAGAGTGCTACCATGGGTCACACCCAGGTCATGTGGACCTTCGGGGAAACAGTTATCCAAGCTCAATCATGACCATACCAAACTTTGTGCTGTGGTGTAGAAGACAGAAAGGAAGAGTGGCAAGCATAAAATACTCACTCGATGGACTGCATGCACCAGATCTTGCTAAGCCTCTCCTACCTACAGACCCATGACCCTGCAGACACCCCAGATGAGATTCATAGAAATCGAGATCAATGGCTCAAGCTTCCCCAGGGATCACTTTCAGGCTATCTTTCCTATTGTCATAGTCATTCATTTTTGTTAAGCAAAGAAAGAAAAGAAAGTAGTGTTAGGTTCACCAATAAACTATAGGACTGGAGAGATGGCTCAGCGGTTAAGAGCACTGGCTGTTCTTCCAGAGGTCCTGAGTTCAAATCCCAGCAACCACATGGTGGCTCACAACCATCTGTAATGGGATCTGATGCCCTCTTCTGGTGTGTCTGAAGACTGTGACAGTGTACTCACATACATAAAAGAAATAAATAATTAAAAAAAAAAAAAAAACCAAGAAGCTATAACTCTCGCTTCATATTCAGGTCTCTGTCTTTCTCTTACACCATCACGAAATCATAATGTCTAAATTGTGTTCCTTTTCAACATGAGAAAAAGGGAATCAAGTGTCATTTAGTGTAAAGAAAACGGCAGTATTAGGAATTGTTAGCTGGCTTACTCACGAGATTCCTTCTAAATGCAACAAAGAATTACCGTGCCTCAAGCGTCATCCCCTCACAAGCACGTTGGTTATCCAGAAGCACATTAATAAAGGAAGCTGCCAAAGAGTCATAGCTTGGCATTGCGAACCCCCTGCTTTTTCTCGTAACTAAACCCTTTAAAAATAAGTAGGATATTGCAATAAATACCAAGGGGATTGGCAATAAAAAGTTATGTATCGATCTGAGAAACAGAAAACTTTTGGTTATTAAGACTGCAATCAAGGACATTCTATCCACTGATCTTAAACCAAGCAGTAATTTTTGCAAAAAAGCATTTCTTCTGTCTTTGAAAAGCTTAAAAATAGGAGCAGGAGACATCAAAGAAAGATCTTTCAAGCCAGGCAAAGAATGATTTCATCATTTCAGAAGCAGAAGAGTTCGGGGGAAGATCCAAGATCCAGAGGAGATCCAGGAGCTCTGCTTACAGAGCAATTTCCACCAATCCTGTTGTAAACTCCGAGGGTAGGGGTCTGCCCATAGTCATGTCTGTGTGTCTAGGTCTTCGTGATGCTCATTAAATGAATAAAGAGAAACCTCACTTATACCCCCCCCCCAGTCCTGGAGCCAACTGTCTTCAAACCCCAGCTGCCTACAGTTACAAATTATATCAGTTACTCCAAGATTGACAAAGCACAATAATACTGCCAATGAAGAAAAAAACAACTGTTTACTGGCTAATGCTGTCTGTGTTTTACCCTTCTTCAACACCATAACATAATTTATCATAAATGTCATGACTACCTAAAGACGTCACAAGACAAAACTCACAGTGTCCTTCCTCTCAACAGCGACAAGGCTGCAGTATTAGTTCGGAAATCAAACATAAATCCCGTTCATCACATGCACAAAGAACGAACTCATATGATTGCCAGAAAACTAAGTTGTTGAAACTCCATACAGATCAAATGTGCCTTCTGAGCTTTGGGAATGGTTGTCCATGCTGCTGTGCAACAAAGTCAGCATCACTGCTTCCCGACACAGCAGAGGCAGAAAAGCACTGTGGGAATGTTTGGTATTCCTTACAAAGCAGTGTCCAACTCCTGTGTCTTCGGCCTACAGCCTGCCTCTTCTCCATTTGTAGGCCTTCCACTAAAAATACTGAAGCTAATATTCAAACATAGCCCCTGGGCATACTCAAATGTACAGAGGAGATGGCACAATTAGTTGTACCAATTAACCTTCCCGGAATGAAATGGGTTCCAAGCTGGGACTTGAATGTACCTATGTCAGATAATTCAAGGATTCTTTCAAATGTAGCCCTTACGTCCTGATAGAGCCATTGATATAAAATTGTTCGGAACAATGTATTTGAATCGTTTTCATCTTAAAATTGTATAACACCAAAAGCATAGAAGGGCAGTGTTTTCTACAACAGTGTTGGCCCAACTGTTGCAGTTCTTAACTCACAACAACTAGAGTTAGCTGCATTTGACCCACACAAGACTACCACTATCAACCATCAGTCAATGAAGGCGGAGAGGCTCACAGGGCCCTATCCTTCACATCTCAACTATTGGTCCTAATATATTCTAAGAGACATGGAATCAGTGTCACTAGTTGTGTACCCACTGCTGAGCCCATCAGGCTCCAGGAGATATATCCAAACCCATGGTCACACAGATGTCCCTGGTCAATCTCAGTGGATCACAAGACAAAATGAGTATACAGGAGCAGGAAAGGGATTCGGGAGAGCTATGGACTGGACTGGTAAGGAAGTGCAAGACAAGAGGAGTGCAATGTGTACACATGAAAAATGTCAAAGAACAAACCTAATTACTAAAAATAAGTTTTAATTTATTTAAAAAAAATAAAAACAAAGATAAAAAATCCTGGGGACATGGGGAACGTTTTTGAGTATGACTCCGAAGCTCTCCAACTTTGTGGTATAATTCCTTTTTTAGGTTATCATGGCTCTTATATAAGATGATTCTAGGTTAAGTCCATGTTTCAAGCATTAGGATTTTTCTATTGCTGGGCTAAAATGCAGTGAGCAAACCAACTTATGGAAGAAAAGTTTAGTGAGGTTCATGGTCCCAGAGGGGTAACGATCTGGTGTGGCTGGGTAAGATGGTAGCAAGCATCTGTGTGGTGACTGCACCAGGAAGGTCAGGGTAACATGGTAGCAAGCATCTGCATGGTGACTGCACCAGGAAGGTCAGGGTAACATGGTAGCAAGCATCTGCATGGTGACTGCACCAGGAAGGTCAGGGTAACATGGTAGCAAGCACCTGCATGGTGACTGCACCGGGAAGGTCAGGGATCGGATCTCAGCCATGAGCGCAGAGCAGAGCAGAGCAAGCAAACTGAAAAGGTGTGAAGCCTGCCATCAGTGCATGATCCTCCATTAAACCTACACTGCCACCTCTCCAAACTGCATCACCAGCTGTGGATCTAGTGCTCAAATGCACGCACCTGTGGTGGACATTTCTCGTTCGAAAGATTACAGGTATCATTTTGATAGGATAGTAATGTATTTTAAGAAAAGTATTTAAGAAAAGCTCATTAATCTCACCAAGGGCAACCAACATGAATATACTCACTGAGCTTCTATAACATGTTAAGATGTTATTCCAATGTAGGACAACCTGCTGCCTGCAAAAGCTTATAAGAGAGCAAAGAAGATGTCCCTGGATTCAGTACCCACCACCTTCCAACACACACACACACACACACACACACACACACACACACACACACACACACACACGTAGAAACCAAAGACTGTACATGAACCTCCTCAAGCAAACTATGCAAAGCCTACCCTTAAAATGCTTGAGAGTCACAGTTTCGAAGATAATAACATCTCACAAAATTCAGTTTCGAAACCAAGCTAAATCATGTAAATGAGTAGGAGCAGCAAATCTGAGAATTTATGGGGGAAATTAAAAATGAGATGCAATCTGTGAAACGTTGCTTTCAGTTGGGAAGAAAATGTGCATCCAGCAGGAGTTCTAAAGCCAGGGAGAAAATGGTGTCTCTCTGATTTTCCATTTCCTTCCTCTTCCCTAAAACGCTGGCTAACATGTGAATCTGCCACTTTGGAAAATGAGACGGAAGCTCCTCATGAAACCACTTGATGTTTACGGAAAAGGACGAGCTTGAGGGATTGTGATAACTCCCACATGTTACCACACTCATGTTACTACACGCATGCTACAGCAGCCCACACTACAGGCATCCACTCCGGTCAGTAGGGATACAGCTGAGCTCCTCGGGGCATTGTCAGCATCTGCCTGCAGCACTCTCTCCTCTGGTGACCACACTTCATTTGAGTATCAGAAACCTTTCTACATCCTCTCTTTTATGGGATGTTTTCAGAATCCCAGCGATTCCCTCTGAAGTTGTGTTGCCTGTTCCTTGAGTCTGATCTTGAGCGTAATAGTTTTCATAGTGAATAATAGTGGTTTTTGGTTTTGGGGTTTTTTTTTGTTTTGTTTTGTTTTGTTTTGATTTTTGAGACATAAAGTCCTGGAGCTTAAACTGACCTGAAACACTGAGAGGTAACTGAAGGTGATCTTGAACTTCTGATCCTCCTGCCTCTGTATCCTGAGTGCTGGAGTTACTGACATGCACCAACATCCCTGAAGCATGCAGTGCTGGGAATCAAACCCGAGACTTTGTGCACCAGAGACAAGCACTCTACCCACTTAGACGTATCCCCAGCCCTATCAGGATATTTTAGAAATATAACATAATGAGTGGTATTTTTTAAACAGTGACTTTAAAATATTGTCATTAACACAACACCTGGCACATTTCAAGAGCTCATGAAATAGACACTGAATGATCATTTTAAAACTGCCTGCATTGCGTATAATAAATCAAGATGATATTCCTTTTTGGTAAATAACGATCTCTGTCTTTCAATCTCTGTGACAGTATCTCTCGGGTCATTTTGCGGTTCTCACTCTTCTTGTTTTCCTTTCTGATTTGTTGGGATAAAATAACCAGTGACAGAGACGCGGGACCTATAAAGGAAGGAAGTGCTGAGGAATGAAAAGGCCAAGTCCAGCCCCTCCTACAAGACCGGCTTTCCTACCAGCCCTTATCAAACAAAGGGTGGAGCTTCCGGTTCTCCCTTCCTGCTCTCTCGAATTAGCATGAGATCACCATGAAGACTGTCTCCCCTACTCTTTCTTCCCTTGGAAGACACAAGTAGTTATTCTTTCCTCTTATCAAATGCATGAGGAATGATGCAATCAATTAATTGAATTGAGCACAAAAGTGAATTTCAATGTAATGAGCCTCAACTTGCCCTTGCTTACTACCTTCCAGCCTGCGTCTCAGACTTTCCTTTCCGAGAACTGTTGAATGCTGTCTGTGGTACAGGAGTGGCATGTTGGGAAAGTTTCGCTATTAATGATGGATCTATAAACCCACATGAGAAGAGTGCTGTGCGCGCCATCAGCAGACAGCTTCATCGGGCTTTTTCCTTTTAAGAAGAAATCTTTAGAATTCCAGTTACAAGCATTACAGCCTTTCAATCTCATGCCCTATAAAGTCTTATGTTCGGAGGTTAATAAAATGAGATTAATCCGGAGATACTACATGTTGTGTTCTTTTCTTCATTCTTTTCAAGCAAAATACATTAACAGCAGCCAACAGTCTGGGCTGGGGAAGGGACGGCAGCACAGCCAGCTGCTCATGGAGCTCAGCTGCCCTCCAGCGGCGGAGAGGACAACACGGTGAACACAGTGGCCACAGTGGAGAAAACAGATCCGGCAGTTCTCAGGAGCACTGTGGAGATTAACCTTGATTTATATCGGCTTTCTCACATTTACAAAAGAGATGGCCCAGCAGGAGGCAGTGAGGCTGAACCCTTTAATGCAAGAGAAGCCAAAGTCTCCTGTTTGACAGTTCTATGTCTGGAAACATACCCTTTATGCCTGGCATGTTAGGGCATGCCTGTAAATCTCAGTAGTCTAGAATGCAAGGCAGGCGATCCCAAGCTTGAGACCAGTAGGCAGGCCCTAGCCGAGAACAAATCTTTGTCAGTTTAGAACTTTTGCCTGTTATCAAATGTGCTAAGATAAACAATAATTATAAATAAAATACATTTCCACGCGTGTATATTTAGGTATTTATGTATCTGTTTATTTTTGCTGGAGATCAAACTCAGGGTCTTGGTGCATGGAGACATAACTACTCTCTAAGAAACAGAACTCAAGAAAAGGTTCAGCAATTAAAAGTCCTGGCTGCTCATACAGAGGACGCGGGTTCAATTCCCAGCACCTGCGTAGAGGCTCGCACACTCCTGTCCTAAAGAATCCGACACCCTCTTCTGGCCTCTGTGGGCACTGCACCCACACAGTACACAGACATATACTTAGGCAAAACATCCATACACATACAATTTTAAAAAATGATTTTGAAAAAAATGAATATGTTAACTATATATACAGCAACCCCACTGTTTAACTTTGAATTGGTTGTTTTCTTGTATGTAAAATATAGTGTTCTCTTTGTTTCCGCAATTTTAGTACTGCTTTTGAAAAACAGGATTTTTTTTCACAATTTAAATTTTATTTTTTGTCCATTGGTGTTTTGTCTGAATATATGTTTGTATGAAGATGTCAAATCCCCTGGAACTGGAGTTACAGACAGTTGTGAGCTGCCAGGTGAGTGCTAGGAATTGAACCTGGGTCCTCTGGAAGAGCATCAGTGCTTTTAACTGCTGAGCCATCTCTCCAGTCCCTAGGCAGTTTGTTCTGGTTGTTTAAAAAAAAAAAAAAAAACTATAATTTTTCTATCTAACTTCCTTAGAAGAGAGGGAAAGACAGACCCAAGGGTGTGGCTCAGAAGAACACATGTTTAGCATGCACAAGGCCCTGGTTTAATCCCCAGCAAAATAAAACGGATAAATACCTAGTTGAATAAAACTTGTGTTTTTAAACACACACACACACACTTTACCTTAAGAAGTATGAAAACTTTTTGTCACTAAATATTTAACAATGTGAATTAGTAGCTATAGGTTGTGCTGGCCTTGATTTATTTAGCCAATACTATTTATTTTACTTTCAGATTGGTTCTCATTTCTCACCATTGTAAATAACACTGCAATAAATACCCTAGTATGCAAATCCTTGCATAAATCTCTGCTTATTTATTTCAGTAAGTTCCTAGGAAAAAAACATTTATTAAAAATTATGCACTGGCCGAGCAGTGGTGGCGCACGCCTTTAATCCCAGCACTTGGGAGGCAGAGGCAGGTAGATTTCTGAGTTCGAGGCCAGCCTGGTCTACAGAGTGAGTTCCAGGACAGCCAGGGCTACACAGAGAAACATTGTCTCGAAAAAAAAAAAAAAAAAATTATGCACTGGCCCCCATGAGAACCATTTTAATGAGATTTTATTTCATCTTTGCCAAATGGGAGATGAGAGACAGCACATCACCATTACCCCCTGGCAGATTTAATCTGTAAGCTCTTGACAACAGTTAAGCTGGCATTTTAAAAGTATTTACTGGGCATTTGTGTTTTACAGTTTGTTTCCTTTGTACTTTTGTGAATTGCCTGTTAGTGCCTCTTCCAGTTTTTCTCCTGATAATTTTCTTTCTACTGATTTGCTTTTTTTTTTTTTTAAGATAAAAATACAGCAACGCATTCAGAAATAAATAGCTACTTCCACACTAGTATCATACAAAGTAGAGGAAAGCCAAGGATTTAAAGAAGTGGAACCGAGGAAATAGATGTCCCTAAACAGGGCGCTAGGCACACCGAGAAGGCTGAACTGGGGCGCACGGGGCAGTCTTGGAAGCAGTGTCAGAGTCAAGGTCTCTCTACCCTTCTCTGCCCACCTGGCTCTTGCCCCTCCATCTCTCTGGGGCAAACTATTCAAAGCAGAATTCCTCTTCCTCAGACAAGAGCAAGTCATAAAAAAGGAAGCCATTTTTCCCCAGAGCCAGCCGTAAAAACTAGAATGATTGCTCTAACCTTCCCCTGTCTCCCTATCCAGTCTCTAACCATGAAGAAGTCTCTGACCTGCTCTTGTCTAATAAGTCGGGAGATTCTCATTCCCTGGAGGCCTCGCGGGTCCCCAGGAGAAAGAGCTGTTGCACGGGCAGTACCAGGGCCCTCTCGGGCTATTGCATTAGCTCATGTCTGTTTCATTCAATCGCGTTCCCACCCCGTTGTTCCCCACCCCCTTTCTTACAACCAAACCTAAGCACAAAAACAAGAAGTTGTTTTTAGGGAAGTGTGGATGCATGTCGGTGTACATACAGGTACCCGTGAGCACGTATGAGCAGGCATGTACACATGAAGTTCAGAGGACATTCCCAGGAGTCTTCCTAGGGAACACCATTCCACCATTCACCTCTTTTGTGTCGGGGTCTTGCTGATTAGAATGGGCTGGCTGACCGGAGAGCACCAAGGGTCTTCATGCCTTCCATTCGCTAACAGTGGCTTCCATTCACTTACAGGTGTGGACTGCCATGATCAGCTTTTCTGCATGGATTCTAGGGGTTGAACCCAGGTCCTCCTGTTTTTACAAAGCAAGCATGTGGCTGACTAGATTGTCTCCTCTGCCTCCCAAACAGGAACGTTCCTGAATCTTTGGGTCTTCTTTTGGTCTTCTGAAGGTTCCTGCATCCTATCAAACCTCTCTTACTAAATAAGTTCACTAATCTTTCTCTTGTTCATCAGCCTTCATCTGTAAGGAGTACGCAAAGGTGTCTTGCATTCCATGACCCAACAACATTTTAGGACAAGACAGCCTTTTATTTTTATAAACTATGTTCCTGGCTAGTTGATTGTCAACTTGACATAAGTTAGACATAGCTAAGAAGAGGGAGTCATAATTGAGGAAAACGTCTCCCTAAGAGTGACTGTAGACAAGCCTGTGGGATATTTTCATATTTAGTGGTAAATGTGACAGAGCCCAGCCACTGTGTGTGGTGCCATCCCTGGGCAGGTAGCCCTGAGGTGTATAAGAAAGCAGACTGAGCAAACCATGAGGAACAAGCTGTGTTCATCCATGACCTCTGCTTCAATTCCTGTCTCCAGGTTCCTGCCCTGACTTTTCACAGTGGTCAAGTCTGACCTGAGTATTATAAGATAATAAACCTGCTCCTCCCCAAGTTTCTTGGATCACAGTGTTTATTACAGCAATAGAAACCCTAACTTAGGCAAGGTATCATCTACTATGAGTGCAGAATAACTGGATGCTTAAAGACTGTGTCGAAATAAAATGAGTAAAACAGTTAGAAATGTAGGCACCATCAACAGAGCCTCCAGAAGGGACGTGCTGGCAGAATGTTTTTTGGTTTTTCGAGACAGAGTTTCTCTGTGGAGCCCTGGCTGTCCTGGAATTCACTCTGTAGACCAGGCTGGCCTTGAACTCAGAAATCTGCCTGCCTCTGCCTCCCAAGTGCTGGGATTAAAGGCGTGCGCCACCACTGCCCCGGCTGGCAGAATGTTTTAATTTAACAATGTTAAACTCTATATTCCCTGAAGCACTCTTTTTCCTTTAACATGCCATGGGTGGTTAATAAAACCAATCATTAGAACACAGAAAATGTCAGTGCATTTTAAAGCGCAAAAGTCACCCGGGTCCCCATCTCCTAAGATAATGTGAAAAGGTGGAAATGAATGGTAAGGCAGCACTAGGTCTCCTTCCCTTTCTGTTTCTGCTCTCTAGCAAGCACTGCAATGAGACGTTCCCTACAGTACATAGGATAGGCACCAAAACATCTATGCTTGTAACCTGAAAGCAATTTATATCCATGTGGCATGTGTGTTAGACTGTGATTACAGCTTCCTGTTTAATTGATGGCCACTGTTTGGGGGTGGGCACAGTCATTCCGCTATGGAAACTCCACGCTTCTTGTGTGGCGTTTTCTTCTGTAAAGGTGTCTCTGGGAAGGCACTCTACTGGACATCTGCTCACTCCTTATGTAATCTGTCATTCCTTCCTCCTTCCTTGATGCTTCTACATCATACCAGAGAAACTAAATTTCTTTCCAGACCCTAGGTGTGTATTTTGAGCACAACTAATTTATTTATTCACTTTACATCCCTATTGCAGCTCCCTTCCCTCCCAGTCCCCCTCTCATGTGGCCCTTGCCCCACTCTCCGACCTTCTTCACCTCTGAGAAGGGGGAGGTCCCCCCTGGTTACCAATCCACCCTGGCACCTCAAGTCGCTGCTGGACTAGGCACATCCTCTCCTCTCCCATTAAGGCCAGACCAGACAGCCCAGTTAGGGAAACAGGACCTACAGACAGGCAGCAGAGTCAGGATAAGCCCCTGCTACAGTTGTTTGGGGACCCGCAAGAAGACCAAGCTGCACATCTGGTACCTATGTGCAGGGGGCCTAGGTCCAACCCTTGTAGGCTCTTTGGTTGTTGGTTCAGTGTCTGGAATCCCCAAGGGTCCATGTTAGTTGACTCTATTGGTCTTCCTGTGGAGTTCCTATCGCCTTCAGGGCCCTCAGTCCTTCTCCCAACTCTTCCCCGAGACTCCCTGAGCTCCATCCAATGTTTGGCTGTCTTCAGTTCATACTGACTCACAGGAATGCCGTGGAATGCAAAGTAATTCTTTGTCCAAGAAATTGGGTATGAGGGCATTTTCTTTAAGATATTGATGAGATTTCAATGATTTCCTATACTTGAAAAAATAATGTTCATAAATTTCACATAAATTATACTGTCCTGTATAAATACATAACTTGATATATAACATGTATACATCTCATCATATAAAACTTAAAGATAAGGTGTTTTCCAAAAAAGAGTTATAATATCAAAATTCAAATGTATTTTATCAAACTTTAAGTCTGAGATACATGTCACTAGAATATTTCAGATTTCTCCACAAGAGGGAGCTGTTCTCCAAGCTATTGTGTGGCTAAGACGCGCTGCTTAGGTATTTCGGACGTTTCACTTGGTGTCATTCACACCATGTGGACAGGGTGGCTCCTCAGTTTGAGAGTCATAAATGAAGGTAAAATGGAAACACTTCTAGAACCATCCTAAGAACCACAGCTTCTCATTCTCTGTTCAGTGGCACAAGGGAGGCTCATCCTGAGGCTTTCCTATGACGTCACCCAGGCTTTCCAGCATGAAGGATGTAAGATACCCATTGCTCCCCTGTTTATTTCCAGTGTCTGTCACCTCTCTAGCCCTTGCCTTAGTCCCGTAAGATGCTATAACTTATCACCATAGACTGGGTATCTTTTTTTTTTTTTTTTTTTTTTTTCGAAACAGGTTGCGTAGCCCTGGCTGTCCTGGAACTCACTCTGTAGACCAGGCTGGCCTCAGAAATCCACCTGCCTCTGCCTCCCAAGTGCTGGGATTAAAGGCGTGCACCACCACTGCCCTGCTTAGACTGGGTATCTTATAAACAATAGTCATGTGTCTCATAGTTCTGGAGGCTAAAAAACCAAGCTCAAGGTGTTTACCAGCTCTGTGTCATAAAGGCTGTTTCTTGCTCATAAATGATGCCCTGAGAGAGAACTCTCTGAGCTCTCCATTAAAAGGACAGGATCCCGTTTATGAGGACTCAGGCCTCGTGACTTATCACTAGCCAAAGGCCCCACTCGCTTATACTCTGGAGGCGAGGGTTTCAATCCGATTAATTTGTGTAAGATACAAACAAGCAGTCTGCAACACTCCGACTCCTTCCTAAGAAACGTTGTGCCGCGGAGCACTGATCTTGAGAACACATGACCCATTAGCTCAGGAAACGCAGAAAGTCTCCTTAGGCCTGGTGGGTAAAATTCACCACAGAGCCCAGCAGTGGTGGCGCACGCCTTTAATCCCAGCACTTGGGAGGCAGAGGCAGGTGGATTTCTGAGTTCGAGGCCAGCCTGGTCTACAGAGTGAGTTCCAGGACAGCCAGGCCTACACAGAGAAACCCTGTCTCGAAAAAAAAAAAAATCGCCACAGAATAGGGGGAAGGGGCGATAAGCCTGGCTCAGCAAGTATGATGTGCCAGAGAAAATGCCTGCTTCATCTTCTTGGAGCCCTGCAGCTACCTAACATTGCAGGTGGACCTCATCTTACAGAGAAGAAAAAGCCACAACTTGAAAAAGCATCTGACTGTAGGTCATGCAGCTGATGTGAAGGATCATACTTTTTTCCATTCCATGCTCAAGGGGTTATCTGTAGCCTTATTGAGAGAGTTGGGGTACACATGGAGTCCCTTGTTATTGTTTGGTTTTTGTTGGGGGATTTGCTTTGCTTTAATTTTTTGTATATTGCTGGGTGTCTTGGTCACTGTTCTATTGCTGTAAAGAGACATGTCCATGGCAACTCTTATAAGAGAAAGCATTTAGCTGAAGGCTTGCTTACAGTTTCAGTCCATTATTTATCATGGCAGGGATCATAGTAGCAGACATGGCAGGCATGGTGCTAGAGAAGTAGCTGAGAGCTGCATCCTGGTCTGCAGGCAGAGAGAGAGAGAGTCTGGTATGGGCTCTGCATGACATACTTCTTCCAACAAGACCACACCTCCTAATCCTTCTAATCCTTTCAAAGATTTCCACTAACTGCTGACTCAGCATTCAAGTATACGATCCCATGGGGGTCATATTATTCAAACTACCGCACTGGGCATTCCCCCAGGGTCTCACATATGCCCAACAATTACTCTTATCAGTGAGCTTCATTCTTGCATTCATTTATAAAGGATCAGAATTCTGAAACCAAATGTTTGCTTGCTTCCTTCCTTCCTTCCTTCCATCCTTCCTTCCCTTGCTTGCTTCCTTCCTTCTTTCCTTCCCTCCTTCCTTCCTTGCTTTTTTTAAGTTTTAGCTATTACTAGTATCACCTCCAAGAATATCTAAAGGAACTCAGTGCATAGTTTTGTAGCAACATGTCTCAAAATCCCTGGATTCTGGCCCTACTCTGCTCATACCTTAAGACTTTTCTAGAAGTTATTGGTACAGGAATCTTACAAATTTGCCCCTCCTTCCTCCTTCCTGTCAGAATTGTCTGACCCTTCTTTGCCTCTGTTCTGTAGTACTATACTGGCCACTCCAGATTCTCCATGCAGAGTAGAGGGCATCTTCATAGTTCTCTCAGCTGTGTCCCAAGTCAAAGGGACTTAACACAGACTGGACACATAGAGAAATGTGCAGTAAGCCATTAGGTACTCAGGGAGGGAAAGTCCCAAGAGCTGGCTTTCATATGATTTTGAGGGTTCATTTTCCCTTTGTCATATGTTGGACACTAGAGAAGAATCTGATGTAGTAGCCCTGACCTCTAGGTCAAATAGCTCACCCTATCACCTGATGCTTATTACAGAAGCTGATAGACCTGAGCCTGGGGTGAGAAGATAAACCAACCTCTGGAGCCAGCACTCTGTCATAGAGACAGAGAACTCTAAATACTTAAATTCTGCAGCCTACCCGCAGTAGGGGGTAGGTACTTAATGCTGAATAGGTTTTAAAAACAGAGGAAGTAGCTCTCATATATGAGCTGTCAGTGTTCTGTCTGTTTCTCCCAGCCACAATGCCCTGAAGATATATTCCCCACCTGGAGCAGTGTGAACTAGAACTCTAGGGATGTGGAAGAATCTGCCTGGGCCATGGAATACATTCCTGACGGTAGGCAGTTGCAGCTTCTAAATGTAAAGGAAGGACTCTTCTAAAAGAAAAAGACATTTGACACGTGACGGGTCCAGTTACTAATATTCTTTTTTTTGTTTTGTTTTGTTTTGTTTTGTTTTGTTTTGTTTTGTTTTGTTTCGAGACAGGGTTTCTCTGTGTAGCCCTGGCTGTCCTGGAACTCACTCTGTAGACCAGGCTGGCCTCGAACTCAGAAATCTTACTGTCTCTGCCTCCCAAGTACTAATATTCTTAACAGTAGAAAAGACAAGAGTCTTGGGTTTCAACTGGACGGACACTCCTTGATCCGGCAGATCCTAGCTTTAGAGGACCCAGAAAGCACTCGCTTCCACCTTTCACTTGTTTTGACTATGCCTTTATAATTCTTGATTTTTTGATGTTGTTTTTTTTTTACTTCTCATGTTATATCTCATGTTATATGTACCTAGGTTGATATATGTCTTTTTCTTAATTTGTTCTTTGACAATTTTACATGTGTAGATGACACATTCTGGTCACACTTAGGCCTTCACCTGTTGGGCCCCATTTTGACCCTGGTTTGGGCCTTGAGGACAAACCCAAGCCTGGCTCAAGTTTCTGCGGCCTTGTGGAAGAGCCTAAGCCTGGCTCAAGTTTTGAGTCCTGTCTCAGTCACTTCCGTATCGGGGTGACTCAGCAAGACCTGTTTGGCCCTGCCTCAGCCCTGCCATTTCTGATGTGAAGCTTTGTCATTGGCCCTGTCAGTTACCCTTACCCTCAGTCACCCTTCCCTGCCTCCTGTGCCATCTCTTCCCATACCTAAGTGCCCACCTCCTCACCTTCTCTATATAAGCAAGTGCTTAGTTTAATAAAGTGAGTTCCTGCTTCAACAAGACTCCCGGCCGGCGTGTTTCTTTTGGGCTGTCGACACTCGCTATCCAGCTCAGCCCCGGACAGACCTGGCTGGACCAGGTTCTCTCCTCTCACCTGGAGCCGACACTTGCCCACACAGGACATTACCTTTACAAGGGCCTAGAATTCAATAGGAAGTTTTTGTTTGTTTGTTTGTTTTTGTTTTAAATTGCAACCTATCCATAATTTTTAGTTCCTCCATGAATTCTTCCAAACAAAATATGGAATAAAGATGATATGTTTCGCCGGGCAGTGGTGGGGCACGCCTTTAATCCCAGCACTTGGGAGGCAGAGACAGGCGGATTTCTGAGTTCGAGGCCAGCCTGGTCTACAGAGTGAGTTCCAGGACAGCCAGGGCTATACAGAGAAATGCTGTCTCGAAAAAAAAAAAAAAAAAAAAAAGATGATATGTTTCTTCTCTCTTGGCCCGAAGTTTTCTATTGCTACAAGATAATTAGGATCAGCTTGTCACCCGTAAAGCACAACTTAAATGCAAGAGAGTTAATGCAGAGAAAGTAAAGCATTCACCAATAGGAACACGGAGATCAAGGTAGGCTTTACACACACACACACACACACACACACACACACACACACGAATATCAACACACAAATGCATTTACAGCACTCACACAGACATGCACAAACACATATACATACATATATACATATATACTGAAAGAAAGAAAGCCCACCACAAGAACACATTTCTGCCCAGGAGATTTCCTATCATGGAGCTGTATAAAGCCACATATGGCCTGTAGACCTTAGAAGGAACTATAGCCCTCTCAGCAATATTATCATTTCTTAAGACTAAAAGGAGGTCAAGAAGACGCAAATATATTATTAACCTTTTTAAAATCTTTATAATAATATTTAAAACTTTAGATCACTGGATGTACATCTGCATAGTTACCGAGACATAATTAAAAAGCCCCACAGTGAACTTAAGTGAAGCTTCCTCCCTTCCAAAGCAGTGGGGTACGGAGGTGGCGGGGCAATGACCCACTTACCCTCCAGGTACTGAATTAGCCCCAGAAACACCAAAGCTCCTTTTCTGAGAAGTGGGAATCTATTTCTGTTCTCCATTAGCACCCTAGAAGCATTTCTGCAGGTATCAGATGCAAGTCAATGGCCAGGCCATAGGATGTCACAAACACAGAGCGTGATGAATGTCCTCCGCGGGGCCTGTAGGACCCCCTTCCGGAGCGAGTGAGCCTTGTGTGTGCATGCTTAGCGTTACACAAGAAACGCAGACTTCCAGCTAGGATAAAATTAGATTCTCAAACCGCCCCGGAGTTAGTGAACAAGCGTGATCACGAGGCAGATGCCAATGTGTTGGGAGAGGAGTTAAATACCCGGTGCCTTTATTATGCTCTAAATCTTCTCTTTAAGCAGGTGGAGCATATTTTCAGGATAAATGAATTGACTGGGTAGCTTTTCGCTTTTAACTATCTTGGTCTATACAAGCCTGGGCAAAAAGGCTTTGTGTATACACGAAGGCCCCGAAATCAATTCTCTGAGCAAAAAGGAAATCAATGCTCCGGCACCTGCATTATCGACTGTAAGTGTAACCAAATCCAGATTGCACAGCATTTAGAGTCATGAAAGAATTGCGTCGTAGAGATTGTTCTGTGCACAGGATGCTTATCACTGAGATGGACACAAACAGGTGTTTTCCAGGGAGAGGAAGAACACGAAGGGAATCCTGGAGACCATCGTTAGGAAACAACGCATGAGAATCAGGAACACGAATATGAAAGCAGATTTCTTCCTGAGTGACTCTGGGATCCGCCTTGTGTGCAATCATGCTCCACAGAATGGCATGGCCTCGGGTCAGCCCTAAGCTTCTCCTCCTGAGCCTCTTGAGAGCCACATGAGTCCCTTGCAATACAAGAGAAGATCCTGGAGACCGAGAGGAGGGCTCCTCCAGCTCTCACGCGCTTCATCTGAGAAGCCAGGTATACAGTACTGCCGATTGCCCAAATCTCACAAAAATGGCAAAGGGCCTTGGAAGGAAGGCATCTCCTCAGGAGCTCAAAGAGAGAAGACAATGCCTGAGTGAGTTACACGCCCCCACTGTCGGGCTGCCTCCTGCTCACCTCAGCCCTGGAGGACCCTCTCCTGTGTCTCCCACCATTCATGCACTAAGCCCAAACTGCCCTTCCTATCATTCTGTGTCCAGATCCTCCAATAGCACCCTACCATTCAGCCACCACTGCCCAACCCCAGAAAGCTTCAGGAAGCCATTCTGCTCCCAGCACACTACCCCTCAGCTCCTCCTTCTTACGTCTAGTTACACGCCCAAGATCTCCACACCCAAGGATAACTTTCTTCTGAAATAAATACTGCCTTTCAAGTCATCAGTGACATTGACCTTTCTAGACAAGTCCCAGCATCATTTTGTAAGGAATCAAAAAATGGATTACAGACGACTTAAAATAGACTTTAGCAAAATAGTCACAACATGAGGTACACACATAAAACATTCAAACCCTGTTATATATGACTGATTACACACCTCAAATGCAAAAAAAAGATGGCTAAGCACTGACACAGCAGCTGCATGTGACCATCCCTGATATGACAGAGAAAGCAAAGCAATCTAATTGTGGAGGAGTCATCCCACAGGTGAACAGGGTTTCCTATGCAGACGCTTTAAATGGGCAAGGACATTACTCTTGGCTGACTATGGCAGATCCCGGTCTGAGAGCCCCTCGGCCACCTCTTCCTTCCTGCTCCAGGGCAGCATTCAAACGGCTGCTCACCTAATTGTCTGTCTGCTACCATTACTGCACTTGCCTGTCAATGTTCCTCTGTCACATGGCTGGCTGGCTGCTTGCTTAGGGTCAGTGAGAACAGCTGCTTGGATTCTCTGCCACAGTTCACCTTCGGTAGCAGCTGTCCATCACACAGGGGAGCGGGGCTGCTGAGAATCGTGATCCATGCAGGCCAGAGGACCACACTCAGGAGCTTACAGGCATGAAGCTTCACAGACATGACCCACTGTCTCTGACAGAGACCAGTTTGAGGCTTCATCATTCACTGATCCCTCCCATGTGTTCACGCCGTCATAACCACGAGCATTTTGTGCTGAGCTAGTTTTACCTTGCTTACGGTTGTCAGTATGGATTAGCATGGTGGTATTTCCGGTGAGACCCTCATCATTTATTTCTTTAAATTGTTTGTATTTGTGCATATGTGAGGATGTAGGTATGTGCATGCTAGCACGTGCATGTAGAGGACAGAGGCTGGGTTTGCTGTGTTGCTCAATTGTCTACTGATTTTTTTTTCCTACTGACTTGGGCTAGACTATCTGGTAAAAGAATCACTCAGCTCTGCCTCCTTAGCACTGAGGTTACAGGTGAGCATCTTCACGCCCGGTTTTCACTGGGCGCGGGGGATTGAACTCAGTGCCTCATGATCATTTTCTCAAGAGCCCATCTCTCAATGGTTGTACCACCTTAACACTCCCCCACTAGAAGCCAAGTTCGCAGTGTATGAGCTTTTGGGGACCCACCCAACCATAGTAGCATGTTTATAATGGTGTAGTAACATTATCAGGAATAGTCTCAGTGCTAGGAGATGTCTCCAGGTTTAAGAGCACATACCCCTCTTGCAGAGGACCATTTTTTGGTAACTCAAGTTCCAAAGGATCAAAACTTCTCTTCTGTCTTCCACATATGCCTGCACCCTTATGTACATACCTATACACAAAAATATAAATGTGGATTATTAAAAACAAATCATAAAAATAGTCTTAAAAGAGATTTTAAATTTTGATCCATGAGAATCCAATTTTCCACTCCTCTGGTCACATCTAATGACTGAAAGAGTTGCCCATAAACTACTTAAAAACCAATCTCTATAAATGGCTATCGAATTCATGAGCTCACAGTATCTGTGGTTACCTGGTTACCAGCACAAGACCTACACAAGATCTAGCCAGCCAAATGTCTAGCATAGAAGGGGAAGGTGCTCTCCAGGTCTATTCATCACTAAGGAGCTGCTGGCAGCTGATAGCTGCTGGAGGAGCAGAAGCAGTCTTCTTTGAAAGTGTGGTGACTGGTAGGTTTCCCAGGCTCCAGTGAGTAGACACATACCCTTGTATATACGAACAGCAGTAACTGGATTTGATGAATTATAATAGAAAGAGAAAAGCTAAAGAGATGGAGCAGCAGTTAACAGTACACACTGGCCTTGCGGAGAAACTACGTTCAGTTCCCAGCACCCATGTAATTCTGCTCACAACACATACACAAACACACACACGCGCGCGCGCGCACACACACACACACACACGCATGCTTGCATGCGATCGCATATGCTCACACAATTAAAAAAAAAAAAACAAATCTAAAAAGAAAGAAAACATGATGTTTTTAGGGTACCTGTTGAAGGAATACAAAAGTTACGGGGTAAATGGGGAAAGAATATGTCATGGTTCATTGAATACACATATAAAATTCTCAAAGAAAAATCATATAATAAAAAAGTTAGTCTATGTGCTGAATATTTTTATGTCAACTTGACACAAGCTAAAGTCATCTGAGAGGAGGAAACCTCAACCAAGAAGATGTCTCCCTAAGATCAGGCTGCAGGCAAACCTGTAGGACATTTTCTTAATTAGTGATTGATGGGAAAGAGCCCAGTGCATTGTGGGTGGGGCCATCCCTTGGCTGGTGGTCCTGGACTGTATAAGAAAGCCAGCTGAGCAAGCTATGATGAACAAGCCAGTAAGCAGGTTTCCTCCATGGCATCTGTCAGCCCCTGCCTCCAAGTTCTGTCTGTAGGAGGAACAGTGGTGGCCACCTCTATGTGAACGCTGGGGGACAAGCAGCTGCAAAGGCATCTCCTGCAGGAGGACCTAACTGAAGACTGCCTGAGCGCAAGGATTGCTGACACAAACAACGCCAGCCAATTGGGAACTGCTGTTTGGAAGAGATGCTTTCTTGGGACCAATGGGGCACAGGTGTAGGGTACTAAAGGAGCTTGCAGCAGTGCTCAGATGAGCTTGCTGCGGCATTCCTCACCTGCTCCCAGAGTCTGTGTCTCTGACTCTGTGCCAGCTCACCCCCAACCCCCAAGGGCAGGTAGGGTCGGGCAGTGAGGAGTCCAGGGCACAGGCAACACCTGCCCTGTTTCAGTTCCTATCGTGATTTCTTTCCATGTTGAATGGTGATATGGAAATCAAATGAGCCATTTCCTCTCCAAGTTGCTTTGGTCATGCTATTTCCTCATAGCAAGAGTAACCCTAACTAAGACAGTCTGTCTTCCGCGGAATGAAAACTTAGATGCTGTATACAAGCCCACTGTTACAGGAATATGACTTTAGCCATGGACCTTCAGATTAAGTCTCTGGGTGTATGATTACAGCAGAACTGAGAAACACATCTACAAATACATTTTTGTCGACCATCTAAATTTATTCCACAAACCCAAAATTGAATTTTCTTTCTTTGCTGAGCCTCAAAGTTCTATGACCACCATCACTGTACCACTACAGGGGAAGACAATGAAGGAGAAGTCAACATTGGAAGAGACAGTATGATTGGCGTGCCTTGTGTCTTGGTCCTTTAGTGATTCCCTAAGAAAATATCTTAGTTGGGCGGTGTTGTAAGTGTTACAAGTGAGCTGTACAATGGTGATACATCCCTTTAGCCCTGCACTTGGGAGACAGAGGCAGGCAGATCTCTGAGTTTGAGGCCAGTCTGGTCTATAGAAGAAGCTCAGTACAGCCAGAGCTACACAGAGAAACCCTATCTCAAAACAAGAAAAGAAAAGAAAAAGAAATGTCAGAAATGTACTTCATAGTTCTAGTGTCTGTGGAATCCAAGCTCCAGGTAGATTCCAAGTCTGGGGATCACTCACTTTGCTTGATGTGTGCATCTGCTGCTACACCCTTGGATGGTGAAATAGAAGGGGCTAGTAGACTTCTTCAAGCCTTTTATAAAGACATGAATCTTATTATTATTACCTGCTCATTTCCCAGAGGCCTGACCCAATGCATTGGGCATTAAATTCAACATGAATTTTGAATCCATAGCACCTTTGGTCAATTTTGTGAAAACAGGTGCCCATGGAACATGCACTCTGAACCCCAAGCTTCGCTGTGGACCCAACTTAGAGCCTTCCCACTCTGAATTGGGAAAGGGAATAACATTGATTAAGGACTCTGCATTTTATATTCACTGTCGGTCTGTCCAACTGTCCTATGAGCATGATAATAGTTCCATATATACATGAAAAACTCAAGGTTTGTAGCAGGTTTATGAGATGCTAGTTTAAAAAAAAAAAAAACTGTTGTTGTTTCTAGAAAGGCAGCTAGTGGGTAGAGATGACTTCTCATGTGCTTGGATCCCAGGCATGTACCACCATGCCCAGTTTTGTGTCAGGACTGGCCTCTTGAGTGCTGGATTGAAGGTATGCACCACTACGCCAGCTTTGTGGCTTTTGTTTTTCATGTTAAAAATAATTCCTAACATATTTTAAAGCAAAAAAAAAAATACAAATGAGGAAATTGTTGCTAAGAAGTTTATGAGTTATACTATTCTTATGGGTTGAATTTATTACCTCAAAAAATATGTTGAATTCCTAAAACTCAAAATTTGAGGTGATCTTATTTGGAAAACATGTCTTGCAGACTAACTGCATTGTAATAAAGTTATCAGGGTGGGCTCAAGTCTAATATGACTAATGTCATAGAATGGAAATATGTAGATAGACATGCACAGAAGAATGAAGATGAGGAGACACAGAGAAGAAGACAGTCACGTGCCTGGAACGATGCAGTCACCATCCTACAAACACCCACAGCCACCAGAACAGGAAGCAAGGTAAGTAACGAACCTCCACATAGGGACACCAGAAGCCAGGGAAAGACACAAAACAAGCTCCCAGAAAAAGTGTGCCTTGTGCTGACACCTTCATTTCAGACTTCTCAGAATTATGGGAGTACAGGTTTCTGTCAATCGAAGGTAACTAATTTGTGGCACTTTCTTATTGTAGCTTTAGAAAACTAATAACAATACCTTTCCCTGATTAGGTAACTTTAAAGATACCGTGTAACTCAAATGGATGACATCAGTGTGTTAAATCAGAAGAAACAGACTGCCAAGTGAGCCCGTGTAAAGCAGGCTTGCCGCCCACTTGGCCCTTCAGAGACATCTGGCAATATCAAACCCACCAGCAAGTAAGTGATGAACCCACGCCACACCTACATACTGAGGTGAGTTTTAATTTCTTTGTCCATCAATTAGATGCTGAAAAGAAAATCAGCTAGAAAAGGAATAATTTAAGAAATGAAATTTCAGGTGCTCACTGCAGGTGGGTGTATAGATTTATCTTCTGACATGTACAGATTTAAAGTATCATCAGGCTTCAGAGTTTTCTTAGCTAATATTTTTTTTATATTTATAAAGTTAAAAACTAAACATATGAGCATGCTTCAGAGTTGATAATACCGAAAGTTGGAAAACAAAAGCACTTTAACTGGATTTGACTTCAAGGCGGTAAAGAGATCGAACACACTCATTTGATTTATCTGGCCAAAAACTACGAGTTTAACCATTAGTGTTTTGTAAACCACACTTATTATCATCAAGATATTATTCCTATAAACAAGTCTATATTAGTGAATGCTTTCTACTGAGCAATTTGAGCATTTATTTTTATAGGGTAAGTCTTGTTCATTACAGCTAAAATTTATGATGTTGATCAGACAGACAAGTTCAAATTTGCTCTTTAAAGAAAATGAGAGGGGGAGCTGGAGGGATGGTTCAGCGGTTAAGAGCACTGACTGCTCTTCTAAAGGTCCTGAGTTCAATTCCCAGCAAACACATGGCAGCTCACAACCATCTGTAATGGGATTGAAGACAGCTACAGTGTACTCGTCATATATAATAAATAAATAAATAAATAAATAAATAAATAAATAGATCTTTTTTAAATGAGAGGAATACTTACCCCGTGATGAGGAGCCTGCTTTGGTGTGGCAGAAGCGTCTCCCTGATGCTGTTGATGCCTTCGCTCTGGACATTCATGTCTGAGCCTCACATTCCTGAGCTCGAACTCAAGATACTACCATGCTTTCTTTCTCTTTCTATTTCCCCGGCTGCAGTCTTTTAATCTGTCCAGACACTCTGGGCATTCTCTCACTCTTCCATGAAGCTTTCTTCACCTCCTAAATTGAGTTTCCCACAGTTTAGACAGCTGAGCCTGCCTGGCTCCTGACCTCCAGCTCTGAAGGTGATTTCTCTTCCTCCTCCCCATCTCCCTCCTCTGGCAGCTGTCAATATTCTCTGCTTCCCGCTTTTTTGTTTTTAATGACAATTAAATTATCCTCAGGTTTCAAAAATGTCCTTTTATTATTTGTCCAATTTATTTTACCTCTAGTTTCTTAATGTCATTCTTCAAAATGCATGAACTTACTAGAAATAAAAGTAGCTGTTAAATTTACATGTTCACAAAAAGAAAGCACCACATGAAGCAAAGAGCAAGGGTTGCTGAATTGCTATACGATTTTGAATAAAACTGTTTTAAATCACAAAACATATGTCAGGTATGATGGGACAAATCTATACTCTATACTCCTAGTAGTCTAACAACAGAGGCAGCAGGGTCACCAAGATAAGGCTAGCCTGTGCTACATAATGAGACTTGTCTCAAGAATGTAAAAAATAGAGGATACACACACACACACACACACACACACACACACACACACACACACACACCACCTATAAGCCCAGCACTTGGGAAGTAGAAGCAGGGGAAATCAAGAGTTCAAAGTCATCCTCAGCTATATGATAAGTTCAAGACTAGCCTGAGCTACATGAGATCCATTCTCAAGAGGGAAAGAAATGTGATAGTAACTAAAAAGTGAGCAATAAATGTCTGGTTTGGATTTTTTCACTTATGTTTATCTCTTATAGGTATATGTATGCATGTAAACATACCTGTGGACATCTGAATAGTATGTCAGATCTCTTGGGGTTAGAATTCAAGGTGGTTGTGAGCTGCCCTCTATGGGTGCTGGAAACTGAACTCTATTCTTAAGCACCAAGCATTCTTAACTACTGAGCCATCTCTCCTTCCTATAGATGTCAGTTGTGACAAATAAGATCAGTTTAGAAATAAAATTTGCAGCTGGTACAGCACCTGGGTGCTTGCAAACTTAGAGGTGCATTTGACTGACTGTAGCATTTCCCCAGCCCTTGTAACAGCAATCCAATATAGGAGCACATTTGCCACACTGTTCTCATTTTTGACTTAATGACAGTGTGTTAATCTCACTAGTCTAGTTCTAAAAATTACTTCTTAATCCACAGATTATACATCTGAAGAAAATAGTAGGATTGTACATGAAATTCTAAAGCCTTGCTCTCTCATGATCATCAATTCTCCCCCCCTCCCCAATGTTGGGTGGTGGCAGTGGTCAAAATTTAAGTCTTTATTGATGGTAAAAAGCCAACTTTCTTCATGGTCATCATTCATATTGACTTGAATACTCAGAGTCCTCCTTTAGTGTTAGTCACACTCTGGGAAGTGTGGTGATTTGAATAAAAAATGGCCCCAATAGGCACATAGGGAGTGGCACTATTAGGAAGTGTGGTTTTGTTGAAGGAGGTGTATCACTAGAAGCTGGGCTGTGAAGTCTCAAATGCCCAAGTCCAGTTCTATGTGATTTACCCTTCCTGATGTCTGTTGATCCAGATGTAAAACTCTCAGCAACTTCTCCAGCACCGTGTCTGCCTGCACACTGCCATGCTTCCACCATGACAATAATGAAGTAAACCTCTGAACTGTAAGCCAGGCTCAATTAAATGTTTTCCTTTATAAGAGTTGCCATGATCATGGTGTCTCTTCACAGCAGTAAAACCCTAACAGAGACAGTGGGTAAGGTCTAGTAGCAAGTGAAAGCTCATCCAAGAGATGACTGCTAACCCTAGTCAGAAAGACAAAGCCATGTTCCCTGTTCCCATGCTCATTCTGTGACTTTGGGGTTGCAAAGACCCCCAAACTCATCTCATCCTACATATTCCTCCCATTGAGATGGAGTGTGGTAGGGAGAGAAAAAAAAGTTCAGGTTTGGTGAATGAGACCAGGAAGCAAACTAGGCTGGAAGGTAAACTGCCTCCCAGCCCTGCTATAGGGGCCTGAAAGAATAGGAATGACACAGGTACAACAGGTTAATGTATACCCAAGTACACTAGCAAAAAATTTGCTGGGGCCTACACAGGAGCCTTCAGCCTTCCCAGTCTTTGTACAACACATGCCTGCTAACAATGGTGGATAGGCTTATAATAAATTGACCTGGCAACTGATAGAAATGCTAGATCTAAAACATTTTAAAGAGGCTATTATAATATATGGTGTACATTCTCCCTTTGTCAAAGAAATAACTGGGCTATACAACATACAGTTATCTCACAAGATTAGACAGGATTGGTGTCAGTTGTTCTAAAAGCTGGTCAACAATCAGAATGGTTGTGGTGATAGAGAAACGAAACCACAAAACTAACACAACATAATTTAACAAGGGGAATACATGTTACTAAAGAGCAGCTGCTTGGTGAAGGGGGTTATGCTGATTTACAAGAACAAATCAGATCTGATGATGTTTCAGTTGAACAATTTCGAGCTGATGCTTTAAGAACTTGGGATTTGGTTGAAGAACCTGGGTGAAAAAAATCTACCTCATTGACTAAAATAATACAGGGTTCTAGAGAAGCCTTTACAGAATTCTTACAGAGGTTGTGTTCAGCTGTAAATAGAGCCATAACAGACCCTGAAATCAGACAGTCATTGATAGAAATATTGACCACTGAAAATACAAACACTAAATATAAGAGAACAATCAGAGCATTGAAAACATGTGGAGCCCCTATAGATGAATGGGTAAGGAAAAAACTGATATTGGTTCTCAGGAGTACAATGCCAATATCATAGGGCAAATCATTGCTAGAAATATCAAAAATCAAAATGCTCGATGGTTTTTTGTTTTGCTTTTTGGGTTTTTTTTTTGTTTGTTTTGTTTTGTTTTTTGGGTTTTTTTTTGGGGGGGGGGTTTCGAGACAGGGTTTCTCTGTGTAGCCTTGGCTGTCCTGGAACTCACTCTGTAGACCAGGCTGGCCTCAAACTCAGAAATCCACCTGCCTCTTCCTCCCAAGTACTGGGATTAAAGGCATGCGCCACCACTGCCTGGCTGCTCGATGTTTTAATTGTAGTGAATTTGCTCATTTCCAAAGAAACTGTAATACCAAAAGATTCAGAGCTCAAAATAACAGGTACATTGACTCTGGAGAATACAGTAATCATAGGAGAAAACAAGCAGGTTCTGGTCATTATGAGCCACAAAGGCTTCCAGGGTATTGTAGTTGCTGTGGAAAGGGCAAATATTGGTCAATGGATTGCCAGTCCAAGAGAGACATATGAGGTTACCTCTTGCCATCAGGAAATGACCAGTGGGATCTGTCAGCTCAAGGACCACAACAAACAATAGAAGCCAGTTTCCTTTGGTCAGCCAGGAAGTATTGAACAAACAAGAAAATCAAAAGTAGATGTTTCTGATCTTATGCGTGCTACAGAAGGAAGGGCATCTTTGGATCTGGCTGCAGATAGTCCTCTTACATTATCCCCAAAAGCTGAGTGTTATAAGTTAACTACTGATGTGTATGGTCCCTTATCTTCAGGGACAGTGAAAACAATCTTGGGAAGGAGTAAATTAACTTCTCAAGGGTTTATTATGTATCCAGGGGATAGCAAGGAAGAAATGAAAATTATGACATATGTGGAAAAGAAGATGCAAATTAATGCAGGGAGTAGAATTGTTCAACTGTTGTTTCCTTACATCAAGGGCAAGGCTGCTCCAGCAGAAAGGACAGAGCTTTTAGGAATACTAGGAAACGTGTGTTCTGGCAAACGATGGTTAATGATCAGAGACCCAAATTAATAGTACAAATGAATGGTGTTGACATAGAAAGTTTGATGGATACAAGAGCTGATGTTAGGATATTTTCCCAAAAGTCTTGAAATCCAGATTGCCACTTCAGAAGGTTCACACACAATTTATAGGAATTGGTAAATTATCACAAACAAAACGAAGTGTCCAACGGATTACCTGTGTGGGACCAGAAAGGCAAACAGGGAAGTTGAGACCTTATGTGGCTGACATACCCATAAACGTATGGGGAAGGGATCGTTTACAACCATGGGATACTCAAAAAGGGCCAATGGGAGGAAAAAGAAGTTCAGGCTTAGTGAATGAGATGGGGAATGTAGCAGAGGATGAAATCAGGAAGCTAACCAGGCTAGGAGGTAAACCGCCCCACCCAGCCCTGCTTAACCGGTACAGTGTGGCTTTTGAAAAAGAATGACTCCCATAGGTTCCTATGTTTGCATGCTTAGTCCCCAGCTGAACTGTTTGACAAGGATTAGGAGGTGGAACCTTGTTGGAGATTTGTTGCTGAGAGTAGGCTTGGAGGTTTCAAAAGCCCAAGCGGAGCTCCACCACCACCACCCCGACCCCCACCTCCCCACCTCTGACCCCCATCACCAACCCCCCTCTCTGTTGTCTGTAGGTCTGCATGTAAATCTCTGCTCCAGAGCCATGGTTGTCTGCTTCCCACCACCACGATAATGAACTAACCCTCCAAAACTGTAGGCCAGCCCCAACTAAATGTTTTCTTGTATAAGAGTTTTCTTCACAGCAATAGAACTGTGACTAAGACAGGGTGCCTGCTACTGCTTTGACCAATAGGGTAAACCAGAAGTAACTTTCATGGTCAGGTCACAAAAGTGACTCAGCTGCCACCTTACTCTGCAGATCACTTCTTGGAACTTTCAACCACCTTGAGAGCTGGCCCTGCCTAAAGCCACCCAGCTGTAAGGAGCCTAAAGCACCCCCTGCAAAGACACTACATAAACCTATAAGGATGATAGGAAGAGCCAGCTGCTGGGCTCCAGCCTACATGGTAGACTCCCCAAGCCAAGACCACCCAGCTGGCATTCAGTAACAGGAGGCAATAAGACAACTGCCATTTTTAAGTCACTCAGTTTGTGTTTGATCTACTGTGTCATTAGGATAACCAGAGCACCCTCCAAGTTTCTAGAACATGGGTTGCTCTTATTTGAAAGTAAATACTCTCTTTCGTTGGGGTAGGGGAAAACTTGGGACTGAGCCTTGTGCATGCTGAGCAAGCCTCTACTGCAGAGCTGCAACCCCTGCATAGAAATACCCCTAATATTTCTGCCTTACCATCTGTTTAAATATCTGCTGCTGTCCACCGGGCTAGGTCTGGGCTAGCTGTCCTCACCCAGCCATCCTTATCTATAAGGGGAAGAATGGAGGACCCCTAGGAAAAGCAGGCCACACGGAAGACAAAGGGGAGACCAGTGACAGGCAGCTTACTCTGGTGAGCTCTGAGCAAGCTAATTAAAGGCCTTTATTGCCAAATACAGAGAGGGCAGAGGGGAGGGAAGGCAGAGAGTGATAAACCACAGAGCTATTCTGAGATCCAAGCAACATTGGAGGGAGCCTTACCCCGGGGGCTCTTTATCGCCAAATAACAGCAGTTTGGCTTCAGCTAAGTTTATCAACATGGCAGTTTTCATCCCTTCTCCTACCAAAAGCAGTGCCTCGAGCTATATAATATATAAGCTAATCTTCCCATGATTTTGAAGACCTGAAGCAGCAAGACCAAAGGTGCATGCAGGGTGGTTTACTTGAGGCCTCTCCCCTTGGCATGCAGATGGCTGTTTTTACACTAGGACCTCATGTGGTCAATCCTTCCCTCTGTCTGTGTGTGCCCATGTTCTGATCATCTCTGTTTACAAAGGTGAGCAATCAGATAAGACCGGGGCTCACACTTAGAGCCTCATTTGATCTCTTTTAAAAAGACACCATGTCCAAATACAGTTGTATGTTGGGGTACCAGAGGACTGGGAGGTTAGACTTCAGCCTGTTAGTGTGAGGACAGGGATGAGTGGACCTGGAACACAGTGAGGATCTGAGCTACAGTCTCATCAGCACCTGCCTTGTTGGCTATAGTACTGACACCTTTGTTCTAAGCAGAAAGCACTGCTTACTGAAGGACTTGGCATTCTTCCCTCCTTTCAGTGATGTTCTTCAATGCCCTGTCAGATCCTTAGCCACTGCCGCAGCTTGCTCTGCTGCCTCTCTCCAGAGGGCCCTCCTCTTGTCTCCACTGGATCTCAGCTCCTTATGAGGCCATGTCTTCTGGCTGGACTGCTCAGCCCTCTGCCTCCTTCTTGTCCACTGCTGGCTATAGACAAGGGCTATCCTCACCACTGTCAACATAGCACACAGAGGCCACTGTCTGTTCTTTGGTTATCTCTAATCCCCATGCAGTTCCTGAGTTGGCCCTCTTGGAGAAGACTATCCAGTCAACAATGGTTTCTTTCTCCTTGTTTTGTTTCTATATGAACAGTCAATGGGATATCCTGTAATATTCATGCATCCCAGTCCAGAGCAGGATGCTCAGACATGACCCACTAAGCCCACAGATTTCCAAGAGGAAGATTTTTAATTTTGTTACTTTGTCCAAAAGCCCAGGACCACATCCTGTGATAGATGCTATCAGAAGACTCAGACCATGGTACACAGTCTCACCCTACTGGCCCCGAGAGGAAGCTGCTTCAAAACAGCTGAGCCTTTACATCTGATCTCAGGGCAGAAATGCTGGCCTGTGGGGATTTCATCTTAATACTGTTACCCAGTCTGGGGTAGCTTTCACCTCCAGTGTTCACTATTAAGCCAACATAGAGTATTAACTCTGGGCAGATGCCTCATTCAGGGTTTGACAAGTACCACACCACTCAAATTCCATCTCCTAGAGACTGTCTCACTGTAAGTCAGTCATAAACAGCAAGCAGGCTCCATAGCTGCTTCTTATTTATTTAAAAGGAAAATGTCATTAATTTCATAGTGAGCATCTGAGGAGCGCCAGAGCCATGAAGGAAATTTAAGAAAAGGGCTTATAAGAACGTGTGCAGGCTGCAGACATGTATCAAGGGGGAAGTGCTGGCTGCACAAGCTAGGGACCTAAATTCAGACCCCCCCCCCCAGTTCCCATGAAAAACGGGAGTGCAGAGGCTCACACCTATAAACCCAAACCCAGCAGCAGCAGGAAGAGACAGCAAGAGCCTAGAGGCTCTCAGACCAGCTTGCCTACGTGAACCATCACTGAGCTACAGGCTCCTTGAGAAACCAAGTCACAAAATATAAGGTGGAGACTGATAGAGGACATTCCCCAGCCAATACATGTGCATACAAAGTAAATCTGCACACATACACTTGTGTGCATGCACATGGACGTATGCACACACACACACACACACACACACACACACACACACACACACACACACACACTATGGCCAATACACATATGTGCAAAGTAAACTTCCATAGAAAGAGGCGGGGGGCAGACCTCTGGCCAATATACAAACACGTAAAGTAAATCTGTGTGCGAGTGTGCACGCGTGCACAGAGACAGAGAGACAGAAAGACAGACTATGGCCAATACACAAATGCAAATTAAAATTACAGAAACACACCACAAAGAGACAGACAGACTCTCATGCATACATGTGCATGAAAAGTAATCCTGCACACACAGAGAGAAAGCACTTAATCTATATGAAGGAAGAGAAAGATGAAAGAGAGGCAAAGAAATGAAGGAAGGAGGAGAGAGGAAGGCAAAGAGGAGAAATAAGATGCAAAAGCAAAATGAATAGAGAAGGACAGAGTGAAAGAGGGAGGGGGAGGGGGAGGGAGGGGGAGAGAGGAGGAGAGAGGAACAGAGGAGGGAGTTGAGAGAGAGCAAGGGAAAATGGAGGGAGGGGAGACAAAAAGAGAAAAGGAGAAAGGAATGGGGAAATTACCAAAACAGAAGGGAGGGAGGAAAGGAGCTGAAGGAGAGAAGCACTCTTCCCCTGAATGAGCTTACTGTCGGCTCTTAACAAGTGTTTGCTAAATTGAACCGAACTGCTCAAGTGTAGTTGATACCTTCCCTGTTCCAGCCTCACTTTCTAAGTATTTTCTCTAGAGAGAAGAGAAAGCAAAAGAAAAACACGCACTCAGCCAACTCCTTGTCCCTCACAGCACAGGTGGGGCGGGGCGGAGGACCAGCCAGCCCTGGCTGGAGCAGACAAAAGGAGCCACGCAGCTCTCCAGGCTGGTTCCCGGGAGGTGAAGCAATCCGGGGGATAAAAATATCCTTGGCAAATGATTTACGCTCAGCCGCTGGTTTTCATTCCTAAATAAAGTAACCTAGAGCTGTTCCACTCTTTTTTTTTTTCCTTACCTGTTTGTTGAAGGCCACAGACACAAAGCCAAACGCAAACAGCAGAGAGGTATAAATACACTCCCGCCGTGGCCCCGAGCCAGGAAAGAGCTAAGCATGACAAATTGGGAAAATGTAACAGGTGAGCTTCCGCCTGGAGTCTTAAAGCAGCCAAGAAAGATGCGGCTCTTCGAAATAGTCATGTTTGCAGGATCTTCTCTCTGATTTAGAGACCGGCTTCAGGAATTGCATTACCCAGACGTGAGGGAGACAGGAGTTCTGCCCTCCCTGGGGAAGGTTAGTTCTATGAGATCAGTTTTCAGCAACACGACACGTATGCATTATATTTTTACTTCAGTGTCTGTAACCACAGAAACACGCCTTTTGCAGTATTGATGATAATTCTCCAGGGCTGCCAAAATCTTGTCCCTGTCAACTTTGGCTTAGGGTCAATGCTAACTCGGAGTAGCATTGAGGGAATGATGCTGTTCAGGTAACAAACTGAGCCCTGCATGCTGCTGTGGGCAACAAAACAGCTGAACCCTGCTTTTGTTTCTCTCTCCACCTTCTTCACACTGACCTGCAAACATTTCCCACCTACAACTTATGTAAACTAGGAGCTGCTTGCTTGACTGGGGAGACAAAGAATGGCGGAGAGTATTTACAGAGATGTGACCCATGTGTTTTATTAAAAGATAGAGAGAGAAGGAATATGTTTGGTGGGGACGCGGTATGGTGTGGGGGAAGAGGGAGCCTCTGTGGGCCCATGCTGAGGCATTCCTTCCCCCTCTGAAGTATCGTATTGAATACTATACTTCCCACATGGTATAGGATAGAATAGTGTTTATTCAGAGCATGGGAAGGGGAAGAGAGAGAGAGAGAGAGAGAGAGAGAGAGAGAGAGAGAGAGAGAGAGAGAGAGAGAGAGAAATAGAGGGAAGAAAAGGAGGAGGAAGAGGAGGAGAGGCTGGCCATGAGCACATGGGGGGGGGGGAATGAGGAGAGGGAGCAGAGCAAAAGCAAGAGAGAGAGAGCGAGAGAGCGAGAGCGAGAGCGAGAGAGAGAGAGAGAGAGAGAGAGAGAGAGAGAGAGAGAGAGAGAGAGAGGAGGGGGCAAGCAGCCCCTTTTATAGTGAGTCGGGCACACCTAGCTGTTGCCAGGTAACTGTGGGGCGGAGTCTAGACTAAATGTCAACAAGGACAAAATATTTACCACAGGACATTTGCATGGTATGTAAATTTCTAGAAGGGGTATTCTGTTTCTCACTTGTCTTTGTTTTTTAAGACAAAGATTCCTGAAGTAGCCCAAGCTGGTTGGAAACTTAAGCCCCTTTCGCCTCCTTTCTTATATACCAAGATTACAGACGCGCTTCTTCCATCTAGAAACATTGGTATATATGTTCAATCTAGAAACATTATCCTCTGTACTTTTTCTAGATACAAAACTGTGTATACATGAATTTATTATTAAAAAAAAAGACAGTGTTTCTCTACATAGCCCTGGCTGTTCTAGAACTCACTATGTAGACCAAGAAGGCCTCAAACTCATAGAGATCCACCTCTCTCTGCCTCCTGATTACAGAGATTAAAGGCATGAGCAAATTCACCTGGCAATTAAAGAAAGTTTTTAAATAAAGAATAAAATTAAAATCCTGCTTAAAGTTACTAGCAAGATATGGTATCAACACTTTGTAGTGTGCTTTTAATTTTGCACTCTATATATGCTCATAAATATGTAACCCTTTAAAAACCTATTTTTCACTTATTAATTTATAAGGATACATTTTAACTTTTTAGTCTATCTTTGGCATCTATTTATTTGTTTGTTTTTGTCTATTCCGTGCATGCATGTGCACACATGCCACAGTGCATACGTGAAGGTCAGTGAAGAACGTTCAGAAATTAGTTCTCTTCTTCCACCATATGAGTCCTGAAAATTTAAACTCAGGCCTTCAGGCATGGTGCTAAGAAGCTTCTTAACTTCCCATAAACACAATTTTCAGCAATGTTTTGGGAGCTGAAGGGTTTGCAAACTTGATAGGTAAAATGACATATATCCAGTTGCCTTTTTTTTTTTGTTGTGCTCTTGAAGTTGAACAAGAAACATTTTTAGTGCATGGAGGTTCTTGTCTGGAGTTTGAGGAAGGACAAAAAAGAGTCCAAGGGCAGCCTGGGGTACACAGTAAGACACACTAGCCTGGGATACATGTAAGACATGCCTTCAAAGAACAAAAACAAAACCAGAAGCAACAAAACCCAAGGGCTGGCCATGTAGCTCAGGTGTAAGAGCCCTAGAATGTGCAAGGGCCTTGATGAGATCCCAAGCACCACCCAAACCTCAAAGAGCACACCTGATCGTTTTCAATCCGCTAGCTTCAACAGATTCACACCAAGAGCAAATTGGAGACAAAGGATGCAGCGGTGAAATTTTGAACCAAGCAGTTATCAATGCAGGAGAGCCCAGTATGAAGCTAGCAGGGGTACTGCCCATCCTTACAAGATAACACTTGGAAAGCATTTCTGATCTCATAGCATGTGGATTTAAGAGTCATTTGGTTTTTTCCAGTGTTCACACTTCAGGGTCTCTATTTCCTTTGACAGACAATAAAAACTGGAGGATCCCTGAGAAGATTAAAACAAACCAAGTATTCACTTTTGCTGAAACAGACTTATTAGAAACATTAGGTATTTATGATATATAAATTATACAAAAACAATATTAACATGCCTCCCACAATGAGACACTCGCCATACAAAGCAGCAGCCTTTAAACGAGGTATTAAATGTTTACAGAGAAATTCTGCGTAATTTCACAAATGGAATCTAAAAATATTGAATGGGTAGAATCCTCTGGGGGCAGGGAGCTCACCAGGGTTTGAAGAGAGGTCAAGGGAAGGGTAGAAAATTCCAGTTAGATGGAGTGGTAAGGTTAAGACATCCATTCTGCAAGACAATGACATGACTAGAGTTTGTAACAATGCGTTGTATTCAGGAAAGCAGGTAGGGACAGACTTTGTGTTCTCTTAACCACGAAAAGATACTCATGTGAGAAAATGTACAATGTTTTCTGGTAGCCTGGTACTGTCGCTCAGGGGTAGAGCACTTACCTTACCTATGAGCCTGATAAATATGTACAACTTTGTCAACTAAAATAAATCAAGAATTTTACAGAGAAGAAAACGACAAAGTAGGTGAACTTAGATATACAGCATTCTTCATTAAGTATGCATTCACATGTATTAAACCATAACAAGCCACATATTTTATTGATTAACAAAGTTTTTTAATAGTAATGTAGCTATATATAGTATGTCTAAATGAAACATATATAATATAAATACACACATATGAAATCTTCCTTGAAGTCTCATACAATTTATGTAGATTCTTTTATTACTCTAACATAGTCACTGAGAGAAAGGACAAGGGATAGGGTGCATTTCACTGGGACAGATAGTACCTGTCCGCACTCACAGAGCCCTCAGGTGGATCCCAAGCTACAAAGAGAAACAAATTAAACCCCTACAAGTTAAAAGGAGCAAAATCAAATGAAAGGGAGCTGGTTTGCTTTCACTTCTTGCCCTCTGCCTGTTGCCTGCTGTGCAAATGTTAGGAAACAACACACTGGGACTTTTATCTTTTGTTTTGTTTCTGTTTTGTTTTGTTTTGTTTTTCGAGACAGGGTCTCTCTGTGAACCCCTGGCTGCCCTGGAAATCATTCTGTAGACCAGGCTAGCATCGAACTTAGAAATCCAC
>CM052716.1:10511698-10521943 GCA_028551405.1 Uromys caudimaculatus
GGAGGAGATGATCCCTGAGCCCCCCACATTTACATTTAGTGTCCCAATAGGCAGAGCTGCCCTGTGCTGCCCAGTGAAGCCTGAGGCGGGGGGGGGGGGGGGGGTGAGAGGCAGCTCTTACCATAAAAAGCCTGTCAGACCCCCTCGCTTCTACTGCCACCCTCGGAGCCGGGAGCCCTAAGTTGTCTGGGCAAGGAAACCACGCGAGCACAAAACGCGCCCAGTACCAGTTTGTCCATCACGCGGCGCTCCCGGAACTCTGTGAAGTGCCCACGATCTGGAGCAAAGACCCTTCCTCTGTGATCCCCAGCCGCAGCCTTCCTCTTCGGACGCCTCAGGCTGCCTGTTGTCCGGTGTGTAGGGCTGTTTGGGGCTCCCGGGGTTGCCATGACGACAAGCAAGGCTCCTCCTGGACCAGCTCCCTCCTCCTGCCTGTAGAGCAGAGCACATTCCGGGCTTCTACTCCAGGACACAGGCTCCCGCACTGGGAAGCAGAAGTCAAAATCAAGGTCATTTCTTGGCAGTTAGGCATCAGATTTCTCCTAGAACATTCAGCATCCTCTATAGCCAAATCCACATATTTGGAATTTGTTTAAATGAGGACGTTTTAAGTGTTTCTACTTCAAGAGAAAAGATGATTCAAAACATAATCGGAAGGTTCTAAGACTGATGCGCAGTTTCCCACAGCTTGGAATCTTTTTTAACTTCCCTTGCTTCCTGGTCAGTCATTTCCATCATAACTATTTATTGGTCTCAGACCTCAGTGGCAATGTTTAAACTTGACTTTTAATTGGCAGGTGAGAAAGCTGATCTTACATGCTGCCCCTTAGTGAGAACCAGCAGTGGCATGTGAGAATTCCACGGGACTATGCAAAGGAATTTAAACAGAAGCATTTCAAGTGCGCCACCAGTCATCTGGGCCAGAGCTGTTCAGTACGAAGGAAACATGTTACACATGTGCGCTTTCATTTTCTAGAAGTACTACTTCTGAAAGTAAAAAGTAAGTGAAATGAATAGTATGTTCCATTTACCCCACTAGATTGGCTCAATGTAAACAACATATTAAAGTAAAACCCCTAAGGCACCTTTCACTCTCTCTGTTACAGAATCCAGAACTCTGATGTGTGTTTGATACTTAGAGCATAGCTTGGTTCCAGGGCCACATTTCAGGTGGCTGGAATACTGAGGGAATGGTTGTCACTGTCCTGGACAGGACAGATCTCCTAAGACTATCAAAGTGATGACGATCAATCCATGTCCTGATGAACAAAGAAATGTGTATGCCCACAAAGCCTGATTAACCTGATTTTCACCAGAAAGAAAGTCCTTAAGCATCATACGCAATCTCCAGAAACAAACAAAATGTAAAAGTGACAATTTAGGGACTAGTGAGGTTGCTAGTGTGTGTATGTGTGTGTGTGTGTGTGTGTGTGTGTGTGTGTGTGTGTGTGTGTGCATATAAATGTAAAAAAATAATGACATTCCAACCATCTGAATTTGTAAACAATTTGTGTCTAAGGAGGGCATCTTTGCTATGTAATACCTTTCAGATTCAAATACAGAAGATGCTGAAATGGGGGTAAAGGTCATTGGGTTTGTCCACCAGGCTCCTTATGTCATTGTCCAGCCTCCCTCATTACAAAATCATCAAAGTTAGCATCCTACAACTGCCTTAGAAACACTTAAACCCAGCCATCTATGTTTATCTGGTTTTCAAGATGGGGTTTCTCTGTGTAGCGCTGGCTATCCAAGAACTCACTCTCTAGACCAGGCTGGCCTCAGACTCAGAGATCTGCCCACCTCTGCCTCCCTAGTGCTGGAATTTAAGGTGTGCACCATCACTCAGAGACTTACCAGTCATCCTAGTAGAGGTGAGAACAGCATCATGACTAGACCATCAGGTGGTAGGCCTGAGAAAGAGGGGTGAAAAGTCACCCCACTCCACGAGATCACCGCACACTGACTCAACTCATCTTAAATGCCTGAGTCTGTCCGTTACCAGCATCCCCTCTCTTGTAAAGACTCAGTGAGAGATAGTAGCTTGCTCACCACTATACAAGGAGAGGAGAATGAGCACTGAGCTCTGACAATTTACCTCAGCTGCTGCCCATCCTCTAGTCTATACTGAAAGAAGATACAGGGAAGCCGAACATGCAAATAAAGGGTGTCTACAGGATGCTGGTGCATCAGCATAGGTCTGACTAAATCCAGAAAGAAAGTGCAGCTACAGCCAGACTACCACAGTTCTACAGCTCCCTGGTTTGCATCATCTTAGGTAAAATTGTGTAGAAGGCATTGTTGTGTTTGAAGTTCCCTTCAAAAAATATATGCTCGTGGCAGAGAGGTGTTGGTCAGGGTCCCCAAGCAAACCTCCTTGGCTGAGGATTAAGCCCCTGACCTTCATTAGTCATACCTGTCCACCATTACTACTTAACTGTTCACTCTCTTGGATACCGCCTATGTCAATGGCTACCCATGGCTTCAAGGGAGGCTAGAAAGTACTTAGAGTTTCTGTCTCTCTAGTAGAAGCAGAGCTGGAAGAAGATGAAATGAAGTGAGTGAACTCTACAGAAGACAGTGACTTCTGCCACTCCAAAGTTTTGTAATGTAGATTGAATGATTTGTAAACTGCTATTTCCTTTCTTGTTTTTTTGATACTTGTCAACTCATAGTTTATGACAAACAATGAAAGTTTCACGTAGAAATTATGTGAGCAACACAGTTAACAAAACTCTATTGGGCAGTGTCTAGTTGTCTGTCTGTCTTTTGACCTATTATCTCTTTTCTTTCTATTACCCTCCTCCCTTTTGTAAAATAGAAAGAGACTACTACTTTACAACTGTAGTGATATCCCAAACTAAGAAAATTCATGGAACTCCAGGGAGCTAACAGAGCAGTGTTAAGTATTTATATTCTGAAAATCAGATTCACAGGAAAAAATATATAATTTTTACAATATGTTAAAACATAACACAAAAAGACCTGGTGTCTAGCACTGTTTCAGTAAACAATTACATGGCTTTTAATGAGTCTGTCTTTGCTTCATTTCCATAAAATGCCTATCTTTTTTATAAAAATGAAGTCATTGTCTAGATCAGCTCTTCTCGGATCTGAAATGTTGCAACTCTCTGTAATTGGTCTTAACACCTATGCTGCATTGTTCGTAAAGTTGGTGGTCCTAAATTCAAGAGCTGGCTTTTTTTTTTCTGTGAGTTCCAGGCCAGTCTGTTTATTTTTATTTTTATTTTTATTTTTATTTTTATTTTTATTTTTATATACTTTATTTACATTTCCATTGTTTCCCCCTTTCTAGGTCTCCTCTTTGGAAACCCCCTATCCCCTCCCCCTCCCCCTCCCCTACCTCTATGAGGATATTCCACCTCTCACCCACCTGCCCACCCACTCCTGTATTCCCACCTTAACAGTCCCCTTTACTGGGACCTCTAACACCCTCAGGCCCAAGGGCCTCTCCTCCCCCTGATGGCCAACAAGGCCCTCCTCTGCCACATATGTGGTCCGAGCCATGGGTTCCTCCATGTGTATTCTTTGGTTGGTGATCCAGCCTCCAGGAGGACCTGGGGGGGGGGTCAGGCCAGTTGACACTGTTGCTCCCTCCATGGGGCTGCTACTCCCTCAGCTCCTTCAGTCCCTTCTCCCACTCCTCTATCTGGGACCTCACTCTCAGTCCAGACGTTACTGTAAAGTGAAACTTGGGTATTTGCAAACCAAATTTATGCTGGGCCACAAAAGCACCAAGTAGGAGTCTATCGTTGAAAGGTCCAAGGATTTGGGGTTAGACTTCAGTTTACTTCAAAACCTTTTATGAACAGAAATGGGCTACTTTCTTGAAGCAGGGAGTGTGGTTCCCTGGATGGTGCCATGATTGGCAGCCAGGATCAAGGAAGACAAGAACTGAGGGTTTCCTGAATCCCTAGCATCCTCCTCCATCCATCTTGAGACAGCATTGCATCACCTAGGCTGACAGTATCACTGGAAGTTTGAGTCACTGGGCCAGCTGCCTCATTAAGCCTAACAGCTTTACACTGAAGAAATTAATCCACTCTGTTACCCAGGAAGCCAACACGACAGTCTGTTATCATCCTGAGAATGTTCCCACTTTTCTAATGAACGAAAAAGAGCCATCGTCCCTTTCACACCTTAGCGGGAATGTAGCAATGCTATCTGGAGTGTATTAGTCAGGGTTCTCCAGAGTACTTATGGTTAGTCTCTATATAGTAAGGAAATTTGTTAATGACTTACAGTCTGTAGTTCAACTCCCCAACAAAGGTCAGCAGCAGCTGTGAATGAAGGCCTAAGGATCTAGCCGTTGCTCAGTCCCACAATGCATGCAGTTGAAGAAGAGTGAATCTTCCATCTTCCAATGTCCTTACTTAGGTCTCCAGTAGAAGGTGTGGCCCAGATTAAAGGTGCGTACCACCACGCCTGGAACTGGGACTTGCTTTGTCCCAGGCTGACCTTGAACTCAGAGATCTCCTTGCCTCAGTCTCCTGGGATTAAGGGCGTGTACTACTTTGCCTGGGCCTAAGATTTTCATGGCCACTATGCCTCAAGATCTGGATCACAGGTGAGCCTTCTAATTCTGGATTGTAGTTCACTCCAGATATAGTCAAGTTGACAATCAGTAACAGCCACTACATGGGGTATTTATTTTCTTTCACTAAGCTCCATGTAAATCTTCTTTTATGTTGGAAGACTTTCCTACCAACTAAAGCCTTCTGCCCCCTACAGAAGTTAAAGCACCACTTTTCTCCCAGCCGTCTTACAACTAGGGCAACCAGACATGGTCAATCAATCAGACGCATCAACCTTGGACGTCAGTCAGAAGCTAATCATGATTGCCCAAGCAAGAGGCAAACAAGGGCAATACCAATGGACAGACTGAAGTGGATGGGGGATGTTGGAACAAGCCAAAGAACTACAGGTAACTAAGGAGAACTGAAAGCAGGAGAAATAGTCTTCCTCAGGGAAGAGCACACTAACTGGTTATCCAGGACCAAAGGGTCAGTCAGCCCTGAAAACATACACACAAGTAACATCACACAAACTACACAAGTTGTATTTAGAAATACATAAATATGTATATGTGTTGTATATGTATACACACATATATGTGTATACACACACATATATACACACACACATATAGGAATGTAACAATAACATCAATTAATGAAAAAGATGCCATGAATTTGAAAGAAAGAAAAGAAGATTAAATGGCAGAGGTCAGGAGGGAAGAAATTATATGATTATAATCTCAAAAATAAGAGAAAAGGGGCTTTGCTTATTTTTTGTATTGTTTTGTGGTTTTTGTCATTGTTGTTGTTGTTTTATATTTTTTAAGACACTAATCACAATGGCCAGGGACCCCAGTCTGTGCCACAGAGCTCCATAACCAAATAGCATAGGGAGAAGACTAGCATCCAGGGAGTGTGGACAAGCCAGTGAGTGGAGGTAAGACAGGGTGCCACTGCTCAGCAGGACCCCCCTAGAATCTGCATTACACTGGGACAAAGGAACAGCCTGGGACAGGAGCCTTCCAGTTTACACCTGAGGTTTGTGCCACACGGCTCCATACCCAAATAGTGCAAGGAAAGAGCTACCCTCCCAGGAGTGTGGACAAGCCTGTGATCAGGGTTAAGGCCAGTACCTCTGTTCAGAGGGACCTGCCCGGAACCTCCAAGACAGAGGGACAGAGGAGTGGCCTTCCAGTTTCCTTCTGCAGCCAGGGAGCTGATCTCATGACACAGGGCTCCATACTCAGTGCCAGGAGAGAGCTGGTCTCCCAGGAGTCCCGACACACCTTTGAGCACAGGAAACCACCACTTCTGTTCAAATTCCTCAATCAAGAGGGACCCTTGCAGAGCCATCAGGACACAGGAACCAAGGAACAGCTGAGGACAGGATCCTTCTGGTTTCTGTCTCCACCCCAGTGCTGACCCTGTACCACAGCTCTCCAAACCCAAATTCCTCTCAGAGAGAGCTGGTCTCCAAGGAGTACTGACAAAAATGCTTTCAGGAGGGACAAGTCACAGTCAGAGAGAGCAAGACCAGCTAACACCAGAGATAACCAGATGAAAAAAGGCAAGGGCAAGAATATAAGGAACAGAAACCAAGGCAACTTGGCATCATTAGAACCCAGTTCTCCCACCACAGCGAGCCCTGGATACCCCAACACAGCAGAAAAAACAAGACTGAGATTTAAAATCACTTCTCATGTTGATGGTAGAAGACTTTAAGAAGGAAATAAGTAACTCCCTTAAAGAAATACAAGAGAACACAGGTAAACAGCTAGAAGCCCTTAAAGAGGAAATACAGGAAAACACAATCAAACAGGCAAAAGAAATGAACAAAACCATCCAGGATCTAAAAATGGAAATAGAAACAATAAAGAAATCATAAAGGAAGACAACCCTGGAGTTAGAAACCCTAGGAAAGAGATCAGGAGACATAGATGCAAGAATCACCAACAGAATACAAGAGATAGAAGAGAGAATCTCAGGTGCGGAAGATACCATAGAAAACATTGACACAACAGTCAAAGAAAATGCAAAAAGCTCCTAACCCAAAACATCCAGGAAATCCAGGACACAATGAGAAGATGGAATGTAAGGATAACAGGTATAGAAGAGAGTGAAGATTCCCAACTTAAAGGGCCAGTAAATATCTTCAACAAAATCATAGAAGAAAACTTCCCTAACCTAAAGAAAGAGATGAACATAAACATTCAAGAAGTCTACAGAACTCCAAATAGATTGGACCAGAAAAGAAATTCCTCCTGTCACATAATAGTTAAAACACCAAATGCACAAAACAAGGAAAGAATATTAAAAACAGTAAGGGAAAAAGGTCAAGTAATGTATGAAGGCAGACCTATCAGAGTTACACCAGACTTCTCACCAGAGACTATGAAAGCTAGAAGATCCTGGACAGATATCATACAAGAGAACACAAGTGCCAGCCTAGGCTGCTATACCCAGCAAAACTCTCAATTACCATAGATGGTGAAACCAAGATATTCCATGACAAAACCAAATTTACAAAATATCTTACCACAAACCCAGCCATACAAAGGATAATAGATGGAAAACACCAACACAAAGAGAGAAACAACACCCTAGAAAAAGCAAGAAAGTAATCTTTCAACAAATCCAAAAGAAGATAGCCACACAAACATAAAAGTAACATAGAAAGTAATAAGAAGCAACAATCACTATTCCTTAATATCTGTTAACATCAATGGACTCAATTCCCCAATAAAAAGACATAGACTAACAGACTGGATACATAAACAGAACCCAGCATTTTGCTGCATACAGGAAATGCACCTCAGGGTTAAAGACAAACACTACTTCAGAGTAAGGGGCTGGAAAACAATTTTCCAGACAAATGGTCCCAAGAAATAGGAAGGAGTAGCCATTCCAATATCGGATAAAGTCAACTTTCAACCAAAAATAATCAAAAAAGATAAGCAAGGACACTTCATCCTCATCAAAGGAAAAATTTACCAAGAAGAACTCTCAATTCTGAACATCTATGCTCCAAATGCAAGGGCACCCACATTCATAAAAGAAATTTTACTAAATCTCAAAGCACACATTGCACCTCACACAATAATAATAGGAGACTTCAACACCCCACTCTCATCAATGGACAGATCTTGGAAACACAAACTAAACAGAGACACAGTGAAACTAACAGAAGTTATGGACCAAATGGATTTAACAGATATCTATAGAACATTTCATCCTAAATCAAAAGAATATACCTTCCTCTCAGAACCTCATTGTACCTTCTCTAAAATTGACCATATAATTGGTCACAAAACAAATCTCAACAGATATAAGAAGATTGAAATAATCCCATGCCTCCTATCAGATCACTACGGATTAGGGCTGGTCTTCAATGGCAACAAAAACAACAGAAAGTCCACAGACACATGGAAGCTGAACAACGCTCTACTCAATGATAACTTGGTCAAGGAAGAAAGAAAGAAAGAAATCACAGACTTCCTAGAATTTAATGGAAATGAAAGTACAACATACCCAAGCTTATGGGACACAATGAAAGCAGTGTTAAGAGGAAAACTCATAGCTCTGAGTGCCTCCAAAACGAAACTGGAGAGAGCATACACTAGCAGCTTAACAGAACACTTGAAAGCTCTAGAACAAAAAGAAGCTAATGCACACAAGAGGAGTAGAAGGCAAGAAATAATCAAACTCAGGGCTGAAATCAACCAAGTAGAAACAAAAAGAACTATACAAAGAATCAACAAAACCAGGAGCTGGTTCTTTGACAAAATCAACGTGATAGACAAACCCTTAGCCAGACTAACCAGAGGGCACAGAGACAGGATCCAAATTAACAAAATCAGAACTGAAAAGGGAGATATAACTACAGAATCTGAGGAAATTCAAAATATCATCAGATCCTACTACAAAAGCCTATACTCAACAAAATTGGAAAATCTGGATGAAATGGACAATGTTCTAGACAGATACCAAATACCAAAGTTAAGTCAGGATCAGACAAACCATCTAAACAGTCCCATAACCCCAAAAGAAATAGAAGCAGTCATTAAAAGTCTCCCAACCAAAAAAAGCCCAGGACCAGATGGGTTTAGTGCAGAATTCTATTGGACCTTCAAAGAAGACCTAATACCAATACTCTTCAAAGTATTCCACAAAATAGAAACAGAAGGAACACTACCTAATTCATTCTATGAGGACACAGTTACACTGATACCAAAACCTCATAAAGACCCAAGAAAGAAAGAAAACTACAGACCTATTTCCCTTATGAATATCGATGCAAAAATACTCAATACAATTCTCGCAAACAGAATTTAAGAACACATCAAAACGATCATTCACCATGATCAAGTAGGCTTCATCCCAGGGATGAAGGGATGGTTCAATACCCAGAAATCCATCAATGTAATCCACTACATAAACAAACTCAAAGGAAAAAACCACATGGTCATTTCATTAGATGCTGAAAAAGCATTTGACAAAATTCAACATCCCTTCATGATAAAAGTCTTGGAAAGATCAGGAATTCAAGGCCCATACCTAAACATAGTAAAAGCAATATACAGCAAACCAGTAGCCAACATCAAACTAAATGGGAAGAAACTTGAAGCATTCCCATTAAAATCAGGGACTAGACATTCTCTCCCTATCTATTCAATATAGTACTTGAAGTTATAACTAGAGTGATTAGACAACAAAAGGAGGGCAAAGGGATACAAATTGGAAAGGAAGTAATCCAAATATCACTATTTGCAGATGATATGATCGTATACTTAAGTGACCCGAAAAACTCCACCAGAGAACACCTGCAGATGATAAACAACTTCAGCAAAGTGGCCGGATATAAAATTAACTCAAACAAATCAGTATCCTTCCTATACTCGAAGGATAAACAGACTGAGAAAGAAATTAGAGAAATGACACCCTTCACAATAGTCATAAACAATATAAAGTATCTTGGTGTGACTCTAACCAAGCAAGTGAAAGATCTGTACGACAAGGACTTCAAGTCTCTGAAGAAAGAAATCGAAGAAGACCTCAGAAGATAGAAAGCTCTCCCGTGCTCATGGATTGGCAGGATTAATATAGTAAAAATGGCCATCCTGCCAAAAGCAATCTACAAATTCAACGCAATCCCCATCAAAATTCCAACTCAATTCTTCATAGACTTAGAAAGAGCAATCCTCAAATTCATTTGGAATAACAAAAAACCCAAGATATCAAAAACTATTCTCAACAATAAAAACTTCTGGGGAAATCAGCATCCCTGACCTCAAGCTGTACTATAGAGCAGTAGTGATAAAAAAGAAAAAAACAAACCTGCATGGTATTAATACAGTGACAGGCAGGTAGATCAATGGAATAGAATTGAAGATCCAGAAATGAATTTACACATTTATGGTCACTTGATCTTTTACAAAGGAGCTAAAACCACCCAGTGGAAAAAAGACAGCATTTTCAACAAATGGTGCTGGCTCAACAGGCAGTCAACATGTAGAAGAATGCAAATTGATCCACTCCTATCTCCCTGTACAAAGCTCAAGTCCAAGTGGATCAAGGACCATCATATAAAACCAGATACACTGAATCTAATAGAAGAGAAAGTGGGGAAAACTCTTGAACACCTGGGCACAGGGGGAAAGTTCCTGAACAGAACACCAATGGCTTATGCTCTAGGATCAAGAATCAACAAATG
>CM052716.1:10522043-10554091 GCA_028551405.1 Uromys caudimaculatus
CAACATCCTTAGTCATCAGGGAAATGCAAATCAAAATAGTCCTGAGATTCCACCTCACACCAATCAGAATGGCTAAGATCAAAAACTCAGGTGACAGTAGATGCTGGTGAGGATGTGGAGAAAGAGGAACACTCCTCCACTGCTGGTGGGATTGCAAGCTGGTACAACCACTCTGGAAATCAGTTTGGCAGACCCTCAGAAAATTAAACATAATGCTTCCTGAGGACCCAGCTATACCACTCCTGGGCATATACCCAGAAGATGCTCCAACATCTAATAAGGACACATGCTCCACTATGTTCATAGCAGCCATATTTATAATAACCAGAAGCTGGAAAAAAACAAGATGTCTGTCAACAGAGGAATGGATACAGAAAATGTGGTACATTTACACAATGGAATACTACTCAGCTATTAAGAACAACGACTTCATGAAATTCACAGGCAAATGAATGGAACTTGAAAATATCATCCTGAGTGAGGTAACTCAGTCACAAAAGAACGAACACGGTATGTACTCACTGATAAGCAGATATTAGTCCAAAAGTTCAGAACACCCATGATTCAATTCACAGCAACTGTTGGACTGAGAGTGGGGTCCCAGATAGAGGAGTTGAAGAAGAGATTGAAGGAACTGAGGGAGTTTGCAGCCCCATGGGGAGGGAGCAACAGTATCTACTGGTCAGGCCCCCTGGTGCTCCCAGAGACTGGACCACCAACCAAAGAATGCATATGGAGGGACCCATGGTGCTGGCTGCATATGTGACAGAGGAGGGCCTTGTTGACCATCAGTGAGAGGAGAGGCCCTAGGGTCTGAGAGTGTTAGATGCCCCAGTATAGGGGAGTGCCAGGGAGGGAAGAGGGGAGTGAGTGGGTGGGTGGGGGAATACCCTCATAGAGGCAGGGGAAGCAGGGATGGGATGGGATAGGGGGTTTCCAAAGGGGAGACCTGGAAAGGGGAAAACATTTGAAATGTAAATAAAGTATTAAATTAAAAAAAAAAGAAAAAAAAAAAAAAGAAGAAGCTAATCACCAAAACCACAACACAATAGGGCATTTGCATACTCAGGAGCCAACCAGTGTGCTCACATTGTCTTCCAGGGACCTCTTTCCCAGCTACTATGAGCCCCCTGATAGCCTTGCCATTTTGTTACATTCTTGATTTTTATTTTTGGCCTTTTTGCCTTTTTCATTTCAATCAATAATGATTAACCCTGTTTTCCATCCATTTATTTATTATTTATTCATTTTATATCCCAATTACCCCTCCCCCCGTCAAAAGCCTCAGATCCTCTGGAGGTTGAGTGAGAGATGATTGCAAGCCACCACATGTGCACCAGATGTGGGTGCTCATAATCAAACTCTGCTCCTCTGTCAGAGTAGGATGTACCTTTAACTGATGAGACACCTCTAAATTGAATATAAAGTATTTTTATAATTAAAATGTGGACTTGACACCCAAAATAAAATCTTATGTCACAGAAAGCTAAAGAAACAAGATGACTTCTTCATCTGGCTAAAGGTAGTGCTACCACAGGAGGATTTAACTGCAAGGAAATCTGTAGCGTAGGTTCAGGGACCTTGTCACCTTGTTGTGTATGTAGAATCACAGATTACCAGAAAGATCGCTAAGAACGGAGAAAGTATTATCTGCAAAGAGTGTCAAAATTTAAGATGTCTAATAGAAAACTGTTATCAAGTAATTTGGAGAGAGTGTGTCAGAATGTGGGGTGTGTGTGTGTGTGTGTGTGTGTGTGTGTGTGTGTGTGTGTGTGTGAAAGAGAGAGAGAGAGAGAAAGAGAAAAAGAGAAAAAGAGAAAGAGAAAGAGAAAGAGAAAGAGAAAGAGAAAGAGAAAGAGAAAGAGAAAGAGAAAGAGAAAGAGAAAGAGAGCTTTATCTAAGTTGTAATATTTTAATAAAAATTATAGGGCTGGAGAGATGGCTCAGAGGATAAGAGCTCTGACTGCTCTTCCAGAGGACCTGGGTTCAATTCCCAGCACCCACAAGGAGTTCACGCAAGGAAGTGTGTTATTCACACCCTCTCACAGACATACATGCAGGCAAGATACTAATGCACATGAAATAAAAATGCATAATTATAAAAATTCTTTTTAAAGTTCTGTAAAGCTGAATTTATTATTAAAATTGACTGTTTCATCAAATGCTATTTTTCTGTCTAAATATAAACATTCATTATTCAAATAGAGATGTTTAGTGATTTGTGTGACATGTGTGTATGTGTTTGTATGTTTGTGTCTTTCCACATATGTGCATGAGGCGCCTAGAGAACTAATGTCAATATCTTTTTCAGTGGCTCTCCACCTTAGATTTTAAGAAAGGGTCTCAAATTGGACCTGGAGTTCATTAATTCAGGAGGGCTAATGGCCCACTGAGTTCCAGAAATCCTTTTCCTGAGTTCTTAGATTACAAAGCTCCATCATTGGCAGGACTGAGGTGGTACACACCTTTAATCCCAGCACTCAGGAGGCAGAAGCAGGTAGATCTTTGTGAATTTGAGGCTAGTCTGGCCTACAGGGCTAGTTCCAGGAGAGCCAGAGCTACACAAAGAAACCCTGTCTCAAAACAAACAAACAAACAAACAACAGCAAAAACCACTATAAAACCAACCAAACAAATAAAACACACACACCATTGTACCCAGATCTTTCACATGGGTGCTGGGGGTCCAATGTCAATTTATCAATCTTGTACTATGGACACTTTACCCATAGAGTCATCTCCTAATCCCAGGTTGATTTTTTTTCAATAGGGAATAGTGCACAAGTTTTTTGTTATATAAATTATCTTTACATTGTATCCTTCAGTTTGTGCCTTCCCGGTCCAGTCTCAGATGAACAAAGAAACAAGTCAAATAATCTATCCACCAGCTGCTTGCTGTTTCTTAGATGACCTTGTTAATAAATTTTAGAATTGGAATATTAAAACAATCTCTCAGCCAAATTGAGAAAAGTCTATGTCAAAGTTTTATTTTGAATTCTCTGTAGGAGAAAAGGCAGCCAATTCAAAAATGTTCCTTCCTTCTGTTAGAGATATTTATAGAAAAGCAAAAAATTGACACTTTATTAAAAAAAAATACGTTTCAAATTTTGGAAATAAGAAGGAAGACTCATGATTTCTGAGCCCAGGAGTTGAGTAGGAAATCTTGGTGGGACAGAAAGCTTGGTTTTTCAGATGTTACCTTGTAACCTAATATTGCTCAGGCATTCGCTGTGCTACAGTTCAGCGTCTGTCCAGTAAAAATGGAAGTGATTTCTGCCTCATGAAATAGGTAGTCACAAAAGCTTCTCTGTCTTGGAAAACATCAACCAGCTTGATGCTAACATTATCTTACACTGCTGGTGAAAATACTTGGACATCTCTGTAATTCTTACCCTAGCTGAATCTTCAATAACTGTTAAAAATCATTCATGTGTTGTTTACTGTTTGTAGAAGTTCATATTTTTTAAACCCATACATTGTTATGATGCCCTATAAACCAGGTCTAGTGGTGTTAGACTCCCCAAAGGCAGAAGTCGGGTAGGAAGGTACATACAACTCCACCAAAAGATTTCTTAACCTTCTTTGAGTATACCAGAACCCAAAAAGGAGTAGTCTTTCTAGCTTCAAGGAACTTCTGTTCCAGGCACCACAAGAGATACACAGATTGGTAAGATACAATAGACCCACAGGGCAACAGCCATGCAAGTTTGCTAAGACGCCAGATATAGGAAAGAAGGCAGCCTCACCCTCAAATGGTACTGGAAAAAATGCATAGCCACATGTCAACCCAACCCCCATCACCAACCATGTACAAACTCATCAAAGCCTGGAACGGAAGATCTAAAACTTAGAAGATATGAGAGAACAAAACAACATGACAAATACTTCAAGACGTAGGCATATGCAAGGACATTCTGGACAGGATTTATAGTTGCTCAGGAATAATGTTAATTTTGACAATCTGGACCTCAAAAAATTTAAAAAATCTCCTGCTGGAATATCTTTGCTAGCTGTATATCTAACTGAGGAGTAATAACCAGAATACACAAAGAACTCAAAACAAAGCAAAAATCAAAAAACAACCAAACAAATAATAAACAGCTGTGAAGTGAGAAGTCCTCTCAAACGACTGAGCCGGGGAAGGCCAGTAAGCATGGGAAAAAGGTCAACATCACTCATCATCAGAGAGATGCTAATTAAAACTACATTGGGATCCCATCTCACCTCAGTCAGCATGGTTGTCATTAACAAGAGCCGGTGAGGATGCAGGCAGAATGGAGTCCTTACCCAGTGCTGGTGAGAACATTAGCTAATCCAGCTACAGTGGAAATTAGCGTGGGGGTTCCTCAGGCGACCCAAAATACCCTGTGAACCAGTTATAGCGTAGCTGAGTATTTCTCTAGATAACTCCAAGTCAAGATGTGACAACTTCTTGTTGATATTTATTGCAGCAGTGCTCACAACCATTCACTTGTGGAGACAACCTGGTGCCCAGCCCTGAGGAGTGGATAAGGAAAAGCATGTCGGAGATATATAATGGGATTTTATTTCTCTGCCACACAGAATGAAGTGATCAGAAGGGAGAAATGATGTAATTATAAACTCAAAATACAAGGAAAAAGAGCAAAGATCTGTCAGGAAAACAGACACAGCTGGAGATAATCCTTCAAAGTCAATCCCAGGAAGGCCAATGCGCTTTCTCTCACATGGGGTTGCTTGATTTTGTACAGACATATAAACTCCTGTGTGTTTATATGACATGAATTACAAGCAAACTTGCACGGGGGAACAATGGAAAGCAACTTGGGGGGGGGGGAGGAAAGGGATGGGGAACTCCTCAATGTACAGTCTATGCTTGTATGAGATGTACTTCCACACACAGCACCATATATAATGAATACATGTATTGATTTAAAAATAATTCTTGGCAGACCTTGTTTGGGACAGTTTTCTTTCTCAGTTGCCATTTCAAATTTAGAAAGTATGTATACCATCTACCACCACGTGACAGAAACAACCATAGAAATAGTCTATCATGGGACTAGACTTGAGAGAGGAATATCAGGAAGAAAAAATGCCAGTGGATGACTAGAATTGGGCACTTAGGAAAATATCTAAAAGAAAAGAGGAGACTTTATCCACACTGTTTGCATCTCATGGTCTATATCTTCATGACCAAATATTCAAACCAGAGAGGGAAAATAGCCTTTGAAGATGTTTTCATGAAGAGGAAGCAAAACCCACTCAGTCTGGCAATGGAACAGGTACAGTAAGAAAGAGATGTGCGTCACACGAGGGCAGGCTTGTGTCCTAGCAACAGGGCACAGGCACCAACTGGCACCTTCATCACCCAGTTGTGTCCTGCTTTGAGCCCCAGCTCTTCCTGGGCAGCTCTCTACAGCCTTTCTCTTGCCTCTGGACAAGGAGAAGGGGTGCTTCTCTGTGACATCTGTGTTGACAAAAACCTTAGTATGAGCAGATGAAAGAGACAGACTTTCAAATGTCACTAACCCTAAACCCTGAAGAGATCATCTTGGGTCTAGTATTCATCTTGGTTCCATCAGCTTTGACCTGTAAGGCCAGCAACAAGGACAGACACACCCCTGAGTAAGGAAGAACACTCAGGAACAAGCATGGAAGGATAAATACCCAACAAGGTGGGGTTCTGGTATATCCATGCTGGCCGGACAGGACACCACAGACTGGGGAGTGAGCACCGATATTCATTTTCTCACAAAATGTCGCTGTAGTCGGTTCTGAAGAGGTCCATCTTCCCGGTCACAGATGCCCTCATGGAGTAGCTCCATGTTGTTTCCCCCAGTGCCTGTGTACGTAGTCAATACATTTCTCTCCTCATTTTCTTTAACAAAGCTACCACTCCAATCCTGGCAGGTAACAGCCCTATGTTTATGACCTTGCTTTCCCTGAATTGCCCTCTGCAACTTCTGTCTCCAAATACAGTCACGATAGAAGAGGGCTAGATGTTCAAAGATAAATTTGAGAAGGACACGGTCCGTTCAGTGGCTCGTGTCTTAATGGCAGGTGTCCTACATCCTTTTCTGTTTCTGTGATAAAATACCCTGACAAAAGCAACTTAATGGATATATTTTATTTATTTTAAGGGATATATTTTAGCTCACCATTAAATGTACTGTCATTTCAAGGAAGTGACATCATCAAGAACTTGAAGCAACAGGCCATATTGTGTCCCCGATAAGAAGAAGAAGGAAGGAATACATGCATACTGTTCAATATCTTTCTTCATTTATACAAGTCAAGGATCCCAGCTAGAGAATGGTACCACCCACAGTAGACAGGTCTTTTCATATCACTTAACAATAATCCCTCACAAAAATTCCCAGAAGTCCATGTGCCAGGCAATTCTAGATCCTATAAACTTGACAATTCACATAAATCATCCAAGCAGCTGTCTGTTGCAACTCAAGGGGGGGGAGGTGTGTGTGAATGTAGAAACTTGTCTTCCTGGCTTTTGATCTTGGTTTCATGCTGTAAGATTTTTTTAATTCATCAATCAACCAGCACAAGGCACTGAACCTGGAGCTAAAAATGAATGAGATGTGACCTCTGTCCTTACGGGTGCCCTTGGTTAAAAAAGAAGGGAGCTGGGAAAGGACAAAGAAACAGTGCAACACTATGACATCAACAAACTGTGCACCATTTCTGGGTGTGAGGGACAAGACGCCACCAGATATGCAGGGACCAGACATCTGCTACACAGACCCTTCTAGAAAATCTTCACAGTGAGTTAAGACCTACCTCTTGTAGGGCAGTGGATCGTGCCAGGAAACTTGGAAAGGTTGAGTGGGTTTAGAAACACCGACACCTCATACGTGAGGATGGAAGGTGTTTCACGTACTCCTGACCAGATTCCTGGCCTGGAACATGTGACCACAATTCCCCATATAAAGAACGTGGTCTTGTAGCACAAAACACTCTACATAGTTTCCAAGGCAACTAGACGTCTGTGAGTTAGGGAACCCCAGCTTCAGCCTCAGCCTGAGTCTTTCCTTGCCCAGGCTGGGGTCCCCATCTTAGGCTGTGTTTCCCCACCCACTGAGCCGAGTATGGGCTCTTCCTCCAAGCCCAGCACGGGATGGCGATGTAGGGTAAAATGCAGTCTAGCATAGTGTATTTCCTCTGCCTGAGAGGAGTTCACACAGCCCAGTGGCGAGATAGAACTCAGAACCACAGCTTCCCACTTCACGTTTCTTTAGTCCCCTTGATAATTGTGTAGTCATTTGTTTTGGTTTGGTTTTAGGTAAAGTGAAAAACTTCTTTGTCCTGTTTGCACGATGTATTCCATTTGACTCTGTATATCCCACTGAACACTGCAAGCAAGTAAACGCATTTCAGGTCACGGAACATGTCCCTTCTCCTTAAGCCACACATGCCTACACTTAAAATTTCTCTCCAACCAATTCCCTACTCAATCCATCAGCTAGCAACAGAAAATCAAGCTGCCACTGTGTCTTCATCCCCAAGACTCTCAGATTAAAGAACTCAAGGACAATCTGAGCAGAAAAAAACGTTTAAATAATTTAATTATTGGGTTAGAATTTAAGGGAATCTTAAGCAGTACATAAAGACTTAAAATAATATTTTATTTTAATCCAGTTTTTAAAATGTACATTGATCCTGTGAGACAGTTCAGTGGGTAAAAGTACTCGCTATCAGGACTGATGACCTTAGCTCGAATTTACTATGGAAAGAGAGAACAGAATCCTGAATGTTGTCCTCTGACCTGGACTTGCAGGCAGGTGACAACTTGGACTTGTACCATCTTATGGCCTTATCATAATTCCTAACGAGACAAACAAACACAGTTCATTCTCTCAGTTTTGTTTACCAGGATAGAATAGTCTGGAAAGGTCACTGGGAAACCCTTTCCTCCTGAGGTGACTCTGTAAATCTACTGTTTTCAGATAAACCCTGGACAGATCAGCTCAGGCTGTACAAAGCCCCATAATTCCAACTTCACAAAACCTAGGTGTGATGAAAAGGCAGGCTGGCACTGTGCTCAGGGTATCTTTTCCTCATTTGTAAAGAAGGGATTTGCTAAGTAAACAAATGGTGCCCACAACATTTATTTGAACAGATAAAATTTAGCTTGTTGAATCCTTCTGTAAGTAATTATGTTTTCCAAATATTTGTAAGCACTCTAGAGAACGATGTATTCATAAATCATTGATAAGTTAATTGGAAAGCATTCTTATGTATTCATCAAATGAGGATCCCTATGGTTTCCTGCTAAGCAGAGCTTTGCTATCCTGGGCAGACTGCTGTATTTATTTAAAAGTAATAAATATGGTGCCTCTTTTCTTAACAAGCTTAAATGTGTGTGTGTGTGTGTGTGTGTGTGTGTGTGTGTGTGTGTGTGTGTGTGTGTGTGTATTAGCTGGTTTGGTGTGTCAAACTGACACAAGCTGGAGTTTTCACAAAGAAAGGAGCCTCCCTTGAGGAAATGCCTCCATGAGATCCAGCTGTAAGGCATTTTCTCATTTGGTGATCAAGGGTGAGAGGGCGCCTTGTGGGTGGTGCCATCTGTGGGCTGGTAGTCCTGGGTTCTATAAGAAAGCAGGCTGAGCAAGCCAGGAGAAACAAGCCAGTAAGTAACATCCCTCCATGGCCTCTGCATCAGCTCCTGCTTCCTGCCCTGCTTGAGTTCCAGTCCTGACTTCCTTTGGTGAGGAACAGCAATGTGGAAGTGTAAGCTGAATAAACCCTTTCCTCCCCAGCTTGCTTCTTGGTCATGAATGGAAACCCTGACTAAGACTGTGTGTGTGTGTGTGTGTGTGTGTGTGTGTGTGTGTGTGTGTGTGTGTGTGTGTGTGTGTTGATATGTGCATATATACATGTAAATGTTTTAAAATCTGTTTTTCCTATCAGATTACCTCTTGCCCCTCCCCAGAAATTTTACAAGACTAAAGACAGTAGGGGCCCCTCACAGCTGACAGAACGGGGTAACCCTCCCTTTACCTCAAGGGTTAAATGCCATGTTGTTCCTTCTAAGGGGCTTCATTGTTCGGTATCCACATTCAGTGTGAGCAGCTGAAGGAAGGAATAGTCTAGTGTGGACCCTTAGCGATGGTCTCCATCTCTGCCTCTGTTTCACACTAACCGTGCCTTCCCTAGTCTTGTCTGAAGAAGGATCAATACGGGAATGCTTCCTTTTACACTAGGTACTCTTATTTTACTTTTGTTCTCGAGCGTGTCTTGAACAAACCATTTATGAATGACATCATTGTTTGGCAAAACTTGCTGCCAACAACCAAGCACACCATGCTCTATCCTGTGCCTAAATGTTTACCTCTAAGTCCTTAAAAAGGTGGCTGTGAATTTTTTGTTATAGAAATGACTACATCTTTGTTATAGAAATGGTCAATGGTGAGAGTAAGATCTTGGGAAAGTAGCAGATTTGTTTCTGTTAAAGAGCATAATGATTATATTACTCTTCTCACAGGTAGATTTTATTAAATGGGTGTTTTAAAAGTTTTAAACATGCCGGGCAGTGGTGGCGCACACCTTTAATCCCAGCACTTGGGAGGCAGAGGCAGGTGGATTTCTGAGTTCGAGGCCAGCCTGATCTACAGAGTGAGTTCCAGGACAGCCAGGGCTACACAGAGAAACCCTGTCTCGAAAAACAAAAAAGAAAAAAACAAAACAAAAAAAAAAACAAAAAAAAAGCAAAAAGTTTTAAACATGATTCTGTGTCTATCAAAAACAATCTCATTAATATAAAATGACACTTGTTTCCCCACAATGTGGTATTGTATACTTCCTGGACTACATAGGCAGAAAGTACTGGAAGGTACAGGGTTCTTAATTTACTATAGCATGATTAACATTTGCTTAGATCTGTGCCAGAATAGGAGGAATGTCTTAGTTAAGATTTTATTGCTGAGAAGAGATACCATGGCTGAGGCAACTCTGATGGAAGAAGCCATTTAATTGGGGCTGGCTTACAGTTTCAGAAGTTCAGTCCATTACCACCATGACAGGAAGCATGTCAGTGTCCAGGCAGCCAGGGTGCAGGAGGAGCTAAGAGTTTTCTACATCTTGATCGAAGGCAGCCAGGAGGAGGCTCAAATTCCATACTGGGTGGTGCTTAATCATAAAAGCCCACCTCCACAGTGACACACTTCCTCCAGTAGGGCCACACCTCCTAATTGTGCCACACTCTATGGCCAAACACATGAACCTGTGGGAGCCGAACATATCTAAACCACCACAGGGATGTAATGAAGAGGTTAACGCTCACGCTGCTTTGAATGTGCATATTTTAACAAGATGTGGTTTAAAACTCTGAGAAGCACAGATGGTTGATCAAGGGAAGAATTATGATGGATGGGAGATCATATCGGGATGCTGAGCCCAAATATAAAATCAAGTAGCAGTTGGGTTATCACTCACTGTACGGTTGCCACGCTCACTCTGCTACTAAAAGTTAACTGCAAATGACACTACCACTCAACAACAGATCCGTCATCTTTGTGAAGGACTCATCTTCTTCCCTTCTTTCTCTCTCTAAGTTTAAGGAGTTTAACGTGTGAGAAATTCAGTAGCCTTTCACTACTCACCCTAGAGAATATTTCTAACATCACCCTTCAACAGTCAAGTCTGGCAACACGGTGTTCGGTCAGTTACTGAAGCCACAGCCAGCCCCTTGGAGTTACTGGCTTACTCAGTTTCCATCTTTCTTTATAATGCCACAATAAGTGTTTCCAGGTTCGCAGAGGTGGGTGTGGTCTCTTTTTGGCAACCAGCCTGTTACAATCCTAGTTTTGTTTTTCCTGTTGCTGTGATTTAAAAACAACAACAACAAAAATTGACAAAAGCAACTTAAGAAAAGAAAGATTTATGTTAGCTTACAACTCAAGAGTCCTTCGTGGTGGGAAAGCCAAACTTTCAGAAACATCACATTCACTATCAGGAAGCAGAGAAGGATGGACATAAACTATGACCTAGTTCTTTTTCTCCAAATAAACCATGCACACACCCACCATCACACCCACACACATACACTTCCACACACATACACATGTGCACACATGTATGTACACACACACACACACACACACACACACACACACGCACACACACAGGGAAAATAAAAGAGCCACCACACTAGCCCCAGGCTCCACAGGTGACAAAGTCTTCAGTAGTAAATTCACAACCTGAGAACTCAGATTTCCTCCCTTCATCTTGAGGCTTTGGGGCGAGAGCAGAGAACTAGATGCCATCCTAGCAGCCAGAAGGAAGGTGAAAAAGGGTATGGGTCTGAGAAGCTAATAGAGCACTAATACCTAATACCCACAATGCACAGGGAGAGAGAAGAGTTAGGGCCAAGAAAACTGATTCTGCTTTGTAATTGCCTAAGTGCTGATGAAAAAAAAAAAAAAAATTAACTAAGCTGAATGATTCCACTACAAATTCCCACTCTCCATCCCACAGCTGGGTTCTGAATGCTTCTTGACAATCACTCTCCTAATCACCACACGATTTCCTTTCTATCCCCTTGCAGCTGTTTTGAACCTCTCCGCCTCCACCCTGCCCTCTCATCTCCTTCACAGAGGATGCCATCTCTAGTGTAAGGAAGATACCACAGACTGCAGCCACCATGAGCGTCCTTTGTCTTTTCCTTTGCTCTGGCTCAGGTCATCCTTTCTCTTGTTTTCTCTCAGGGAAGGTCCTAATGAAGGTCCCTAATAATCTCCTCTCCACCCTTGGTAGAATATTCTATTCAAATCCTACCTTATCCTACCCCCTGGGAAGCCTTGAAAAATCGCCAACTACAAACACTGTTTGGTTCTGGGGAGATGGCTCAGTGTGTAGAGAGTTTTCTACACAAGTGTAAGGACACAGGTTCGGATGCCCAGCACTTGTGTAGAAGCTGGGAGTGGAGCATTTGCATGTAACTTCAGCGCTCAGTAAGGAGAGAGCAGTGGATCCTGGGTACTGTTGAAACAGTGAGCTCCAAGTTCAATGACAGACCATGTGCTGAGATGGACAACAGAAGGAAGATCTCCAATGTCAACCTCTGTCCTCTATGCATACCATCCGGGGTGAGTACACCTGCACACAGGTGGGCACACAAGCACACACACGACAAACACATACATGCACACGCACACCCACACACCTCTGTTTCACTGTTATTAAAATAGGCTGAGTATCTATCTCATAACACAGGTGTAAGGATATCATCCCATACCTTTGTTTTGGGTTTGAAATATTTTGCAATAAAATATTGAGGAATGGAAGACACACCCAAAGCTACTGACCCTGAATCACCAATTATTTCCTAAACAGCTACCTTACCAAGCATTTGGGATTGCAGAGGAAACAGAAAACACTGCCTACCTTCATGGAGTTTGAGGTCTAGTTAGGGAGACCACAAGACAACGTGTGAATCTTAAGTAGACATCTAATTGTGTAAGGGAAGAGAAGCTATGAAGAAAATGGCCAGAGTGTACAACAAGTGGGACTAGAGACACTTTCCTGAGAAAGTGGCAGTTAAGGTGGCACCTAGAGTCGGGCAGTGGATTGATCATCAGGGGTAGTAAGTCAGGACCTGTGATGAGGAGATGTGGCCCCGTGGATACAGGGGAGAGGCAGATAGAGTCACTCACAGCAGAATCTAGGAGAACAGAAAGAGTATAGAAGCCAAGAACATTGATCAGGACAGGAGACACAAGGCAAGAAGCAGATGTTTGAAGGTAACTAGAGTCACACCTTCACTTCATCCTGTGGAACACAGATAGTAGCCAGTTTCTGGAACAGCCAGGGGCCCAGGCCCAGGACTCAGGCCCAGGAAGATCCAAACAAGAAAAGCTCTTTTGTTTAAGGGATGGTAAAAACAACATGGTGTGTCTAGGCCTTTCACCCCAAAGCCCCTCCCCCATCCATGTCTCCTAAATGCATGCACATCTAGTGAAGAAGCTGGGCCACCACCCCGTAAATTTATGTTCTCTTTTTCATTTCTTTAAATGTTGTCTCTAACTTCTGTCTGTCATTTAGTTTTCACCTAAACTGACTTTAACCCTTCTAATGGATTGGTTAGTTGGTTAGTTGGTTAGTTGGTTGGTTGGTTGGTTGGTTGGTTGGTTGGTTGGTTGGTTGGTTTTTTTCTTAAGCTGCCCAAGGTAGTCTCAAACTCCTGAGCATAAGTGATTGTAGCACTTCAGCCTCCCAGGTGACTGGAATCATGACACATGCCAGCATACCGAGCTTGGTTTCTGCCCTTCGACCCCACTGAGAAGACCTTTGCCTACAGCGTCCTTGCTGCTGATTCTGGAGGGATTCCTTTCAGCACTTTCCTGCTTGGCCTCTCTGTCGTCCCCAATCTTGGCCACACTGGTCATCCTTGGATGGTTTCCTTGAATCCATATGCCAGTTTTTCTTCTGTTTCCCTCCACTTTCCTTCTCTAGTCCCTGTACAGGTCTCTCTTCCAGTGACCATTCCTGGTATTCCTACAACCCTCTAAGCCAGTGGTTCTCAACCTGTGGGCCATGATCCCTTTGGGGTCAAATGACCCTTTCACAGGGGTCACAGATCAGGTATCCTGCATAGAAGACATTTATATTAGGATTGATAACAGTAGCAAAATTACAGTTATGAAATAGCAACAAAATAATTTTATAGTTAGGTACACCACAACATGAACTGTGTTAAAGGGTCTACACACTAGGGAGGGTGAGAATCATGGCTCCAGCCCCTCCTTCCCATGGCTGCTCTTGAGTAATCTCATTCATCCCAGTGCTTTCTGCTTCTTTCTCCGCTCCAGACTCTACAGCAAGGCATTCAATACAGCCCTGTGGTTATCGCAAACTGAGTTGTATGCCCCAAGAGACTTATGCAACTCATGCCCTCTCGCACCTGTGAGTAGGGCCTTATTTGGAAACAGGCTCTCCAAATTGTGGATATGAGCTGTTTGCCGTTATGAACTAGATAAGTCCAGTACTGTACTTTGAAGAACAGACATATTTGGCAACATGTGATCTACTCATGGTGGATGAATCCATTATGTAAAATCAGGTACTATTTGTAAATATCCTGATTTTACATAATGGATTCATCCACCAAAAATCTCTAGATTGCTCATGGTATGTGATCAAAATTAAACACTATCTAAGCAGTCGTGTGATATTGCATTGGTTATGGGGTGATGGCAAATCACAAACAGGTCTGGGCTCTATGCAGACACAATCTTTCACATTTTTTTTAGTCTGTTGTCAATGGACTCTGAAGATACAGAACTTACAAATACATAGTCAGTTACACTTATATTCCCCTAATTTAAACCTTAAAACATTATAACCTCCCTTGTATGCTCTTATATTGCCTGAAGTGTCCTCCTACTGGGGGCTAAAGCTGAAATAAGCCCTCTGTCTTCTCTGTATCACTGTGACCATTTGAATCTCTGGTCCACAGCTTCTGTTTGGTATACAGCCAATACCCAGTAATTGCTGAATGAATGAATGAATGAATGAATGAATGAATGAATGAATAGAAAAAAAACAGTATGGATTGTTAACAATGGTAATTCACACTGTTTTGTTTTAGGGTTGTGGTTAGCATTGACGCTAACTGTGGATACCAGAAAAGATAGCAAAAATAAATTAAATTAAACTTTTGCTGTGATAACACCCAAGTGCTACTAATTACAGTTATGTATGTGAAGTCTTACTTTAATGCTTGATTACCATGCAGTGCAAGTAAAAATTGTGCACAGTATATCATTAAATGTGGTGGCTCCACTCAGTTGAGTTTTATTTATTACAATCACGAATTACACATATGCTAAGACTACGTAGGTTATGGTTGCTGTCTGCTGTTTGTTCCCATCCTTGAAAAAGCTTCTATTGATATACTTGCCTTCTTCCGCACCTAGCAATTTTGATTTTTTTTTTTTTTTTTTTTTTTTGTCTACTTTTTATGAACTAGGGGGGATGGTCAGAAAGGTTAAATTTAACTCAGGTTAAGTTACTTCAGTCAAGGTCCTCAAAGGTAGTAAATGATGACTTTTGAATAAGATCCTTTGGCTCAATAACTTGGGCTTTTACACTAGACTTAGTTTATTCCTAGTGATGCATGTTTTATCAGGAAATTTGCTATAGATGCTTTTGGTAGTTAGGAGCTGTTAGGCTTGAAGGCTTGAGACAAGAAAGAGAGAGAGGGACAAACAGTAGCTGTAGAGTCTCTTCCAAAAGCAGGTGACCCAACCTAACATTATAGCCTGGACTCTTGATGCCTCTCCCCCCTCCCTATCCATCCTCTCTTCCTCCCTCCCTCCTTCTGTCCCTCCATCCCTCCCTCCTCCTCCTCTGCCTCCTCCTTCTCCATCTCTGTCTCCATGTCTCTCTCTCTCTCTCTCTCTCTCTCTCTCTCTCTCTCTCTCTCTCTCTTCTTGTGAGCCCAGTATTGGCACTCAGTCAACTCCCAGCTGAGCCCAGCCTTCCCTCCATCCCCCACTGAGGTGCTAGACTTTTGAGTGAAGCTGTCTCCGACCCTTCAGACCAAACCAGCCCATCTGCCATCCAGATACCACAAGTGACCTCAGTCCACACCACATGGCACAGAATAATTGAGCAGCTGAGCCTGACCTGAATTCCTCACCCACAAAATCATGAGGCATAAAAATGGCTGCTGTTTTAAGCCTGGAATCCGAGAGATAGATAACCAGCAATCGACCACATGCCACAAGTTCATTTTACAGACTCTCTCGCTTAACAGTGCCAAACAAACCGCCAAAGGGCAAGCTAATAAACTGTAGTAATTAACAAAACAGGCTCCCTTCTCTTTCATAAGGCAATCCCCACACACAGACAATGACAGCAATTTTGAATTTCAAGCGAATAGCCTATCTGTGGACCTATCTGAAATGTCAGCCATAAAATAATTTTCTTTTTGCAATTTATAAGCCCTGACAGTAAGGAGCTGTCTGTGAGAATCCAGCCAGAAAGCCCTTGGACAGACATTCTGTGGATAGTTTTCCCATTTCCATTTTTGACACACAGAGCCTTTCACTATTCAAGTCAACGTTGAAAAGAAACAAGATAACATCCGTTTCCTCTGCTGTCCTTCCATGCATTTAATAGCACCCAGACATACAGGTTCTTTTCCCTGGAGGTTCCTGTCATTCAAGCTCACCTTCTTTCTGGTGATCCTAAGACAAAAATGGTATTTTCTAAAGCTATCTAACAGTGCAGGCCAGGAATGCAAAGTAGCTAAGGAGGGATGGGGAGGAGATTCCTGTAACCTCAGTGAACCAAACAGTTACCCAAACTGCACAACTGGCACAGCACAAACGCTGCAGCTGTCTGCAGCGGCACCGCAGTATTTCTGACAAGGCACATCACGCTGATGATGTCAGACTCTTTTCTTAAACAGTGAAATGTGAGAAGGTGAAAACACGGCGCTGTTGGAAGATGTTTGTCCTTGTTTGGGGAACCGTAGGCAAAAATGACGAGGTTACCCACAGTTCTGGGTTTCCTCAGCTGGTTGTGAGTTCACATTCCTGTAGAGTCCTTCGTAAAACCCTGTAGTCGCTGGCTCCCTAGGTCCTTGGTTATCTCACCAGTCTGCCATGCAAGTCACTGAACAGGGAAAATGACTCAGGGCTCTAACGAAAATCTAATTCATTAAACTAAACCTTGAAAAAGAACCTAAATGAGTCAGTGTGTCCTTCCCCTGCCTCTGGGCAGCACCACACCTAGATCATTTGAGCCAAAGGAGAGGTAATCACATTTTTTAATAATGCAGTCATGAACATAATTACTAAATCCAATTTCTATATATAACTGCGTTCCAAAGGAACCAACAAAGGCATGACAGAGCTGGGCCCAACACAGTAACAACAGAGCCAGGACCTTGGCTTTTGTGCCAATTTTTTAAAAGGTGGCCCCTTGAAGCAAAAGATGCAGGGGAAGCCATTCCCTGGGGAAGCAGCGGGCCAGAGCTAGTGTACACAGCTTGTGAAAGAGCAGATAGATGGGTTGGTCATCCGCTCACTCTGCCTTCCACACCTCATCTTTTGTGCAGAGGAAGAATCACAGAACCACATGCAGTGGCCTGGGAAGAGGGCTATAACATTATACATGAAACTTCTTCCTCAGTCTGCCTGTCTAAAAATCTATCTTTTTCCTTTCATTGCCCCTGTTGTTTGCTGACTGTGTGTAACACTGATTTTTTTATTAATTTAATCTGTCACCCTTCACTAATAAACCTACCGCTGACAGGTAATATATCTTCATCCCTCCAGATACCTGGCAGGTGCTCAATAACCATTCGCTGGCAGATTGAATGACTTTTGGAGAGAATGAACACAGCCATAGACCACCAACACCTAATGTTTTCTTGCCTTTAAAATGAAAAGATGGCTGGGCAGTGGTGGCGCACGCCTTTAATCCCAGCACTTGGGAGGCAGAGGCAGATGGATTTCTGAGTTTGAGGCCAGCCTGGTCTACAGAGTGAGTTCCAGGACAGTCAGGGATATACAGAGAAACCCTGTCACGAAAAACCAAAAAAAAAGAAAAAGAAAAAAGAAAAAGGGAAAGAAAAGATGGTGGTGACCTCACCTCCCCTGAGGGAAATCAACCAACCACTTGACTCGCTGCTCTTTAGAGTAGAATTCCTGGTTGATAAAAAGAAATTCTAAAAGCATGGGGCTCCTGGACACAGGATCAGAGTCCCAGGCTGGAGCCATCTCTCTATCCTTGCTTCCTGTCTGGACACTATCTCAGTATTCTCTCCCACAGCAAAGAAACTGCCACTCTTTCCTTTTAGAGAGAACAGTCACCAGAGCCAGAGTCATTTACCTAGGACACACCTTCCTGGCCTCTACCACACTGGCACCTTCATGAACCTGATAACCAGAGACAGGTACCTACCATTTTGATATGAGAGGCCATTCTTATCATGGCCAAGGTCAGAAAGTTTCAAGTCCAAAGACCAGCTTATTTGTTCTGCATTGCTTTTTGTCTGTTGTTGATACTGGAAAGTTGTCATAATTAAGGTGGATCACATATGAAAGGTTCCAAAAAATAATAATAGAACGAGGAGTCGAAGAAGGATCGGAATGTTTACGTGTGCCTGATAATGACATGTATCACAGAGACAAGGGGACTGAGCATTCGTGCGGCTCTGAGTTCAGTTCCCAGAACCCTGAAGGGGGGAAGCCAGGAGAAGGGAAGGCCACCAGGTCCACGACCTTCCACAAAGCCACTACAACCTCACATGGAACATATTTTTGCTACAACATCTGCCAAACTGCCTGCTCTACCTGAACAGATGTGGCCTCTGCAGTTGATTGTACCAGTCAAGGGCTATCATTTCAAAACGTGTAATTTTGGTCATTTTTGCCCTCAAATAACCCCCCTTGCCTCAAACCCCTTGAAAGGGAACAGGAATTACTACTGCACCTGAATTTCCATTGCAATGCAATATCCATCCTACTATTTTGAGAGACCGTTTCCACTTGGTATTTAGGTTGATACATTTACCAGTATGGTTATTTATATGAAATAACTAGTAGTCATATAAAGGTAGGTTTGTGGCGATAAGCTCTGGGGATAGGAAGGAATGGGGAGAGTTTATAATAGAGATGAAGTGTTCTCCAGGATCATGAAAAATGTTACGGAACTGTGTACTTTCAATGCAACCCCACCAATGAATGGTTCACTTCAAAGTGGTTAATTAATATTATAATATTTTATTATATAATTATTATAGAATTTTATATAATATATAATATATTTATTTTATTATATGATTTTATTATTAATTTATATTATATATTATATATTATATAATTTCACCTTTATTTTTTTAAAAAAACAGGGCTTGCTACATAGCCAAGGTTACCTTGAATTCTTGTTCCCCTGCCTTAGCCTCCCATTAAGTCTTTATATGAAAAAACTTTTAATTTTTTTTTAAATTGAAGGCTTCAACTACCTTCCTGGCTTGACTTAAGAAACTGGAAGACCCACAGAGTTAAGCTCACCCCACAGTGCGGTAACCTTCAGCTAATGCTGAAAACAGCCATCTTCTGAAGAAGGAGCATTTGCTGTCCATGTTGCCTTTCACCTCTGGAGCTTCTGACTTCTGTTTCACCTGTAAGAAAAACACTTATTTGCTCTGGAGAGTCCCCCACAGACTGCTGCCTTAAGAAGAATGTAAAGCAAGATCACAGATTAAGATTTGAGAATAGCCAAAGCAAAATGAAGATAAAGGAAGCCAGAAGGCTGGGATCAGAGAATCACAGACACAGTATGAGACTGATAATCATGTCTGAGCGCCTGGAGCAGTACCTTCCCCACCCTCCAGTTCACTCTTCTCTTCACTCTTCTCTGCCTTTGCTTCCTTTTCCATCTTCCTACATCCTGACTTACTGTGTGCATTTGTTGCTTGGGCATTCTTACCAAATCATCACAAGATGGATTAAACAACAGGAATCTATTGGTGGAGGCAGGAAATCCAAGATGAAGGTGTCATCAGGGCCATGTGCCCTCTAACGGTTCCCAGAGAGCAGGGCTCCGAGACCTTTCAGGTTTCAGGTATGCGTGCCTTGATCTGTGGCATCAGCTCACTAATCTCTCCCTCCATCTGCCTGTGGCTTCCTTCTGTCTGTCCTTGTGTCTCAAATCTCTCTCTTCTGTTCCTTCTAAGGACATGAATCATTGGGTTTTAGGGCTTACCCTAAACCCAGGATAATCTCTTCTACAGATCTGTAATTAAATCCATAAAACTGTTTTCAAATAAAATCATATTCACAAGCAGACATTGAAACACAGGCGTGTTTTGTGGAGACATAATTCAGTACATCCTAAAATGATAATAATTTGCTGCTCACATTGAAGTGTGGCATGCAAGTAGAGACTTAGTCATTTGATTTCATGTTGGCTTCCCATAAACAAGGCCCCATAGGTAGGTGCTCAATAAATCCTTCCACATGAAGAAAGAGAATGTGGACTTAGAAACATGCTTGGCTTAAGTCAAGTCAGCCAGTGACTGATCCAATAAGAAGGCACAATGGTAGCAATAGCTGTACTGACAGCTAAGGTAAGGATGAATGTCAGCTGAACCAGGAATAAAATTGTTGTTCATTTCTGTCTAGGTCTATGTCCACAAAACATTTGTATGTTCCAACATCTGCTTGTGAATATGAGTTTACTTGAAAACAGTTTTACAGATTTAACTAAAGATCTGTACAAGAGATTATCCTGGGTTGAGGGTAAGCCCTAAAACTCCAAATGGAAACTTCCTCCTGGAAGAAGGAGAGAGGATCTTAAGAATTGGGAAACTGCCGGGCAGTGGTGGTGCACGCCTTTAATCCCAGCACTTGGGAGGCAGAGGCAGGCAGATCTCTGAGTTCGAGGCCAGCCTGGTCTACAGAGTGAGTTCCAGGACAGCCAGGCCTACACAGAGAAACGCTGTCTCGGAAAAAAAAAAAAAAAAGATTTGGGAAACTAATAAAACTTACAAGAGTCACTAAAGCAACAGGACTCACAAGTCCCACCCCCAAGATGTTGTGTCTTTTGGGAACAATTGTTGAGGGAGAGAAGGCTCTTTAGTGAGTACCTGCAGGTTGGCCTGGGAACCCCTGTGAAGTGGAAATTTCTGGTTTAGGTGGAGACTCAGATGAGTCTCGTGATGTTTTTTCTGGAAACTGTTCTATGAGAGAATGTTTTACTGAAGTAGATATGAGAGCGGATGCTTTGCTGAAAATAGACACATGGTGTTTTCCTGGAAGTTGTCTGGTGAAAGGGCACATGATGTTTTGCTGGAGCGGGTGCTTGAGAGGTGTATGATGTCTGGAAAGAGTATAAGTAGAACCCAAGAGACAGTGGAGGATGCTCTTGCGTTGGTTCACCTTGTTGGTGATCCTCGTTGCTGCTCATTGTTAGCCTTCATTGATGCTGGTCTTCACTGAAGCTCTTGCCCTGGTTTGCCTTGCTTTCTTCACTGGTCTTTGGTTGCCGTGACTTTGTAGAAAGAAAAGCATCAAAGAACTTCTGGTGGTCTTCCAGCTGCTTCTTGTCACTTCTGTGGACTTGTGTCGATTGGCAGAGCCTTGTGGTTTCTTCTGGATCCAGCCGCTACTGCTGATTCGTGTTTGGTGTTTGCCGAGAGGACTGGACTGCTGACACTATATTGAAATTGCCCCAAAGAACTATTTCTAAACAAGTCCCCTACCTCCATTTCCTAGTAACCTTTCTTTTCCCCTACCTCTGGTGGGTGATGAGCTAGAAAGGAGGTTGAAACATTAAAGAACCATAATTAGAGTAGGTTTTGAAAAATCTAAGCCTACACCCCATAGTTGAAGATTCATGAGTTATCATTCAAGCCAAAGTGGGCCTTTGGTGTTACCTATGTTCCTGAACATAATTGTAATAGACTCATTGTGGACTCTGATTGGTTCTGAGTTAACTTCATTGTATCATTGCTGATTGCCAGCAATTGATTCAGCAGCAGAAAGGTGACTTTCTTGTGCCCTCCTTGGGTGAAATCACTTCTTTGGTTCGTATTCAGTGCCCTATTTTAGGTGAACAGATGTTTGTTCATGTCTTTCCAGGAAAGTCACACAGCAAATTTTACCAATTATGCATCCAGGTACCAGGCAGCCTGAAGAGTGGCCTGTCATGCTTAAGAGTCTTGTATTAATGGAGATTCTGACAGGACAGTGCAATGGCATACATCTAATCTTCAGTGAGGGCAAGTTCTAAACCAAGTAAGAGCTTGAAAGCTTTAGAAAGAGTTAATCTTGCCATGAGTTCCTGCTGGGCTAATGACATTGTCTGCTGCAACCCCAACTCAGGCTTCTGTCTCACTGTAGGAGAGACGCTTGACCACCTACCTCAGAGGCACATAAGCAGTGTGAATCAGAGATGTACACTCTTGGGCCTTACATCCAAACCAGAGTCCTAGGGATTCCTTCCTGTTCCTGGCAAGCTCTTCTCAGAGCCTCTGACATTCAGACCTCTGAGAACACTAAGCCTCAGGGACTAAAGAAACACAAGCTCTTCTTAGGATGAGAAGTACAAGTCTGCTCCTCTTCAACCATGAGCATCTCTCGGTACTGGCTACTGGCTACTGTGAGCATCTCCCAGTACTGGCTATTGGCTACTGTGAGCATCTCTCAGTATGGGCTATTAGCTACTATGAGTATCTTACAGTACAGGCTCTTGGCTACTGGGAGCATTTCACAGTACTGGCTCTTGGCTACTGTGAGCATCTCTCAGTACTGGCTATTGGCTACTGTGAGCATCTCCCAGTATGGGCTATTAGCTACTATGAGTATCTTTACAGTACAGGCTCTTGGCTACTGGGAGCATCTCCCAGTACAGGCTATTGGCAATAGCCACTGTCCTTAGCTCAGGCAGGAAATTGGCCATCATGCCCCAGTGTCTTCCTGTCTATTCACTTTCTCATACTGTCACCAGAGCTAAGACATAACAAGAATGATACTCTTTCTGCCTTTTATGGTTTCTCTGTTGTCAAAAATTGGCACCATTGATTGCCTACCCAGAAGGGTGAATCCTATTAACCAGGCTAGGGGGACTGTAAGTGATCCCAAGTCAGTTCTCATCCTGCTACTTTCCAGCAACTGGTTCACTGCTCTCTAATGAGACATGAAGGGCACATACTGGGACCATCTAGGGAAATTTCTCTAACACCAAGAGCACCTCCCAACAGAGCTGAACTCCATCCCTACTAGTTTCGAAGTCTCCCAATGCCTACAGAACTGCACTCAGATTCTTTACAGGTATCTGAATAAGATTCCTAGTTATCTTGTCTTCTTCACCCCAGTAGTGAGGGAGGAGATTCTTGCTCAAGGGCCATGTGACTGAATGCTCAGGTCTGACTCAAGATGGTTGAGGTTGATATAACTTGTGTTAGTCATATAGCCTCACATTATCAGGGAAAAGAACACCAGAGTCCAAGGAAGGGGTGTGTGTAAGAGCTCTGGTCTGGAACAGAGAAGGAGAGGCTGTGGGTGGCAGCTTTGTAACACCAAGAAGGTAGGGTGCCCCTGGTACCCAGAGGAGAATGGAGTTCTATTCTTTGTATAATTCTATGGTCTGACAAGAAACTGGAGGCTCCCTCACTCAAGGATCAGCAGGAGCAGTCCCCACCCCATGATAATGCAGGATGCTTGGCTCAAAAAGTTTATACCTGAGGCAGAGCAGACAGGAGCACGTCCTCTCTCTATTTTAGATGTCAAGACAGTAGATAACATTGGACCTCAATTTTAGATATTCCACCAAAAAGGTGGGCATTCTTAGAGAAGTCAGACTTACTCTGAAAGGACAGCATGCCAACAGAGCCCAACACCAACTGTCATTTCATTTCTGCTTCAGAATCCCACAGTCCTCCCTTTCCACCCTCCGAGTCTGCATTTACAACCCTTCCAGCCACTCAGGAGAGGAGCAGTGGCAAAGACTGGAGAAGCTCCATCTTCCAGGTGGATGACTCTGGCTTCAACCTGTGTGTATCCTACCAGATCCAGGCAGGCGTAGCTCCTGGAATCCACAGGAACAGTCTCAATGACACCTTTACCTTGGCTTTTTCTTGTTTAATAGCTCATACCCTCTAGTTATTCACTTCTGTTTCTGGTTTAGCTCCCAAATAAGTCTTATGAGGTCTTGATTTTATGGACCACAAAAGAAGGCAAAGTTTCTATATGGAGCCACAATCCTATGAGGACATGATGTCTTGTGAGTTTGAGAGAAGAAAGCTGAGCATGAAAACAGCTGCGCTGAGATGGTGGTATCAGAGCATGAGAATATTTGGGTCCCTGGTAAAAACTCTTGAGGGTTTCCTTCATTCATGATAGGCCTCTGTGCCGTCTTTTAGAAGACTTTGGCTCTTCTTATGTTATCTTCATGGTAGTCCAGGAGCCCCACATTAGTTATAGAAAAGTCTTAAATAAAACCAGGAGGTGTCAGCAGGTGAGTTCATTTTATTGCGCTGGAATCTTGCAGAGGGACACTACAGAATCTTACTGGCACCCCACCTCTCAAAGCCACCCTGGATTCACACCATGTGACGAGCGTAATCATTCCTCTCATCTTCGTCCGTCCTTAGCCCACCTTCTTGTCTCCAGCTGTCACCCGAATCTCGCTAACATAACCACAGATACAAAATTGTGAGGCAAATTCTTTCTTATAGCCATAGAAGGGCAATTACAGCCACAAACAATGAAGTTTCTTTTTACCACAGCCTTTTAGAAATCAACCACATTCAAGTGTCTCAGTGGTGTGTCAGCTACTGCCATATGATTGTCATGACAGATTTTATATAAAATATGTAAAATGAGGAATAAGAGTTAGGGACTGAAAATGCAGCTCCCAGTTACTCTCTGAGCTCAGACAAAGGGGGAAAAGGAGAGATTAGAGACGTATGTTTTACTGATTGGACAATACTAATAGTTTTTTAATGAGAAATCTTCACAAATGTATTTAGATACTTGCTGTAATTAGTACCTGAGAAGACACAAGGTTTGAAGGTTAAGGAAAGTCTAAAATCCATCACTAAAGGAAACATGGCAGCTGAGACTCCTCTCCCCTCACTCTCTGGTGAAATAAGAATTAGAGAGCAGGACAGGAAAGAGGGCTGAGAAGTGAAACCTCAAGACATGTTCCACAGACCCACTTCCTCCACAGAGGCTGTGCCTACTAAGGTTCCACAGCATCGCACTAAACTGGGAATCAAGTATTCATGAGCCTATTGGGAATGGTTCACATCCAAACCACAAGAGTTAGACAGCTCATGTTACCTTCCCAGGGAGTCACATTTGTAAGGACACTGAAGAGGGCGAGCTAGCATCTGGTGGTCCGCCCAGTTAGTGCTAGTCTGTCGCTACAATATGGGGGAGACCCTCCTCTGCCTCTTCCACCAGGTCTTGTGGGTCTTATTCTTTGAAACCTCATGACTAAAATGTATACAGACACCAAGGTCCTAGTCCTGCTGGCTTCGCAGACCAAGAAGAGCCTACCGAACAGCCACCAGCCACTTCCCTTGCACTGTCCAGTACAGCCAACATAAAGGAATAAGCTGCCAGAGCCATATCTAGTGGATCTATATCTCCTGTATAATACTTTCCCACCCATTGTCTTTATTTTAAAAAATAAAATAAAATGCATCTATCTTTTGAGAATTTTGCATATGTATACGATGTATTTTGAGCACATCCGCCTCCCTCACTCTCAAACTTCTCCAAGACATCCCTCCTGATTTCACATCCTCTTTTCTCTTTATGATCCACTAAGTACAGTAGCAGCTCTCCGAGTGCACTTGGGTGCAGAGCCATCCACTGGAACAAAGGCAGCCTAACAAAGGCTATGCCCCTGCAGAAAACCACTCCCTCTCCCAACACAGCCATCGGGTGGTCATAGCTCTCATCTAGGAGGGGGTTTCATGAGCCCTTTTCCTACTGTATTAGTTTCCTATTGCTATCACAAATTTGTGCAATGTAGTCATTTTAAATATTACAAATGTGTTCTTGTGTATTCGTGTCATAACAATCTGAAATCAGTTTCACTGGACTGTAATCAAATCTGCCTCAGATCTAAGGTCTTCCTGGAGGATCTGAACAAGAATATGTTTCCCGTTTTATTTTATTCTATTTTTTATTTTCCTCTAGAGGCCACTTGCATCTCTTTCCCTGTGGCCTTTTCCTCTATCCTCAGAGTACATTTTCCCAATACGGTATCCACCATTACAGGCTTCTCTCTCTTCCGCTGATTCCTCATATATTCTTTTCCTTATAAGAGCCCTAAGGGAAGGACAGTGGTGACACACCTTTAACCCTAGCACTCGGGGAGCAGAAGGAGGTGAATCTCTGCATTTGAGTTCAGCCTGATGTACAGAGCTCCAGAAGAGCCAGGACTACACAGAGAAACCCTGTCTCGAAAAAATCAAGCAAACAAAAAGAGCCCTGTAGTTACAGCCAAAATCACCCCCAACACAAGATGCTTAAACATTATTAAATAAAAAATATTATATTTATTTAATTAATTTCTCCGTGTGTACATGAACATGCAGATATATATGTAGGCACACATGCCATGGTGCACATATGAAGGTCAGAGGAAAATTTACAGAGTCAGTTCTCTTCTTCTACCATGCGGATCCTAAGAACAAACTCGATTCATTGGGCTTCAAACAGGTTCTTCTACCTTCTAAGCCCTTTGTCCGCCTCCCTTCTTAAGATTCCCATTCACACCAGCAAAATCTTCTAGCCAAAAAAGATTGGCCATGGGCTCCAGGGACTTTACACTTCTTCCATGTTCCTCTTGCTAGGAGGACGCCATTTAGTCAGCCTAGCATATCCTAGTTTGCATTCTAAATGATCACAATTTAACTGAGTTATGAAGAGCCAGGGATGATACAAAATGCTCCCAGCTGTTAGGAACAGGCTACATAAAAGACTCACACGTAAGAGGACAAACCCCAAGCTGCAGAGTGCCGCAGGTGCGTCATGAATCGAGAGGGGGGACATGGAGACCTGGCCGCACAGACAAGGGACAACCTTAGCACCTCCTCTCAACCATGCCCCAGAAAGTGCTGAATCAAGTATGACAAAGAATTGTTTAAGAAGTACTGGAAAACTCCAAGCATAAAAAATAAAGCCAGAACTTACAAATCGCAGGGTTCAACATGAGCTGATGTTGGCCGTGCACTGTGGGAATGGAAGAGGAAGCAAGATGTGGGGGAAAAAAGAATTTGCTCTAGTGCCTACATGTGGAGAAGACAGTAAGACTTCAGTTTGTCCCAGATGGAGGATTTTACACGTCTCTGAAATAGTCTAGGAAAAAATGGAGCCATTGTCTCAGAAAAATGGTAAAGAAACTTACTGCATAATTTGGACTTACGAAAGAATAGCAAGAGTTTCTAAAATGAATTTTAATTGGGCTTGTCCTCACTGTGACTTAAGGCCTAAATTTTGCATGATTTTTAGGACCCCAGCAACTCAAAGCCAAAAAAGCAATTAATATAAGAAGTGGAACATGGTTTCTCCAAAGGCATGCTTCTTGGGCTGCTATTCTCTCTGCCCAGATCAAGATCACTTTTCTGCAAAAGGAAACAATAGAAATAGGATAAAATAATAAAATTATTATTTTATTCATATATATTTTATTTTTATATATGTATATATTTAAATATATATTTATATATAATTTAAAAATAAAATATATATATATATATATTATACAAACATCCCATGACATAACAGACATAATTGACTGTGAATGCAGCACTTACACTTGCAAAAAACCAAATATCTTATAGAATAATTTATTTTAAATTCCAAAGAACTTTTAGTAGAAGCATAATGTTTACAAATATCTGTTACAGAACTTAGGAAAGGGATTAAATATCTTACTGTGTTGGGAGAAAAGCAATTAGACAGAGGAAAAAAGAGAAAGGGAAACATAATTAGAGGCCCCAGGGAGAATTAAGATCTTGTCAGAGGAGTCAAGGAATGACAGACCAGCAGAACCACCCCCACCCCCTCCCCACGCCCCACCCTCCAAACCCCCACACCGCTCCCACTGAAGGAATTTCCAGTAAGAATTTCTGACTCTTAAGTATTCTTTTTTTTTTTTTTTTTTTAATGAAATACAGAGGAATTGTTTGGATTTGAGGTTTAATAAAGATATGCCAAACATAAACCACCAATTAGCACCCCCTTTGATAAACTCCATGTTAATCTCTGGGAGTGATTATCCAACATGCACAGTGCCCTGGATCCAGTCTTCAGCAGTGGACAGAGCTTGGGGCTCAACCTCCACCTCAGACCATACACAAGAGTTAACATATACAAATTTACATCTCTAAAACAAAAATGCAAAACTTAACATTATTAAGAAAGTAGATAACATCCTTGTGATTTTAGTTCAAGTATAGATTTCTTAGCCAAGTACCAAAAGTATTAATCATAAAAGAAAAACATAATGGGGGCTGAGAGATGGCTCAACAGATCAAAGCACAGACTGCTCTTGCAGAAGACCTGAGTTTGGTTCCCAGCACCCACACCTTGTCGCTCACAACCACCTGAAACTCCAGGTCCAGGAATTCCAACACCATCTTCTGGAATTTTGTGAGCACCAGTACTCACATTTGTATACGTAAAGACAGATACACACATGAATATTTATATTAAGATAAAATTAAACAAGAAAGAAATGATAAGCCAGATTTTATGAGAACCTAAATTATCTAATCTTCAAAAACAGTTATTACAAATATGAAAGTATTTGTATTGAAAAAAAAGCAATAAATCTTACAACTGAAGAAATATTTGAGTAAACAAATCACTGAAGAATATATAAAAATGTCCGAGTGCATGAAAGCTTGCTTACTATCTCTCACTAGTCAGCAGGGAAATAACATTTATTTCTATGGTAACGTGCTCAGGAGAGGGGCTGAAGTGTAGAAGGATTGATAATATGAAGTGACGGAACTCTCACAAATGCTACTAGAAGACTAAAGTGACACAATCGTTTTAAAAACAGTGTCTTATGAACTTAAGAATATACTTAATCATATGACACAGTGACCACACCAGTGGTTTCACATTCTGCCTCACCAGGCAGACGAAAGCTAGACTCCATTTACCCCACCCGCTGTCAGCTGTCAGGTGATGGACTCGAGGGAAGTGCCAATACACTGCTCAGGGAGGTGGGAATGAAGGGGGCCCATGAGCCTGTGGAGAGCTGAGGGCTCCCAAACTCCTGGACAGCCAGATGCCGTTGGGTCATGGGGAGATGGGTATAGAGTGGAATCCACAGGCTGACCTAGGGAGTAGGGAACTCCAGCTTAACTCAGTGGTGGTGAGTCCAAGAGCGCAGAGCAGCCTTCTGTGGGAGACTTAGACAGCTCAGCTCTGTAGACTAAGGCTTTCTCCATGTCTCTTCTTGATGAAAGAGACAGTCCATGTTTATCCATACTGTTTACTGACTGTTCATCATAGAAAATGGGTGCATACCACCTCCTCCTGGTGGACCAGAGATTAAATACCTTTGGCAGGAAGGAATGTCCAGAAAGAGAAGCATATTGGCTAAACTCTCAGTACCTATCTAGATATCTCATGAGCATGGAGAATTCTGTTCTGATTTTCACGAACATAGGTCACATTCCTCTGTAGGGTGTGTGGTCATATGACAGGGGCCTGGTCAGAAGCAGGGAAAGCTCCTCCCATTCTCTCTGGGTTCTGGGGCTTCCAACCCGCTCAGCCTTACCAAGTTTCCTGACATGGTCCACTGCCCCAAAACTACCCTCTTGTATATTTGCTTAAGGTAAAGAGAAGGATAATGGGGCCTGGAGAGATGGCTCAGCAGTTAAGAGAACTGGCTGCTCTTCCAAAAGACCTGGGTTCAATTCCAAGCATCCATATGGTGGCTCACAACTAACCTCCAGCCCCAGGGAAACCAATGCCTTCTTCTGACCTCAACGGTCACTGTATGCATGTAGTTCATAGACGTACATGTAGACAGAACACCCGTACATGTATAAGTAAGTGCTTTTTTTATATAAAAAGGCATATTCATAGTACATTTGCTTGAATTTTCATAGCAATTTTATTCAGAATAGTCAAAACCTGAAAACATGTATCTCTCGAGAGATGAATAAATAAACAGATAATGATATATTCTTCAAAAAGGGTATACTAAAAAGGGTAAGAATTTCTAATATACTCAGCCACATGGATGAATCTCAAAAGCATTCTACCCAATAATCTACATTCATGAGAATATATGCCATATGGTTTTATGTATTAATTTTGACATGGGAAAAGCTAATATAGAATGGTAGAAATAAGATGCAGGATTGACTTCCCAGAGATGATTAATTATATATATAGTGCATGAAAGGAAGTTATAGGTGATCGATTGTAGAAGCTGATACAATACAATTCACCAAGTAAGCATTCCTTGTACATTTAATTCTGCATAAATGGTTCCTTGATAAATATGACCTCACTTTTTAAAAAGAAAAGATGGAAAAACCAGCCAGCCATAGTGGCTCACACCTGTAGTCCCAGCAATGTGTGCCACTGGATTACATGCAGAATAGAGAGAAAATGAAAGCTCAGTGTTGACTCTAAAGTTTCTGTCTACTTTGCTTTGCTTGGGTTTTTTAAAACGAGGTCCCCCTATCCAGCACTGGCAGATCAAGTAGGTGCTCACTGTATAGCATGGTGCTCGCTGTGTAGCTCAGGCCAACTTCACCTTGTAGCAACACCGCTGCCTCAGGAAGAGTTTGTCTTAATCTCAACTATTTGAAAAACAAAGCTGCAGTTCATAAGATGAGAAAGACTGTAGGAGACCCAGATAAATTTTGGGCTTTAATTTTGAACAGGTTAGAGCTAAGATGACTATCTGGCATCTAAACAGAGATGCTGAGTAAGCAGACTGACTCGTGTAAGTCAAGAGTACCAAGAAGACAATGTCAAGGTGGAAGCATAAATCAGAATGTGAATGGTATTTAGCTCAGGGGACTGAGGTCACAGATGGGAGCGGGGTTTTAGGAACACACTCACACAGCAAGCAGTTATAGAAGAAGAAACAGAAAAGGAAACAGAGAAGAGAGGGACACCCTAGGAAGTGTGAGGGCCCAAGCCATGCAAAGTCCTCCCAGGTCTGCTAACAGAAGTTATTGTTGGATTTAGGGTGGGTTTTCTGAGATGACTGGGAAGGGGTAGTGAATAAGATATAAACTGAATAAATAAATAAAAAGAAAAAGAAAAAGAAAGAAAGAAAGAAAGAAAGAAAGAAAGAAAGAAAGAAAGAAAGAAAGAAAGAAAGAAAGAAAGAAGGAAGGAAAGAAAGAAAGAAAGAAGGAAAGAAAGAAAGAGGAAAATCCCTCATCCACAAGCCCAGCAGCTTATGTTTGAGTTGATTCCAGCTACAGTCAAGTTGACAGTTAAGATTAACCAGCACAAGTATCAAGGCATTGGAAACCCAGGCACAAAAAACCATACAGCAAATGGTTCTACTCTAGGAAACATCCAATCCAGACAAATTCATAGAGACAGAGAAGGGGATTCCTGTTTACCACAGACTGGGAGGCTCTAAGAAGCAGAAAAATCTGAGGTGATTACTCAGTAGGCATGGGATTTCCACCTGGTGTGATGAGATTTCTGTAACTGGACAGAGCTGAGGTGGCAAATGTACTTAAAGCTACTGTGCTAACTAACGCACTTCCACAGTTACATCTACCAATGTCCTGTTGTGAATATTTGACCACAATTCTCTTAGTTACTGTCCTGCTGCTGTGAAGACACACCATGACCAGGGCAACTCACAGGACAACAGCTGAGAGCTTTATATCCTGATCCATAGGCAGCACGCAGAAAGAAACAGACACTGAGCCTGACTGGGGCTTTCTGAAACTTCAAAGCCCACTCCCAGTGACACACCTCCTCCGACAAGGCTACACTACCTAATCCTTCTCATACAGTTCTACTTTTCAGTGACTAAACATTCAAATACATGCACCTATGGGGGGCCATTCTCAGTCAAACCACTACAACAAAAGAGGTCCCATTCATATGTGTACCTGTCTGTAGTGTGTCTTTGTTCACATGGATGTGAACACATGTGTGTCAGGGGGAAAAGGTCAACATGGATAGGTCAACATGGATAGCTTCCTCAATCCCTCTTCACCTTATTTTTTGATAAAGAATCTATTGCTGGATCTGGAGCTGATTCAATTCTTCTAGCATGGTTGGCTAATGAGTACCAGGGATCCACCTGTCTCTGCCTCCCTGATGCAAGAATTACAGACAAGCACTGCTGTGCCCAACATTTAGGTGGGTGCTGGGGATCAAAACTCAGGTCTTCATGCTTGCATGACGAGCACATCATGGACTAAGCTATCTCCCTAGCCCTAAAAGATTCTTAATAAAGTAAGAAAGAGATTGAAGACATCAAAAGTAAACATCATTCTATAAGGACACAGAATATATAAGGATGAAAGAAGTAGGTTACGATTCTCACTGAGGTCAAGGAAATTATGAACA
>CM052716.1:10554191-10588407 GCA_028551405.1 Uromys caudimaculatus
GGCAGAGGATGACCTCGATGGCCATCAGGGAGAGAGGAAAGGGACTTGGGCCTGAGGATGTTAGAGGCCTCAGTAAAGGGGAATGTCAAGGCGGGAATATGGGGATGGGTGGACGGGGATGGGGGGGGGGGAGGTGGAATTCTCTCCTAGAGGCAGGTTGGGGAGGGGACAGGGGGTATCCAAAAAGGAGACTCAGAAAAGGGGAAACATTGGAAATGTACATAAAGTATCAAAAATAAAAAAGGAAAAAAAAAAAAAAGATGTTAGAAGCCTTATAAAGATAATTAACCAAAAAATAAGTAAAAAAATAAAAAATAAAAAAATTTAAAAAAAATTTAAAAAATAAATAAATAAAAAATAACAAAATAAAAAGTAATTCTGAAGACAGAGGGAGGAATTGTTGGAGAATAAGGGAATGTTAGTGAACAACGTTGGGTCCACTATGGAAGTCAAGGCTTGGCGCTACTTCGAGGGCCCAAGTACTTAATCCATGGTAAGAGGAAAGAGGAGAGTCCATGAACACCCTGATGCTTCTAGGTGGAAGATGTGGCGTGAGTACCTGCCAGTCTCCTGTCAGGAAGGGGAGGCTTAGTGCCCACTCTCAGAACTTGCATCCACGTGGGCTTCTCTGGGAAAAGAAAGAATTCTCAAGGACTACCTAGGAAGAAAGAAACCACAAAGGAGAGAGAGAGAGAGAGAGAGAGAGACTGATAGGAATGTGTAAGTGGCTGAGAAATAACTGAAAAGGGGCTTCTGCCATCACCAGAAAACACAGCATCACCTTGAGGGCTGAGATTGCTTTTCTGAGTGGAAATGAGGCATGGTGGTATCGAGATTGTTTCCAACAAGGAAAGACACCTGTGACAAATTGCAGAAGTCAGGTTGTCCTTCTGCACATTTGAGTAATGAGCCTAAAATCTCACTCTTCTAGCAAGTGTGGGGGAGATTTGATCACAGTGTACTATCATCATGTACGAAATTCTCAAACAATTAATTTTGGAATACATTCTTCATCCTTGACCTGAAGATGAAGCAATGTTACATGACGCTGGCAATCTTGACTGCATATGATAGAGTCACAGAACAATGTCCCATCTACTGTTTCTCCACCAGTGTGATTTTGCCTCCAAGGACACATCTGCCTACATCAGGCAACCGTTTCAGTTCTTACAACCGGTCGGATGCTACTGGCTCTAGTGGGTAGACACCAGGCATGCCAGCTAAGCATGCTACAGTGCACAGGGCAAACCATTTGAAATAAAGACTGATGTGGTCTCCAGTGTGTAGAGAGCTAAGGTTGAGAGATCACAGCCAAATCAAAAGTCCTTTCTAGCCATTAATTTTCTCAAAGAAATAACTTCCTCTTAGCACGGTCTGCCTCAGATTTAAATTTCCAAGGTAATTGGCCTGCTGACTACATTTTGGTGCCAGAGACAGCCTGACCCCAGAGTCTGTGCTTCTTAACTAGGTTGCCCTGTGCCACATGGTCAGTTAAAGTAAAGACTTTGTACTTTGGTTCTATGAACCCTACATGAGAAGCTCTGAGGAGTTCTCGTGGGAGCTTCCCTTCCCAAAAACTATTCCACCAACCTACCTCAGAACCAGGACCCTGTATCAGTTCCTTTGAATGAAGATTTCCTTTTCCTGGGAAGCAACCTTTGGAAAAACAGGTAGGTACGCCATTCTGTTTTTAAAGGATGGCTCTACATCATAGTCTACAATGACAGTGTTGTTCAACGTGATGCATTCTTGAACTTAGATGAGGAATTTGACCTCCATATTTCTCTCTATGCTCATCTGTAAGATTCATTGTTCATTCTACATGTGTTACAGGTTGTCATTAAGATTATATGAATGTATGCCAAACCCTTAGGATATGTCTGTCACGTAATCAATACAGCATATAATTGTCAATTGTGTTTCCAAGCATTCATGGGAAAATCTGAATGGACCCTTTAAAAAAGCATGGCAGAATCCCAGCTTCAGACAAATCAGCAACAGAAAAAGTGCAGCTTCTGCAGATTCTTTTCAAGTGAGACAAACCATTTGAAATTGAGCATTAATAAGAAGCATTAATGAGAACTTGAGTTGAAAGTGTGAGTGACGATTAACTTGGTTGCCAAGGAAACAATCCAGGTTGGGAAAAAAAAAAAAAACTCATATTGTTATAGAGGTCAACACAGAGTCAAGAAGCAGTTCATCAGACTCTGTCCTTTTTCATGGCCACAAAAAGACAAGAAGAAAATAGCCCTACATGGTGTTCAAGGCCAAAGCCTTGTGGTTTAGAAAGTCTCACATATTACTAAGCACCTTGCCTCATACAGCTTGGGATGTCCCATTAGCCCCATAAATTAGACATCTTTCACATTTCTGTGATGGAAGGCCTAACCAAAGGCACTGAAGAAAGGAAGCTGACTTCCCAGCCCACATTTTGAGAAAGCCTGACGTCACCATGTTAGGAAGGCGTGGCAGGGGAAGCCTGAGGCCACTGGACATGCTTTATCTACGGCCAGCAAGAACAGCAAACGGCTGATAGAGCCCATCTCCTTCTCTCTTTTTCCATTTTTCATCCAATATTGCACCCCAACCCTTGGGGGGGGGGGGTGCTGCCCGTGTGCAAGCCAGGTCTCCCTTTCTCATTTTAACCTTCCTGGAAAAAACTTCCCCAAGCACATTCAGGTGTGTTTCTTAGGTGAGTATAAATTCAGTCAAATGGACAAAAGGATTAACAGACATAACTAAGAAGAGTAAGGAAGTGTCCTGCTAAGCAGTGAACAAAGGCTAGGGCCCACAGGGACCAAAGGAAACACAAACAGACAGCTGTGGTCTCTAGGCCACATAGACCCCTCCACACACCAGTGTTAAGTCAAAGAAAGATACTGTGAGAAATGGTTTTCTCCTTGCTGCACAAAAATATCTGATAGAAACAACCTAAATGGGGATGAAAGATTTATTTAGGTTTCAGAAGTCTTAGTCCATAACTGTGGGAAAGATGTGGCAGAGTTCGTAGTAAAGCATGTAACCATGTGATCTCTCATCACAGCCATAGACAAGAAGCAAAAACACAGACCACACCTGAGGCTATGTAACCTTCCAAGTCCCACCCTAAGGGACCTAAGTTGGAACCCATCTTAGAGGTTCCACAACCTTGCACACTGAGCACCTAGTCAAGAGCCAGGTGTTCAGATACATGAACCTGTGAGGATATTTTACATTCAGACGATAGCAGCTGAATGCTTTTCCTGAAAATGTTTTGTTTTGTTTTGTGTAAGAGAAGAAAAAGCACAAGATGAACCATGATAAGAAAGGGTTATGGAGTGTCTTGGTGGTAATATTTCTGAAAAAGTATTTCCTTATCACATTCCTGATTAGTAGTAGATTTTTCTATTATGATATATATACATATATATATCATAATATATATATCTCATATATATATATATATCACAAATTTAAGGTGAGTCAAGTCATTAATGCATTCATAACATTGCACAACCATCACCTACGTCCAGAGAGTGATTCTAAGATGCTCCACTAGCAGTCACTCCCCCCCACCCCCCCCACCCCCCCCCCCCGCTCAGCCACCAGTGCCCTATTTGCCATCTCCATGGACTTACCTGTTCTCGATACTTCCCCTATGGCCTCATGAGTCTGCTGCTTTTATTTGGCATGTGTTTCAGGTTCTGGCTTGTATTTGAATGTTATTTCTTCTTGTAGCAAATTTTAAATTCTATTACATAGATAAACGACACTTGATTTGCACCAATGCAGTGGCTCACCCGTGGGTCACAACTCTCACAGATACCCTACATATCAGATACTTACATTATGATTCATAACAGCAGCAAAATTACAGTTATGAAGTAGCACCAAAAATAACTTTGTGGTCGGGGGTCACCACAGCACGAGGAACTGTATTAAAGGGTCGCAGCATTAAGAAGGTTGGGAACCACTGCATTGAAGCTATTGACAAACGCAAAATGAGATACCATGGTGGTCTGCCTGGGCAGGAGAGTGGGGAGAATACAAGCAGATTTAGAAGTCATACTAGGTGAGCGGTTGGTGGTGAGAGAGGAAGGTGTCAGGCCAGCACCAAGGTTCACTCTAGGACTTTGCTGTGGGTTTTGAACTAGGACAACTGAATCTGCAATAGCTACTTGGTAAGAAGAGTTTGTATCCCCATCATAATAGTGAGTTTATAAAGGAGGGTGAGGTGTCTATAAGACTCAAACAGGCACATTGGGTTCCAAACTTCAGAAGAAATTCCCTGGAGGAAGTGACAAGGAGGTTCCAGTGTACTGCTGGCTTGTCCTGCCTGTCCTGAAGAACATAGAAGTGACCCTGTCCCATTCTTCACCTACCTTTACTTAGAATCAAAGTTTCATGTAGGAGCATCTGATTTGCAAGCTCTGTCACCTGCCTGAGTCCTGCAAGCAATTGAGGACTGGGGAATATGGTTGGTTTTGCTCTGTGCTTTGGCCTATATATTAGCAGGGGTCACAGCTTTAGAGATAGTATCGCAGAGATTTTGGCCTGTTTTAAAAGGTACAGACCCGTTACAAAGGGCTTACAATTCAGTCAAATAAATGTGAAAAAGAACACAGTTGAAGGATTTATATCACCTGGATTTCAATACTCACTAGAAAGCTACAGTCATCAAGGAAATAGAATTGACAGAGCACAGTCGAGGAGCGTGGAAGTGAAGGGGTCCAGCAATAGAGCCTAGACAGGATCAGTTAATGCTCCAGAAAAGTAGTAAGGAATCCGACAGAAATAAGGTAGGCCCTTCGACAGAGGCTGCTTGGCCAACCAGGCTTCCTAAAGAAAAAGAGATTTGTACCCTTACCTCACACTCACACCACACAAAAACAAATTCTATGTGGGTCATGAGCTTGTAAGAGTTAAGCCTGTAAAATTAAGAGAGAGAGAGAGAGAGAGAGAGAGGGAGAGAGAGAGATCATTGTGAGCTTGCAGTAAACAAAAGCTCTTAGGATACACACACAAACAGAACCACTAACCGTCAAAGACATTTTCGAAAAAAAAAAATTGACTCATCGAAGCTGAAGACTCCTCCTTTGTAACAAACACTAGTGAGACCATGAAAAAGCAAGCCACCCAAGAATAGAAATTTACATACATACGTTTCTCTCCATGGGCTTGTATTAAGAACATATAAAATGTTTATAGCTCAATTATAAGAAGACAAACGGCTCAGATTTTAAATGGGCACAAGATTTCCACAAACTTTACTAAAAGGGATATGCAAATGGACAACGGGCACATGAAAAGACTCGCAACATCGTTAGTCATCAGGAAAATGCAAATTAGAAAGGCTCGGGGAGCTAGCAGCGTACACCCACTAGATTCTAAAATTAAAGAGGCTGGCACCGCAGTCAGTGCTGGCGAGGAAGTAGAGCGACTGGGGGTGGGACTTTGCTTTGGAAAACAGTTTGGCAGGTTCTTAAAAAGTTAAACATCCACTTAGCATGTGACCCGGGGATTCTGCAGTACATATCTACTCAAGAAAAGCGAAAGCATGTTTATTCAAAAGATATGAATACGAATGCTTTCAGTAGCTTTCTTTAATGAGGTTGTGTTCGTCTCTACACTAAGTACTTAGCGATATAAAAAAAGACCACACATATGATAACATTATTCATATCTCACTCAGTAACTCTTACATAGTGACCCTAAGCCAAGCATTATACCCTACAGTTTTTCTTAGTGAATCAGTTAAGTCGTAAGGAATTTTGTCATAGTACTCCTCAGATGTCTGCAGATGCCTCAGTGTTCCCTTCTAGCACTTAAAGCATCCAACTGGACATGGTGACATATCCCTGAAATTTTAGTACAAGCAGAAGGACCCTCGGGACACTTGAGTTCAAGGACAGCCTAAGGACCCTCTCTGTACATCTTATCTTGTGTATACACATACACACATACAGAGGACAACGGCCACATAGACAGACAGACAGACAGACAGACAGACAGACAGACAGAGACAGCTCACTAAATAAATGAAATGAAATATTCGTGGTGCACCGAGTGTTTCTGGAGTGCACCAGAAGGCCGTGGCAAAATTTGGAAACCATGAGGCTAAAAATTAATTTCCAGTGATTGAAAGAATGGTGACCACCTTGAGCCATCAAGGAATTTTCCAGATGATGGAATTTGAAATTTTGACTGTGGTGCTAGTTACACATGTATATAAATTTATCAAAAGTCATCACATGGTATTCCCCAAGTAAATACATTTTGTTATATGTAAACCCTACCTCTACAAGGCTGACTTCAAATTCAAATTCATAGGCATCCATCTTGAGTATGAAAATGTATCTTGTGGACACACACTGAAGGACACATTCACGCTCTGCTTGCAAGTTCCTGACTCCCGGTTGTTTGAAATGGTCACACCCAGTTCCATTTGAGGGACACCAGTGAAACCCTTTGGTTTTTAAAAATAGGAAAATTTCAATTTAGCCAGTTTAAAAGAGATAAGCAGGAAATAAATGGCTGCCATTACATGTGGTGCAGATGCTTTGCTGTAGCATTATCTTACAACATAAAGTTCAGCTGAAGACATTTGATTTAATGTAATAGATGAAACAGTAGCATCTTCAGATGTATGCTCAAGAAAAACTAGTCTTTTTCAAGTAAGAAACATGGGGAAGAACTTCTGAGAAAGATTCCTTTCCCCTCACAATTTTTCTTAAATTCCAAGTAAATCAGATGTGAGTTCATTTCTATGTTACAGTCACTAAATGTTTGGGTTTGTGACTCAGAGATCTGCAACAATTTTTTAGCTAAATGATTTTGTCATCTTTGGAATATTTTACAAGCAACAGTTTTTATCTTTCATTGGGTTCTGGAGCTAATGGGGTTTAGACGGCTGCTAACTCATTATACTCTTCCACCAGGACGTTCTGGGATGGAATAAATCCATGCTGCTTTGAATGTCCCAAAAGCACTCACACACTTATCTCTGGTATGTTTTTCCTCTGCCAGGGAACTCTTTCCAGGTCTCATATAAAATTGAATTCTTCAGTTTAACCTAATTGTCTCTTTTCTTACTTACACAGTTGGCCAGAATCTTCTTTCATCTTGCATCCAACTCCAGGTCCTCTAAACCAGCACCTCTGGATTCATCTCCATTTTCTTTTTTTTTTTCTTTTTTTTTTTTTTTTTTTTTTTTTTTTTTTTGCTCAAGTCCATGTGGACACCACAGGACACTCAGTGACTCCTACAGTTACCATGACTTCAGGATCATGTTCCAAACCTCTTCTGATGAAAATCTCTAACTAAAGTGACTTCTTGTCTTTGTCTGCCAGTCGAAGGCTGGTGAATGCCTGTCCCTTCACAGTCATTCAGGGTACCTTCTTTCTGTCACTCTGGTAGTCTTTGGTTTGTCTAATAAACTATACAATTATATTTAGGTAATGAAGAATGAGTATTTCTCTGAACCTCCCAATATAGGAACCCATCGCAGGAATACAGAGGCCAGATAATGGACCTGACATCTCAAGACAGATGATTTAGCACTACACTGTGCAGTTGGGAGCCAACATGCACAGGGCTAAGGGGCCCCTCCAAGTTGAGAGGTGATAAAAGTTTAAAATATCTTCCAGATTATGAAAGTTTAATCTCAACATATAATGTAAAATAGATCATGAATACCTTTTATATTGAAGCTAAGTATAGTTCAGAGATAAAATACCATTTTGGCTGTGAAAAACTGTGAATTCAATACCTTCCGTTAAAAAAATAATCAGGACACTTAAATTATACTTATTAAACAATTCATATATGGGCCTGAAAGATGATGACTCAGCAAGCATAGGCCCTTGCTGCCCAGCCTGATGTCCTACCTGAGCTTGATCCCCAAATTCCACATGGTGGAAAAAGAGACCTGACTTCCACAAATTGTCCTCTTATCGCCATATATATATATATATATATAAATATATATATATATATATATATGTATATGTATATACACACATACATATATATACATATATATACACATAAGCAAAATAAATAAAATAGTTTAAAAAATTAATATACTATTAAATTTTAAATATATTATCAAAAACACTTAATCTTTTACAGTAGCTACTTGTTCTGCTTTGAATATAGTTTAATAACTGTGATTATGGTATTTAGATGTAGGGTATTTGGAGACTGATTAGGATTGGATAAGGCCATCGTAGAAGAGCCTCTATGATTGAATGCTAGTACCTGTATAAGAGAGCCCAGGACACACTCACAGTCATTTTCTCCTGTTACATGATGCTCAGCAACACTTGGAACTCTGACGTCAAGAAGGCCAACACCAGCAATAGCTGGTCGGCCTTAGACTTCCAGAACCAAGAATCTTAAGTATGTTTACATTACAGTAGCAAATATTGACTAGTACACTTGTGGTTTAAATGATAATGACTCCCCCATAGACTTATATGTTTGAATGTTTGGTCCCTAGTTGTTGGAACTGTTTGGGAAGGATTAGGAGGTGTGGCTTTGTTAGAGGAGGTAGCTTCAAGGTTTCTCTCTCTCTCTCTCTCTCTCTCTCTCTCTCTCTCTCTCTCTCTCTCTCTGTGTGTGTGTGTGTGTGTGTGCGCGCGCACGCGCACGCGCACGCCTATGTGTGTTATGGTCGTGTCTCAAGATGTAAGCTCTCAGCTACTGCACCAGACCCATGTTTGTCTGCCTGCTGCTATGCTCATTACCATGATGGTCATGAACTCTAACCCTCTGGAACTGCGTGAGTCCCAGTAAACTCTTTCTTCTATAAGTTCTCTTGGTTTTGTTGTCTTTTCATGGCAATAGTAAAGTAACTAAGACAACACTGCTAGATAATTAAAATACACATGAGGAATTGTCTCCGAGATGGAGCTGCCCTAGATCAAGTGAGTCCCAGAAGTGGTGCTAATTTCCTTCTCCCACAGTGCACTAACTTCAGGAGTGGATGGTGAAGTTTTAGATATTACTCCTCCCAGATCGTATTTGCCATTGTCATATACACCAAGGAAGCCTGAGATAGACGAAGGATTGCTCTCCAGTTGAAAGACTAGAGTCTATTCTCATCACTACTACTGTGTGGGCTTAGTTAAAGCACTAAACTCAGGGGGCTTCAGATCTCTCCATCTGTTAAAATAAGCAAAGGATGTCACTACCTGACTATTGAAGCCCCTTTTGTGTTCTTTCTAAGAGGTCTGAGCCAGCTAATGAAACCTGTGGCTAATGTATGGGTGCTTGCAATCTCTTGATTTAGCAAGGATTCTCTGTTGCGTTTAAATCCCACTATGTATGCCCAACCCCCACTAAAATTGTCCATAACCCAGAGATCCACTAGTTCATCTCTCTTCCCACAACAGCCAACTCAGGAGCTGTTGAATTAGAACTATTTCTACAGGTGACAGACAGTGCAGACAACAGAAAATCTGTAAGATTAAGCAGAGCTTTGAAACTGAGCAGTAATGGATCCATTGCGAGTTATTAAGCAAAGTAAGAATTATCTAGAAGCAGTAATTATCTTCGCTTTCTCACTCATGTTTTCTTTGAAGCCATGCAAATCTTTTCCATACTGGCTATACTGTGGTTAGGGAGATAGATTTCTGACCAATGAACCCACTCCATAATAATCACAGATGCTAAGGCAGTGCTAGTATACATTGGGTCCACACATTTTGCAGCTGTCTCATTTTTAAAGAATAACTGTAATGGATTACCTACAGGGGAACAATGAAAGCCACGTGGGCTAGAGCAGACCCTGTGACTCCTCATGCCTCCAGGGTTTGCCATGGATCAACCACCTGACCAACTCCTGAGCTTAGCAGCACGGAAGACCTGAGGAAGGAGGATGGATGCACAATGACCTTCTCAACTTTCAGTCATGAGCAGAGACTGTGGAAGAACAAGGAGGCCCCAGCGGATACAGGAAATGACATAAGGAAGTGGGACTCCCGGACTCCAGGGGATAGAATGGATTCAGATAAGCACTGGAGCTGACTGAGGGCAGGCAGAAGCCTCCCTGGAAGGTCAGTGGAAAACAAAAGTACAGACTCACTTCCTCCCCTTCCTGGGGCCATTCCTGAAGCTTCCTGCCAGGGTCCATTTCCTTTCATCAGAGCTACTAAGTAAAGGCCAGAAATAATTTTAAAAATGTGTATGTTTAGAGTGAATTGCTTCCCCTGTGTCTCATGGGAAGGATTCCTTTAGTGGGAACCATGGGCCACTGGATCCTCAGTCTTGTTACCCTTTGGGTTTTCCTGATCAACGGTGAGGATGTGGGAAAGATGGTATGATGGAGTTGGACCAGGGAAACACTGTGAATCAGAAAACAGATAAGAAAGTTAAAACCATAAAACAGGAAATGGTAAAGGAAAGAGAAAGAGAGGCCAGAGGGATTGCAGCCCAGTAGATCTTGGTAAAAGTAAATAGTTCAGATCACACCTTGTAACTGAAATGGCAGCTCAAGGCATTTGTGCCCTGTGACCTCATCCTACAATAAAGTCCCCCGGGAAGGGAGAAGTTATAGCAAGTATCTTGGCAGCAGTGGGTACCCCTGGTCAAATGCTGTAAGCTCAGCCACCCAAGAACTGGGGTCCTGTCCAGTCACCTTGACACAAGCTAAAGTCATCTGAGAAGAAATGCTTGCTTATCTGAGGATAGAAAATGCTTCTATAAGACTGGGCTGTAGGCAAGCCGGTAGGGCTTTTTCTTAAGCAGTGATCAATGGGGAAGGGCCCATCAATTGTAGTGGTACCATCCCTGAGATGGTAGTCCTAGGTTCTATAAGAAAGCAGGCTGAGCAAGTCATGGTGAGCAAGCCAGTAAGCAGCATCCCTCCACTGCCTCAGCATCAGCTCCTGCCTCCAGGTCCCTGCCCTGTTCAAGTTACTGTCCTGACTTCCTTCAATGATGGACTATGATGTAGAAGTGTAAACCAAATAAACCATTTCTTTCCCACACACACAGACACACACAGACACACACACACACATACATACACACACACACACAAACACACACTTAATCAAGCAATCAATCAATCAATTAAGTAAAGTAAGTAGTGGAGTTTTTATTTGAAAAGAAGAACATTCTCAACAAAAACAATAACTCACAATAAATCTCAAAATCACCAAGTATATTACTAGGGAATAGCATAGCAAGGAAAGGTTCCAGAGAAGGTCCAAGTGAACCTGTTTCTTCTGGCTAGACTAGGGTTGCTTCAGTAACAACTACATCCTTGAATCCCTGTGACTTAATTAACCACAGCAAAGCTTTGTTTCCCACCCACAAAACATCGAAAGCAGCAGCATCTTATTACCCCTGTAGCGTCTGGAAAACAGTCCTCCCTAAGGTCTTCCGGTGTCTGGTGGCCCAGCTCTTCCCTGGGCTGAGGCAGCATCCCTCCAATCTGTGATATATCTGCCTTCTTTCTGTCTGCCTACGTCTTAATTCCTCTACATTTACAAAGATATCAGTCTTAGCCTTAGGCCTATCTGTAAGCTCTTATTGGAATCCATCTACATCATTGACCCTGTTTCCAATCAAGCTCACATTCACAGATAAAAAGTTTCAGAATTTCAACACAGTTTTTATCAGGTCATAGTCCAATGTGTCACTCACATATGGCTGGCAAGGCCACCAAAGCAGGAAAGAGAGTTGAAGTCTACCTTGGCATGTAGGCGTGAAGATCTGTCCCAGAAGTGAATTCAGTTACTCTTCCCATTGACCAAAACTGGCATCTGATTCCTCACTGTAAGGGGGATGTCAAGGCCCACATGGACCTGAGTAGGAATCGTTATGACAGGGTTCTCTGTGATCAACCACTTTATTCTTCAAGCCACAGAAAGCTGCTAAATGGGAAAGTGAGAGCACCAATGGAAAGCAAGGATTTGAACTGAGGAACATTAGGAAGAAAGAAGTCAGGGCCCCCATGGAAGACACCATAGAAATCCTACACGGTGTGGGTGATAAGGCTCTGTAGCAGTGCTGTTCTGTTAGAAGGGAGAGGAAGCAGGCTGTGTGGAGGTCCGGGAGGTGAGAAAGAAGGAGTGTTTCTTCTGGCCTCCAATCCCTGACATCAGACTATTAAAGGGTTTGAGCCTAATGAATGCATGCTGCCAACTCTTCTAAATAGTTTGCAAGGTATCATAAAGCTACCCATTCTGTAGCTCTCTCCAAAGTCAAGGCACACTTCTGTATTCAGAAGCCAGGACTGGAGACAAAGGAGCAATTTCGAACCAGAACCGATGCTTGAGGACTTTACCCCTTATTACAAGGGAATCACAGGAAGAAAAAAAGTGGAAAAATACAGCTTGTGGGAAAAGGCTTTCTGTTTGTCCTCTGACGTCACTCCAAGACAGGGCTGTTCATGGGTGTGAGAAAAGGCCCTCTGAGGCTAGCCAAGGCTACTCCAGATCCCTGCTGGAGACGGTGTCTTTCCATTGATTCATAATGGAATTTTGTCCATACAGGGAAAAAATATCCTCAAAAAACTTCCTGTAGGACACTGTAGTCTGCAAAATACACAGCTTTCCAGGGCGGAAGGTGTCTCTTCCTTCCCTTCCTGTTTCACGTTCATTTCTGAGGAAGATGTACTCAAGTTTCCTTCCTACGGTCATTCCAAACCCATTAGCCTGTTACTCAATGCTGGGCGGAGTTTTGAAGCACAGCGCCCAGTGGAATTTATTCCTCAAGAGAAGCCACAGCCCCTGAAGGGAGACAAGTTGAGGGTCCCTCCCAAGTGATAAAGTTGTGCAAAGGCCTAGGGGTTGTATACAAAAGCTTCTGTGTGTATGGATAAGGGGTTAGCTCCCAGATGGAATGGTTTCATGCTAGCGTACATATTCCTTTTTTAAATTTCCTTAATTTATTTTTTGAAATCATAATATAATTACACAGTTCTCCCTTTCCTTCTCCTCCCTCCACACCTCCATGTTCCCTTCCTTGCTCTCTTTTCAGAATCACAGCCTACTTTTTTCCTTAATTGTTGTTACATACACGTAGACACACGTGGCATGCATATGCATGCTTCCTCCATCTTGCTGTAATCCAGAAAGTTATCTTTCAGTCCAGTGTGACATTGCCCAGACTACAGCAATCCTCTTCCCCTACTTCCTGCATAGAGGAACTGCATCCAGCTGCCGTCTGCTAACAGTGACAAGTGATTCTGTCCCAAGCTCAACCCACTAAGCAGTTTTTTCAAACTCACCAGAAACCCTCTGAGTCAGTTAGAGCTCAAGAAATTCCTTAGAGGTTTGGAATTTGAAAAATACCCTACACTTTGAAAATGTCTCTGCTAGGATTCTGTCTGGCATCATTCCCCATCTCTTTCTCTCAAACCCCTCCACTTCCATGTTCAAAAGCTGTTTCTACTAAACCTCACCGCACTGAGCAAAATCAGACCAGGAGAGTCACTGTAGAGCACAGCCTCATGGTGTAAGGTCAAAGGCAAATCAGATGGACAACAGGATGGCCTTCACTCACCTGTAGCAAGCAGGTCTGCCCTCCCCTCCTCTGCTCTCAAAGGTACCTTTCTCAGGTACCCTCCATCGACTCAGACACAGAAACCCACCTTGTGGGTATTTGTTAAGTGGGTCATAACCAACTGAATACTTTTGTTATGCCTCAGCTGACTTGGGAGCAGTTAATTAAAGAGCAAGAATAACCTCACTTATCATGGAGCACGACCCCTGTGTGCACCCATTGGAGAGAAGAGTTGGGTGGAGGTTTCTCTCCAGCAGAGACAGTCGGAACAGATTGGAAATACCCCATTGGGGTCCATTCGCCTTTCATAGCTGCAGAAGTTTCTAGCATATTTTAATCACACATACAAACACACATTTGAGGTTAATGATTTTTTCAAGACCCACCTTGACTTGGAAATTGCATGTGTAAAGCTCTTCGGAGGATACCTAAGGCCTGCAAGTCTTCGAGGTTTTTACATAAGCAGTTCACAGAAATTTTAATCTCAGAATTTGTTGATATAAATCTGCAGTGTAATTCAGTTGCTCTGCATGTGTTTAGAATGCACTATGCCTCCTATCTCAGGAGGGCTGGAGGGAGGCAAAAACAAAGAAAGGAACAGGGTGGAGCCACTGACACCCATATAAGATTAAGTTTTTGTGTAAGTATGCTATGTCTCAACATTTACCATATTAAGAATTTAAACGGAAAGTATCTTGATTTTAATTATGTTTTCCTTCAAAAATAACAATAATAAAATGAATTTAAAATTGCTTAAACAATAAAGTTTTTTATATTAACATGACTGAAACAACATATTGTTGATACATGAAATTTATGAAATTTATTGTTTGAAACCAGAGACCTGGGATGGGGGAGGCTCCAGGGAGTCTATGGGGTTGACTCTAGCTGAGACTCCTTGCAGTGGGGATATGGATCCACCTCCTATAGCCAGGCAGGACTCCTAGTGGAGGAATAAGACACCAAACCATCCACAAAACTTTCAACCCCAAATTTTTCCTCAGAAGTGCAGGGACAAAGATGGAGCAGAGACTAAAGGAATGGCCAACCAATGTCTAGCCCAACTTGAGATCCATCCCATGGGCAAGAACCAATCCCTGACACTACTAATGATACTCTGTTATGCTTGCAGACAGGAGCCTAGCTTAATTGTCCTCTGAGAGGCTCCACCCAGCAGCTGACAGAAACAGATGCAAAGACACACAGCCCAATATTAGACAGAGCTCGGGAAGTTTTGTGGAAGAGGTGAGGGAAGGATTGAAGAACATGGTGGGGATAGGGACCCCACAATATGACCAACAGAGTCAACTCATCTGGATCCTTGGGGGTTCTTAGAAATTTAAACAACCAATCAAAGAGCATACAAGGGCTGGACCTAAGCCCCACACACATATGTAGCAGAAGGGCAGCTTGGTCTTCATGCAGGTCCCCCAACAACTAGAGTGGGGTAGCTTACCCTGACTCTGGTGCCTGCCTGTGAATTCTGTTCCCCTAACTGGGCTGCCTTGTCTGGCTCAATGGGAGAGGATGCACCTAGTCATGCAGTGACTTGAGATGCTAGGGTGGGTTGGCACCCAGGAAGGGACTTCTCCCTTCTCCAAGGGGAAGGGGAAGGGAGGAGGGGAGGAACCCTGAGGGGGAAGCTGCGATCGAGATGTAAAGTAAACAAATAAACAAACAAATAAATGTAATTTTTAGTGAAAAGGTAGCACATTTTTACAATTTTGCAGATCTCTAGTGTGAGACTTAACAGAAGATAACTGAGTCCTATTGCATTTGTGCTGCTGAATGCTTTGTCATTAAATCTAAAGGTAGGTAATTGTTATATTCTCTATGTTGTGAAGAAATAACATGGCCAAGGTGAGCTAAAAGAGATAGTATTGCATTTGGAGCTTGCTTACAGTTTCAGAGTCTAAGTCCATGAGCATCATGGTATGGAGCAAGGCAGCAGGCAAGCAGGCGTGGCACTGAGCAGTAGCTGAGAGTTCACATCCTGACCCACAGCAGCAGTTAGAGAGAAAACTGACCTGGCATTGGCTTTTGAAATCTTGACTCTACCCAGTGACACACCTCCTCCAACAAGTCCACATCTCCTGATTTTTCCCAAATAGTTCCACTAACTGGGGACCAAGCAGTCAAATATATGAGCCTATGGGAGCCATAGTGTTCAAACCATCACAGGTGATGAGTACAAAAGTAAAAGGCACATAACTAGATGTTATGAAAACAATCCAAAACAAGTAAATGAGACAATAGAAACCCCAGGTGCTCTGCTGATCATCCTACTTAATAACTGAATGTTGATTTCGTGACCCCTGAAGAAATTATGCCCTTGTCCTTCGAGAGGTCCAAGCTCAGTAGCAGGGTAACATGGCTCAGGAACAGTCTCCTCTTGCTTCCTTTACCCCCTAGTTCACTGAAGATCTGATTCCCTATTAGGACTCGGATTTCACGAACAGCATTGCTAGCTAGGTTTTTGTGTTTGTTTGTTTGTTTGTTTGTTTGTTTGTTTTGCCAACTTCACATAAGCTTGAGATATTTGGGAAGACTCAATTGAGAAAATCCCTCCATAAGATTGGCCTATAGGCAAGTTTGTGGGGTATTTAATGATGGTTTGGGGGGAGCCAGATCACTCTTATAGTGCCACCCCTGGGCGGGTTGTCCTGGGTTGTATAAGAAAGATCCAAGCATGGGGAGCAAGCCAAGAAGTAGCATTCTTCCAGGGCCTCTACTTCAGTTCCTTCCTCCAAGGTTCATGTTTGAGTTCCTGCTCTGACTTCCCTGGATGGTAGACTATAAGGCGTATGACAAAATTAATCCTTTCCTCTATAAGTTGCTTTAGGTCATGCTGTTTCATCACAGCAATAGAAATCTACCTAAGAGACCATGGTCCTCACACGTGTGACTGCAGAATAGGAAGAAAGGAGTCTCCAGGGAAAGATGCTTTGTGAGACCTTGATTCTGAGAACCATCACAGCCTTAAATGCTCCTTCCCACAAAAAGCACCAATGAAATCCAAATGGACGATAGATAAAACTTAAGAAAGATAACAGGAAGTCTAATGTGGTAGTATACATCTGTAATCCCAGAGTCAGGAAGACCAGGAGTTCAAAGCCAGCCTGGGCTACAAAAATTCAAGGCCAGCCTGGGCTACCATGAGACCCTTTCTCAAAAATGGAGGATGGGAATGATGATAGAAGGGAAATTTTTCCGTTCTGGATTTCACACAGATTCTATTTTATTTTCCCAAAGCAAGTCACTAAGATATTTGGGGAGGGGGAGGGGGGCACTATCTCTTTGCATCCATAGACAAATAGCATCAATCAAAACAAAAACTTAACAGAAGGACCTTTACAGATCTTCTCAGAACACGCTGGACACTTCATGTCTGTTATAGTTTTCTAATACCTTGCTAGCACAATAGAAATTCCCCAGTCATCTCATTCCTTCACATGACACTAATGCCATGAAGCTCTGTAATGGACGAAGAGCTTGCAAGCCCTTCTCCAGGGTTATTAAAACTGCTGCGAGGTAAATGCTAATTCTCCAAAGCCCTTTTTCTAGCTCCGGCCTGTTGGAAACTCAATCCTGAGTTTAAATGCCCAGGTGCATGATTTCACACATGTGTCGAATAATGGCATCTGCGCTCGGAAAAATCAAACAGAATTATGAAAAGCAATTGCTGGCGGAGATTTTCATTTTGTATTAGTGACATGAGATCATACATATGCCACAGCCTTTCAACAATTCAGCACTGTGGAATTAGAAACCTATCTACAATCCACCCTAGAATTCAAAGTGTTCATTTTCCTCTTATTATCTAAGGTGAAGGAAAGAGCCAGTCTGGTATGCAGGCAGAGACAAGGTAAATGCAGAAGTCATTTGCTTGGTTAAAAACACACATGTATTTTTTTTTCCCTTACAGAAGGGAGTCAATATTTGATTTTAATTGCTTCTATAGTCTAAGGAGTGTTGGGTCTGGGTCAGGGAAACCGAATAACCTCAACAAAACACGTTGAAGCCGCAGAGGGAGGCTAATGAGTGTGAAAAGGGAAGTATAGCACAGTAAATGAAGAAACAGCCTGTGCCACGCAGCTCCCCACAGCACCGCCCCTTCCTTGCTCCCAAACACCAAGCCCGCTTGCAGGGCTCTTCAAATATCGAGAACTCTCAACATCTCAAGAATGGCATCTTTAGGTAGGCTATTCACTGCAGATTATCCAGCTCCAAGGAAGTACACAATAGACACCAGGAGATTGCCCTTAGCCCTGTGACATACAGAAATACACAATAGATACCAGGAGGCTGACCCTGGCCCTGTGACATACAGAAATCTTTTTCATTCTCTGGAGATTTCTGTTTACCACTGACTTCCTAAGATCTATGGGACTCAGTCAAGAAAGCCCACATTTGGAAAGCCCAGGGCCCAATATCATGCCTGCAGAAAGTCAATAAGTGGTAGGGGCCCCATTAAAAGAGCTTTTACAACATCCCAGAGACTCTCTGTCCTGATTGAGTAACACCCTGTCATCTGCCTAATGCACACGGAGGCTCCAGAATACAGCTTTACAAGCCTGGGCTCCCAGCCCTGACACACAGGGAGCATCTTGCCATTTCCACTAAGAACCTGCCCTTTGGTGTCTTGGACCTCCTTTCTCTGTACTGTCCTCTCTTATGGCTGTCTTCCTCACGAGTCCCCTGTTCCTAATATTCTCCCCCGTAGCCTGACCCCCCACCCCTCACTGCTGAGTGCTCTCAGAAGCCAACTTGCTTACTCACGAACAACTGCCAGATCTTCACAACTACTAAGAACTCAAGAGACCGAAGGGATAGGAATTCCGGTCCATAATCCAGTATCCTCCAGTCACCAACATTTCCAACCTTCAAAGGTTCTGTTTAGCATCTCCCCTGTTCGGAAAAGCATCAGTTTCAGCTCTATTTAGTATTAAGAGAAGAACAAAAATGATCTCAGAGAGTCTGGTGTTCCTGGTTGGAACTTTCTGTGCACGAATGTTCACAGAACCATTCAGGGTCTCACCAGCAGTTCACTTTTTGGTGCTGGCTCTGTGGTTAGGTGTTAATGGACACTGACTGATCTTAGCCTCACAACAATGTCATTGGAGTGCATGAGCCATGAAAACACTCAAAGCTAAGGAAATGTCGATACAGAGGGATTATGAGAAGCGGACAGGCAGTACAGCAGTCTGAATTTCAAGCAGGACAGAGGTCTCTAGAACCAGAACCTGCTCACAGTCAACAGATAATAAGGGGAAAGGACAAAGGGCTTGGACTTTTGGTTTATGCTAGTCCATTATTTCTTTGCAAGAAAAGCTCAGAGTCCTATCTTAACCATTCAGTTATGTATTTAGTACTTATGATTTAGGGGTTTACATGCTTCACAAAATTAATCAAACAGCTATAAATAACCACACTGTGTTCTGAAATCATAAATGGAAGCTTCCTGCCCCCCAACAACTGACAATTACTAATGGATGCCTCCAGGCTACACCCCAAGAATCCTCTTCCATCCTCAACTAAGATGAGCTTCTACACCTCACCTACATTCTTCCAGCAGAGCGATTACCCATGAGTGATGAGGGTCCAAGCTGGTGTGCTGCCTGTTTATTAGCAAATCATTTTTAACCTGTAGATGAACACACTGCATCACCACATGTTGGGGATAAAGGAGCTAATCAAATTCTCAGAGAACAGACATCTACTGAGCATGTTCTTCAAGAGTGACCGGAAGAGCGGTAGAAAGATCTCAGCTGCGGATACCTGTGAGCTCAAGATGTTCCCTCTGGAAAGCAGGGTGAATGAGCACAGAGATAAAGATCATTAGATGATACACGTCATGACAATTGTAACGATGTAGGAATTAGTGTTCTCCCAAGGAACACCAGAGAGACATCTCTACAGACTGTGACTAAAGGATTAGAGACTCGGTTCAGCTGGTAGAGCCCTCCCTTGCACGAAGAAAGCTCTACACCCCCTCCAGGACCACATAAACCCAGCATGCTCATAAAAGGATAAGAATCTATACTCCCAACACCTAGCAGGTGGAGCCAGTTGAGTCAAGAGTTCAGGATCGTTCTGTTCACAGTTAAAGAGTAAGATGGACAACAACCTTGGCTGCATGAGACTCTGGCTCAAAAAGAAATAAAAACAAAATGGCCTAGAAACCAACAAGAAAGATGTAGAGACTAAAGGATGATACTGTAGGAACTTTCTGAGCATGGGAAGGGCTGGTGGGATTTAAGCTATCTCCCTCCTTGTTTTTTTCTTGCCCAGACTGAGTTTGCATGGGAAATGAGGCTGGAAGCTCATCAGTTTGGTTTTTCTGTTGCTTCTGACTCTAGGCAATCACTTCTGTTGGGAGCACTCTGAAGTTGCAGGGGGGTATGTATGGGTTGCTGCCAGAAGTATGTGGTCTTCGCAGACACCCAGGAAAATCACTTCTTATTAGAGAAGCCAGCACCTTTACAATATTAAACTAAAGATGTGGAGGGAGAGAGAATTTTGTAAACAAGGATACAAGTGTGGAAAGGGGGCAAGAAGGAGTTTAAAAATAAACCGGTGTATTGATGACCAGCCCGCTTGCTACACAGATTCAAGAGGAAAAGGCTTTTAGGTTAGTGGTAGATTGAAGGCATCACATCTGACCCTGACGGATGCTGTCGCATGCATTATATCATTTATAAAGTCACTGAAGTTTCCGTGCTACAGATATAGGACCCCCTCTGAAAGAGGCTGAAACATCTATCTTCCATCAATTCAAATCGTCATCAAACACAGGAATTGCTTCATTTTGCTTTGTTTTGGTTTTGAATGTTTCTTCTCTGGGGGCAATGAACTTCAAAGGATAAAACTTATTATGTGATAGAATGTTCCCGTCTTATTTAGAGTAAAATCTACTAGCCACATGTTTTATGCTGTAATGAATACTGTTTTAATAGCTTGATATAATCAGTTGATAAATAATGGGGGTTTTGTGTGCTAGCCAGTTTTCCAAGGTATCATAATTTACAATACCATCAACTTGGAATTTTTATATGAGAGTCAGTAAAACGTGTTTGAGCATAGTGTCCCTTGGAGTACTCACGATAATGTTATTAAACCTGAGTTATTGAGCTTTTGGGCAACATTTTCATCTAAATTAATATGATTCAGCCTGAAGGAAAGAGAACATATTAACTAAGGCTCCTTGGAGAAATAGCTCATTTCAAGTGTCGAAGAAGAAAGTACAGCATGAGCTGGGACAACTTGATATGCCAAAAGCTACAGAAAATAAAACTGTGTTTCAAGGACCCAGGAGCTACCTTGCAGGGTTTCCTGACTTTCCCTAATATGGGGCAAATCGAGCACCAAAATGTACTATTAATAATGCATGATATCCTATAATCCAGTGAATAAAAAGAAAATTGAATGCCCATATTGAATAAGTGAATAGAGAAAGGGAGATACTTTCCCACAGGAGAAAGCTGTCCACTATATATATAGAAAAACAACAGAGGCAAAAGAGAGACACAGAAGGCTTCTGCGACAACACCCTCCCCACAGCAGAAAAGTAACACCCCGACAGGAAGCCATCGAAGAGAACTCTTAAGAATTGTGGTAAGGATGCTGAAGTGTAGCTCTCTGTAGTTGATGGCTTCTGGCAGGGGCGCTGGTGGGGAAGGACTAGGTTTTCTTTAAGGGGCTGGCCACTGGGAGTCTGACGATGCTCCAGTGAGTAACGGGGCAACACAACGCAGATTTGTGTTGGTTTTTGGGGATCACAAGGTTGGGGGAGCAGACCTGGGAGAACTGGGAGTGAGCATCATCAGAGTGCATTGTGTGAAATTCCCAAATACTCCGTAAAAAGGTTATGTTGGGAAGAAAAATAATTACCCTTGCATCTGGCATCTTAGGGTCTCTATTGCCTCAACAAAACACGCTGGGGAAGAGAAGGGTTTGTTTGGATTACTCTTCCATATTGGTGTTCATTGCTGAAGGAGATGAGGACAGAAACTCAAGCAGAGCAGGATCCTGGAGGCAGGAGTTAATGCAGAAGCCATAGAGGGGTGCTGCTTACTGGCTCACTTGCCCTGACTTGCTCAGGATGCTTTATTATAGAACCCAGGACCACCAGCCTGGGATGTCACCACCCACCATGGGCCGGGCCTCCCCCACGGATCCCTAAGTGAAAAAATGCCTTTCGGCTCGATCTCATGGAGGCATTTCATCAGCTAAGGCTCCTTCCTCTCTGATGACTCCAGCTTATGTCAAGTTAACACAAACCAGCCAGTACACAAGGATCCTAGTAGGACAGTTGTCCCTTGGAACTCCTGTAGGGCTGCTTCCAGGCCCCCTGTGAGAACCAAATCCCCAGATGTTCACATCCTGTATTAGCAATTATGCTGGGATTCTGTAGACCTCTACATCTCTGTGCGTGTTAAACTCTTTCTCAGTTACACAGAATATGTGTGGCACCTCATAAATGCTAAGCAATTACTGTATTAGATTATGCACCTCATAAATGCTAAGTAAGAGCTACACTAGATTATGTGGGAAATCATCCTAAGAAAACATGTGCAAGCTCAAGAGAGATGCAACTTTCCACCTATGCCTACGCGAATCCAGGCTATGACATCCAAAGACATGGAGAACCAACTGCCGTAGATCCCAGCAAGTATCAGTGACTATGTGAAGTAAGGTAAGCACATAGAAAAAGAGCATTTTCTAGCAGATTACATACAAATTATAAGGGGAAATGTCTTTTAGTTAGGAAGTCTTGGACTGGAAGATGGTTCAGCAGATAAAAGTACTTACTTATCTTGCAAGCCTGACCATCCTGAGTTTAGTCTCTGGAATGCACATAAAGGTGGAAGGAGAGCACTGACTCCACAGAGATGCCCCCTGACCTTCATATGCACTCTGTGGTAGATGTCACTCCCCTCTCCAGCACACACACCCCATACTGGGAAAGACATATATATCCAATGCAGTGTTTTGTCCCAAGGGGATAACTTGTGTACATTCATCTGTAAATGTCAAACGAAATCAAAATAAGCAAGAGTCTACCAAATAATTGGCTTTTAAAGTAAGGCAGGATTATTGCTATGTAGCCCAGGCCATCCCCAAACGCGTGCCTTTTCTGCCTCAGCCTCCTGATTGTGAGGTTACAGGCACACACCAGCACACTTAGCTTGTCATCTCTTGAAGTCTATAACATGAAGGGTTATGAAAACCGAAGGATTATTCTCAGCTAATGCTGAGGGTAAAAGTCCACCAGCTAAACACAAGGTAAGAGTTTAGACCAAGCTCTGGGCTGGAATGGGGGAAAGCAGACAGGACTCACCACACAATTATTAGAGCAAGTAATGAGGTCTGAACAAGAACTAAATAATTGATAGCCGTATTGTCTCGATGTTAAAGTCCCGGGGTTTGGTATCTATCCTGTGGCTCTGTAACAGACTATGTTTGGGGGACCATAAGGACAGCATTCATGGGTAGAGAGCATGATATCTTCAATAAACACAAATGGTTCAAGATAAGTAATATGGATAAATATTAGCAATTAATGAATCTGGCAACAGATATCCCTTGTGCTATTCTTGAAACTTGCGCATATTTGAAATTATTAAATGGCCCCTTAATATGCCCTTCAGTCCCATGTAGTGCCAGTAGCCTACAATATCACTTTTGATGAAGAAAGACAACAAGCTCCATTTCAAGTTCCCTGGCCAAGCCACCACATGGATTTGTACTCCAGTGTCCTGTTCGACTCCATCACAACCCAAAAGAGAAATTTTAGAAAGGCTGACTGATATGTTAGGTGAGAGGGCTGTCCTGTCAGCATTCCCCACATCCCTGCTCTCCCGGGGTGCTCCTTCCTTCCCCATATTTGCTATGCTTGGGTCATGGGATAGATTTGGAAAACAGGATGTCAGTGAGCAAAGTACAAGTAGAAATCTGGAACATGATTGGTCCTTGGGGCTGTGCTTGCCCTTTAGAACTTCTGCCATTATTATAGGAAAAGAGTCATTGGGTAAAGTGTGGCTGGTTCAAGGGTGAGGAGAGGGGTGCCTTCAGAGAGAGTAAGCCTTCAGCTAACTCCCAAGCTGGAGCCAAGACCGTCTGAATGCAGCCCAGGTCCTCCAACCGATCCATGACGTGTCTGACCCATGACGAACCAACCTATGGGCGGATCTTATCAGATGCGGGTTTTAGAATGATGTGTTCAACAGCATTGTAGAAAAAACAGATAACAGATACAACTAACGTTTCTGAAAACCCACACAGAATGATGCGAGGCCAGAAGTTCGGCCAGACATGTTTTGGTGGTTCCTTATATCACTTCTGTACCAGAGAACATTTCCAAACAGGTACAGCATTGTTAAACATCATGACGGCTCATGAGCATGAATACTTCTTGTATATTTTCTGAACCATAAAACAAATGTGACTAGAGTATAAAAGACGACTGTTTTTATTTTCATTACTCAGTAATTGGCAATGTGGCAAAATTAATTAACCTTCCTGTTTCCTAGCTTGGTTGAGTGCAACTACAATTTGTCAACTTTAAAAATCATAAGAAATTTTCAATATACTTGGATTTTTAGTGTTATTAAGTAGAGGTATTGCTTGAATATCACTATTTCTAATATCACACGATGAAAAGAATCAATTTTATTAAAACTAGAGTGAATTTTTCAGCATTGGCTTTTTTTAACTCAACTGTGTTCTAAGACACAAGGGAATAGATTTATTTTTGTATTTAATTCTCTGAACTCAAAATAAAAATTATACCTGTTTTCAAATTTTAGATCTAAAGCAAGTTTCCAATTTAAATCTAAGAGTAAATTAGTTTCCCCAATTACTAAAAATAATCTGATATTTTTGTTATAACATGAAGGACAGATTCTCTTACAATAACAATTTTTTTTAGCTTTTATTTAGTTCTATTTCCCTGAAAAGTAAATCGACTATGAAAAGCATTTTGATGCTTCAATTATAACACAATGATTTTGTAACCCTTTCTGGTTAAGCAATAGTCCCTGGTGTAGTTTGAGATAAGCACAATCTAGTCAAAGAAATGGACACTAGTTGACAGGGAAGATAGTTCAGTGGACAAAGCAGAGTTCAGATCCACCCGACCTATGTAAACTGATGTGACAGTATGCATCTGTATCCCCAAAGCCCCTAAAGGAAGATGTAAGATGAAGACAAGTGAATCCCAGAAGCTGGCTGGCCTTAAGCAATAGCTAACAACAAGAGATCCTGCCTCAAAACAAATTTGAGGGCAAGGACCTAAGGTTATCAATCCCCTCCACACAGGCACTATACATGAAGACTGCACTCATTTAAAAACAATCAGACACACATGCACACTACACAGATATAAAGAGAGAGAGAGAGAGAGAGAGAGAGAGAGAGAGAGAGAGAGAGAGAGAGAAAGGCAGTGACAGAAAGACAGAGGGACAGAGAGAATCTATTCACATGTAAATAAAGAACATACACGCACACTACACAGCTATAGACAGACACACACACACACATACACACAAAGAAGAAGAATGTATTCATATACAATCAGAGAACACACATGCACACTACATAGATACAAACAGATACATATACACAGACATGCACACACAGAGAGACATATACAGCAGACTCCACTCATATACAAAGAGCATATATGCACACTAAATGAACACAGACACACACAGAAAAACACACATGCAGATATAGACAATAGACTCACATAGCAGACTGCACTCATATACAAACAATGAACACACATGCACACTACACGGACACAGACAGACAGACAGACACACACACACACACACACACACACACACACACACACTGTTAATTCTTTTCCAAAAAAAAAAGAGGAGGGAGAAAAGGAGAGGAGCAACAGAGAGGAGGAGGTAGAAACACAAAGTTAATACCCAGCCAAAAACCTGCTGTTTCTTGTATACACACTATAGAGAATTCTAGACTAAGTGAATTCATGTGCTTTTCTCTTTTGGTTTGTTGGCTATTTGTTGTTTTATTTGTTTTTAAGACAGGGTCTCACAACACAACCTGGATGGCCTGGAACCTGCTACCTAGAACAGATATACCTCTAGCTCTCTGAGATCTGCCAGCCTCTGCCTCCAACTGCTGGCATTAAAGAAGTGTGCCACCATGCCCTACCTGGGTTCTTTGCTCCTTTGAAATAATTGGCAAAAATACATAATGATGAGCTCCCATTTATTCTAGAGACTGGGTAGGGTTTTCCTCCTGTGTATGAGTAGATCACTTACAGACACTGGAGTTCAAAATAGCTCTACCAATATTGTTTACAAAGCTGAAACGTTCTTTTTCTGTTTCATATTCGCATTAAAGAGAGAAGGCAAAGGGGGTATGAAGTACAAGGTGAGAAAGCAAACGCTCCTGAAAGAACAGGACAGAAAAGTGACTGACGTGAGAAAATACATGAACCATATAGTTGAGCTAATTTCATAATAACACAGCTCCGGTAAACAACTGGAGAGATACAATTAATTTTATAAGGTAAATGGCAGTGTCTCCTTTTATGCTATCATTAAAAATAGTCTTCTTCCATCTTAATTGGATAAAAGGGACTCCCTGATTAAAAGCGAGTATTCTTTCCAAAGGAGACCACCCCATACTAAATGTGTCTGCATTATGTGCAAGCAAGCAGCACATTTGAACCAGACAGTGGTGATGCACACCTTTACTCTCACCAGGAGGCAGATGTAGTTGAATCTCTAAGTTCTAGGCCAGCCTGGTCTACAGAGTGAGTTCCAGGACAGTTAGGGCTACACAGAGAAACCCTGTCTCAAAAAAACAAAAACAAATAAACAAAATAAAAAAATCAAAGTCTCAGGAAACAGTGCAAAAGAAGGGGCGGAAAGATGGTAAGGACCTGAGAATCAGCAAGTTTGCTGTAAGACTGTCTCCTAGTAATGTCAGAAGCTACAACCACAGAGGGTTAGGTTACCAACGTGACTGCTCAAATGTGGCAGAGAATGTGCCTTTTAGACAGAAGAAAGGGCATAAGGACTCAACCCTATGCCAATTTAAATCTAAGAGTAAATTAGTTTCCCCAATTACTAAAAATAATCTGATATTTTTGTTATAACATGAAGGACAGATTCTCTTACAATAACAATTTTTTTTAGCTTTTATTTAGTTCTATTTCCCTGAAAAGTAAATCGACTATGAAAAGCATTTTGATGCTTCAATTATAACACAATGATTTTGTAACCCTTTCTGGTTAAGCAATAGTCCCTGGTGTAGTTTGAGATAAGCACAATCTAGTCAAAGAAATGGACACTAGTTGACAGGGAAGATAGTTCAGTGGACAAAGCAGAGTTCAGATCCACCCGACCTATGTAAACTGATGTGACAGTATGCATCTGTATCCCCAAAGCCCCTAAAGGAAGATGTAAGATGAAGACAAGTGAATCCCAGAAGCTGGCTGGCCTTAAGCAATAGCTAACAACAAGAGATCCTGCCTCAAAACAAATTTGAGGGCAAGGACCTAAGGTTATCAATCCCCTCCACACAGGCACTATACATGAAGACTGCACTCATTTAAAAACAATCAGACACACATGCACACTACACAGATATAAAGAGAGAGAGAGAGAGAGAGAGAGAGAGAGAGAGAGAGAGAGAGAGAGAGAGAGAGAGAGAGGGGCACATATACATATAATTTTTAAAATAAAATATTTTCATAATAGAACTTTGGTTATGCTAAACCATATTGACCTAAAAATGAATCTATCTAACATGAATTTGTAGATACTTTATCACTTTAGTAAATAATGCTTATTACAGTGGTCTAATAATGTCGGTGTTTATTGGCTACTTAGCTATCTTTAACACTTTGAAGGTTATTTTCCCTGTTTGGAAGTGACAAGTTGCTGCACTCCACCAATCTGAAGTGTCAGGACCACCTACCCACACGTCTCGGAGTAGCTGCCGCTTTCTCACCTCTTGTCCTATGCCAGGCAGTGACGTAGGATTCGAACTGAGCTGTCTCGTTCCACAGCTTACTCATTCATAGAAACCACATCAAGCTGTGGGTTCAGAGCTATCTTCATGTAATGTCTGACCCTCACTGGCTCTAGCTGGCAGTGACTTTGAAATCTTTTGTCCTTATGCTATGATCTCAACATCTGTCATCTCCAAAACCCGTGTTTGAATTTAACTGCAATTGTAACAGAATTAGGAAGTGTGACAAAACAAAAAAACAAAACCAAATAGGCCATGAAGGCTCAGCTCTAACGGGTGGGAATAGTACCATCATGACGGGATCGGTTTGGCCTTCTCTCGTCTCTTACCCTTCTGCCTTTTGCCATTTAAAGGTTCAGGCAAATTTCAAGGCAAAGAAAACAGTCAGCTTTACCAAATACGAAAACTGTTGGTGTCCCCAGCAGAGAACTTGCACTCTCCAGAGCTGCCAGCAATAAATTTATATTAGCATATTATCAGACAGTGATGTTTTATTATAGAGACATAAATGAACTAAGATACTTTATTGCACCCAAAGAGCCCACTGGGTGCCTGGAATAGAAAGAAAGAAAATGGCAGGACCTACTACTCCCTCGTTTTGCATCTCGTGCCTTTGGAGAGGGTGCTACAGATGGAAATTGGGAAAGGCACCATTGTCATGGACCAGGGAGATTCAAACTACTGTACCTCAACTGGGCAAACTGAAAGAGCATCCTAGCTCCTTTTGCATGTTCTGTTCAGCAGGGACAAGAGCATGACTTTCCTGAATGGACCAGTCTTTCAGCAAGAAAGACGGGACCGCTAGAGGAGTGTCCTTTGCCAGAAAGTTAGAGACTTCCGGATAAATGATACCCATTGGATCTGGTATAGCTTGCCTGTCCTGCCCTCCCTTTCTCAGAGTCCCAATCCCCCTATCACTTAATTTAAGTGACACAATCTCCTTTCTGAAAGAATATTGGACACAATAAAGGACCTCTCTGATGTATTAGGGATGATACATAGCCTTATCATGACACTGGTTCTTCAGATACCAATACGAAAGTCACCTCAATTCAACATTTAGAAGGTAGACTTTGAAGATCACCTGACAGTTATACAGAGTAGCGTACACCTGTGGCCCCAGCACTCAGGAGGCTTGTAGTAGCTATTTCTGATTATATCTGGAGTGAATTATAATCAAGAATTAGAAGGCTCTTGATTATAGATCTAGATCTTGAGACTGGAAGACACAAGTTTCAGGTGTGGTGGTACGCACATCTCTAATCTGGGCCACACCTGCTGCTGGAGATCTATATAAGGACATTGGAAGAAGGAAGATTCAGTCTTCTTTGCCTGTGAGCCTTGTGGGACTAAGCGACTGCTAGATCCTCGGGTTTTCATTCACAGCTACTGATCATCATTGTTGGAGAGTTTGACTACAGACTGTAAGTCATTAACAAATTCCCTTACTATATAGAGACTACATATAAGTTCTGTGACTCTAGAGAACCCTGACTAATACAAGACTCAATCAGGAGAATCATAAGCTTGGGGCTAGCCTGGGCTACACAAGGAGATGTTTTTTCAAACTACCACATACCCCTCCCCCAACACCCAAAAGTAATTGCAGTTGGCAGAGCTAGGAACCTAGCTCATGGCAGGGCACTTACAGACCACATGAAATATCCTTGGTTTAATACCAAACATTCAAAAAAAAATGAGATTAGCCAATGTTAAAAGTATTATTTAGCCGGGCAGTGGTGGTGCACGCCTTTAATCCCAGCACTTGGGAGGCAGAGGCAGGTGGATTTCTGAGTTTGAGGCCAGCCTGGTCTACAGAGTGAGTTCCAGGACAGCCAGGGCTACACAGAGAAACCCTGTCTCGAAGAAAAAAAAAGGAAAAGTATTATTTTTGTTTTACTTTTATATTCTACATTGTCAGTTTTCTAAAGGTAACTTCACAACACATAGAATCACATGTCACATATCCATCTGTATAACCTGAGAAACTGAGGGCTTAAATGATCATCACCAATGCCCTGAGTTTATGAAATGGAAGACATCGTCCATACATCAATTAAAGATTTGAAATGCCACCTCCATTGGTCAGTAGTACATTAATTTAACTCTATAAGAATTATAAATTATAACTCATACCGAGAGAAAAGGGAAATGGGGAGAGAAATTCAGTGTCATCAGAGGGTGAGGAAAAATGTCCTCTACGGAACAGTCCAGCTCCCGGAATTCCTAAAAGGCACTTTATTATTGCATGCAGTCTCAATAAGTGTTTTCTGAGTAGATGAACTTGAATGGATAAATACAGGCTGGAGGGAGGGCTGCAGCAGTGGAGAACACACACTGCTGTCTCAGAGAACTTGAGCTCAGTCCCCAGGGCCTCCACTGGGCAGCTCACCTGTAACCCAGCTCCAGAGGATCTAACTAACACCTTCTTCTGAGATTCCATACACAGCACACAGCACACACACACATGGTTAGAAATGTAAAAACAAATCTTTTTAAAGACTGAATTAAAATGAAAGAAAATGTAGGCGAGTACGGAGAACAAAGGGTGTGTCTACATAATTTTCTTATTCTACAAAGGGTCTTTAAATAAATATTGGCAACAGATTTGGAAGGAAAGAGAACCTTTCAATATGAAGCTGAGGATATCAATATGGAAAATAATCATATACAGTTGGCAACACACTGGATGGAGAGGACCCAAAAGCTTTCTCCTTAACTTGCTTAAGCAAAAAGCATAAACCCAAAAACTTCCAGACTAGGAGGAGATGAGTAAAATGATGTCTCCATTTGCAGGTGACATGGTTTTATTCACAAATAGTCATGGTGACATATCCCTGTGATAACAGGATGAGGCAGGAGGGGCTGGGGTTCAGGGTCTATGTGGGCTATGAAGCAAGTTTGGTATCAGCCTAGGCTGTGCAGGGAGACCTTGCCTCTAAAAGTAAAACAAAACAGAATCCAGAAGAACCTGTTAAGCATCTGCTAGAGATGAGCGTGGTGGTGTAAGCCTCTGATACTAGCACTTGAGAAGCAGAGGCACATAGATCTCTGAACTCAAGGCTGTGAGTTCCAGGACAGCCAGAGCTGTAGCATTCCATAGTGATATCCTGTCTCAAAAATAAATAATAGATTAGATAGATAGATGATAGATAGATAGATAGATAGATAGATAGATAGATAGATAGATAGATAATAGACAGATAGACAGAAAGACATATGATAGATAATTTAGGGCCACAGAGATGGCTAAGAGGTTAAGAGCACTGGCTGCTCTTCCAGAACACCTGGGTTCAATTCCCAGCATCCATATAGTGGCTTGCAACCATCTATAACCTCAGTTCCAGGGGATCTGATGCCCTCTTCTGGTGTCCACATGGTGCACAAACATACATGCGGATCAAATACCAACACACATTAAAAAAATAATTATTTTTAAAAAATCTAGAATTACTAAATGAATTCACCAAAAAGTCAGATAGAAGATCAACATGTAAAAATCAAGTTAATGTCTATGCAATAGTAAACATCAATCTAAGATAAAGAAAAAAAATAGACTATAGAAAAAAAATAGAGCCTCAGAAATTAACACACAGAGAAAAAAAAGTTCAGAAATTTGACAACAAAACACTATGGACATAAATTTTAAAAAGGCATCCTGATCAAGAACTAATACTGTTAGGATAGCAATGCTTTCAAAAAAATTGATCTGTAAGTTCAGTGGGTTTCGTATGAAAATTCTAGCTGGAATTGTTTGCAGGAATTGACAAACAGATCCTAAAATCCAAATGGAAATGCAAAAGCCTGGAGCAGCCACACATGATCAGGAAAGAAGGAAGTTGGGGACACATTTAGATCCGAGAACTTGTGACAAACTGCCATGAGCACGACACTGTGACGCCGTCACAATCACATGGCTTGATCGGATGGAGCTGAAATACAGAAATACCCATTACATTAGTGATTAATTTCTTAAGATTCTAAAACTATTCAATGGGAGGAAAAAAATATTTTTTCACACATTCTTCTGTATCAAAAAAATTACCCACATCTAAAAAAAAATAGAAAATTGAGTTTTTATCTCGTACCAAAATAATAATAATAATTAATAATAATACTTAATAACTAATAAAAATTCAAAATAAAACATCTCTAAACACAAACAGGTAAAATTCTAAAATTCCTAAAAAGAAAACATAGTGGGAAACTGAATTAAACAATGCACATTTTTTTAAAAACACTTTAATAAATAAATAAATTAAAATTTAAAACTTTTGTGCTTCAGTGGAAACCAAAAGCACGTGGTCGACGCAAAGATATATTTGCAAACTATATATATGACAAAGGACTTGTAGCTAGAATATATTGGAACCACTTAGAAATTAATAATGTAAAGAAATAAACACCAATTTATCAGGTAGAAGGCTTCAATTGATTCTCCAAAAGATTATGTAAACTGCCAATGAATATGTAAAAAGATGCCCAAAGTCATTAGTTATAAGGGGAATATAAGTCAAAACCATAATGAGCCATTATTTCCTACTCTGGGATATCCCAGAACAAAACAGACAGGCAATAACAACTGGGTGTGACTAGGTACAGAAGACGGCTCCCTCATTCTTATTTCTTACCCCCACCCACTCCATATACGTACTAATACACTTTCTGTGTCTGTGGATTTCTTGTTCTGGACACATACCTAACAAGAATCACACAATTTGCTATCATCAGAATGTAAAACCATGCAGGACCTTGGAAAACAGTGAAGTGTGGTCTCTAAGGATACCAGACATAGAGAATGAAAGTTGGGACTTTCATTCCTAGGAATGTAACCTAGGAAGCTGAAAACACACTCAGGAGCTTGTACACAAACATCTAGAGCAGAAGTGATCAAAATAGCCATTCAGAGCCACCTACGTGCTTAGCTACTCAGAAATGGACCCAAAAATGTAAGGTTTCCTTAATGGGATATTATTCAGAAATTTAAAAATGGATGTAGCAATAATGTACCTTTATAGTATGAATAAAGTTTAAAACCACTCTAAGTTACTGTCCTAAATGATCACAGACTGTGATTCTGCATATGTGATGTGTCTAGAATCAAATAGTTATATTAGTTAGTAAGGGGTGGGAAGTAGGAAAGGCGGTATTTCCATAACATATATGAGGGTCTTTCATAGCGTGATGGAAATGTGTTAAAACTGTTACGGCGAAGACTGCGTGGTTGACAATAAACTAAAAGCAACTGTATACTTTAAGTATCATATAAAACAGATCTCTGAGTTTAAAAACAACAACAACAAAAACCAATGGACTTGGCTCATGCCTGTAAATCCCAACACCAACCAACCAAAACAACAACAACAAAAAAAAACCCACAAGAATACCTGTACTTTAGCTTGCGTTCCAATTTGCATTCTGTTTCTATGATAAACGAGATGACGAAATGAACTTGGAAAGGAAAGGGCTCGCTTCACCTTACACTTCTAGGGAACAGCTCATCACCGAGGCGTGTCAGGGAGGAAACTGCAGTGCCATGTTTGGAATAGGAACAGTGCCCATAGGCTAATGTATTTGAATACTTAGGTTAGTGTTACTAGGGAGTGACACTATTTGACAGGAATTAGGAGGCGTGGCCTTGTTGGAAAAGGTGTGGCCTTGTTGGAGGAAGAGTATTACTGATTGGTGGGCTTTGAGGATTTTTTTAAATACTCAAGCCTGGCCCCCCAGTCTCTCTCTCCCTCTCTCTCTCTCTCTCTCTCTCTCTCTCTCTCTCTCTCTCTCTCTCTCTTTCTCCCTCCCTGCTGCCTGCCAATCCAGATGTAGAACTCTCAGTTCCTTCTCCAGCACCACATCTGCCTGCCGCCATGCTTCCCACCGTGATGATAATGGACTAAATCTCTGAATGTAGGCAAATCTGAATTAAATGCATTCCTTTATAAAAGTTCCCGTGGTCATCACATCTCCTCACAGCAATAAAACATTGACTAAGACATAAAGGCAGGAGCCTGGAGGCAGGAACGCAAGCAGAGACCTTGGAAAATGGCTGATTACTTGATTGCTCCCCCTGGCTTGCTTGGCTACTCTTCTTATACAGATGCTCAACGTGGACTGAGCCCCTCCTATATCATAAAACCATTAAGAAAATGCCTCATGGACTTTAGCACAGACCAACCTGATGAGAGGAATTCTTCACCTCTTCCAAGGTGACTCTGGGATTCTGTCAAGGTGATATCTGAAGCTCACTATGACAGTGTAGAATCGACACTGAAAATAGCCAATGGTGAAATTTGATTTTCTGATTTATTTTATATATATCATCTTTGTTGATTATTCCAACATCCCCTGCTGCCAACATGAAATCCCAATGGTGTTTAGGGGTGTTTTGTTTTTTCCAGATAAGAGGCAATTGTGTGCCAGACTCAGGTTCATGTATTGCTCAAGCTAAAAGCAAGCCCACCATGGTACTCCTACCCAGCTCTGACAGCGATTGGTTTACGTGTGGCAGGTGACTCTAGCCTGGCCATTGACACAGGAGAGGAATCTTCTGTTAAGAGTCTTAGGGAGTGAAAACGTCTTGGATTAATAAGAAAACTCTTTCTATTCTCTACTTTTATTTTAGATTTCATTTTGTGAGGAAATGGTACCTGGGAGATAATGCATCGTGCACCCTGATGGCTGAAAAGCTTCCTAATAGTGTCTC
>CM052716.1:10588507-10620794 GCA_028551405.1 Uromys caudimaculatus
AAAAAAAATCTGATAACTTATTTTAGAAGTGATCAAAAGTAGATCAGGCACACATACAAAAAATGTAAAAGCCAGGAATGGTAGAGCATACCTTAAATCCAGGTACTTGGTAGGCAGAGACTAGAAAATCTCTGTAAATTTGAGGCCAGCCTGATCTACATACAGTAAGTTTCAGGGCAACCAAGACTACATAGGCCATTAAAAATCACCTACTAAAACACCATTAAAAAACCATACTAGATATGCAGATATAATAATCCTGAAAGAAAATTTCCATTTTTCCTCACACTGTTTGTCATCATAGAAGCTAAAAAATTGTAAAAATGTCTGCAATTATTATTGCTATAATGGAATCTGCAGAAGCCTGTAGGTGTAAGATTTACACCTGTCTCATAATTGTTATATAATTCTCCATAGATGTGATTGTCTTAATCACAATGATTTGACATAAATCAATGCAAAATGTAACTGTGAAATACTAAGGCCACCTCAGAGTTTACACAATGATAGAATGAGCACCACAGAGATAGGTTTAGCTACTGTCATCTAGCGTTTACATACATGGCTGAGGTTGCCGTATATGTAATAATAAATCAGTAATAATAAATAAACAAGTAAATAATAAAATTTCTGTGTAGCCATTCAGTGCAACCACAGCTGGTAAAATTCAATTTTTTAAAAACTCATTTCAAATCTTAGGAATGGTTTGGGGAGATGTTTAATGGCAAGCTACTTTGCCTAGTCCCTGTGAGGTCATAAGTTTGCTCCTCAGCACTAATAATAATTATTAATAATGTTTATTATTTTTATTTCAGGACAACATCCTAAGCAAATAAAGAACTACATATCCAATGTATCAAATAAATCCTAGTGACCACAGGAAGAATGTGTGGGTCTTACTCCACCATCTGTTCCCTCTTCCCAGCTCAGCATGGAAGGAGTTCTGCTTCAGATGGGCACGGCCAAGAAAACGGAGTTTGCTCTCACCTCAGCTCCCAAGCAAAGGCTCAGGATCTCCTCGGCAGAGTGAGGCTGCCAAAAGTCTTCTTCATCCTCGTCCCCGGGTCTGTGTTGTCAAGGATGAATTCCAAGTGAGCATGCCGAGAAGCCAGGGGCTCTTCCCCAACAAGCCCACTCATGGCGCAGAGGCTCTCTCCTAAACATGTCAGACTGAAAAGGGGGCAGTTCTCTTTGCACTCTCCCTAGCTGACTCTCTGGCCAGCAGCCCACATCAATAAAATCGGTTCCCCGGCCAAACCCTGGTATGGTATCACTCAGAATAAAGCACATCTACTTTTGGCGATGGCGCTGAGATTTTGCCAAGGAGGAGGAAAAGACACTAAATCAGAAACGTTGGGTCGTTCTCCAAGAGAACTGACTTTATTTGAAACAGTGTGAAACAGATCAACTTAAGGGTGCTCTCAATCAAAGGGGAGATCTTGGTGGTAGGCGGTTAAGAACTGACTTATAATTTCAAGAGACAGAAAAGCTAACTCACAAAATACCCAGTTTTCCAGAGATAACCGGGGGAAATTATAGCTAATAACAGCACTGTTGGGGTCTGGAACAAATTTCAAAAGTTGGCCTTACAAAGTTCTCCGTGGAGCCAGAGAGACATTCAGTGGTTAAGAGCACTTGTTGCTTTTGCAGATAATCCAGAATCGGTTACCAGTACCCAGGGAGCAGCTCATCACTGTCTGTAACTCTGGTTCCAGTGAATCTAAAGCCTCTTTCTGGCCTCTGGGGTACCAAGCACACATATAGTGTACATGCATATACAGAGGCAAACATTCCTACACATTAAAAATTAAAGAAATTTTTAAGTATCCCTCAAAGATCTGTTGAGATGGCTCACTGCAGAGCACTGTTGCTCCTACAGAGGTCACCCACATGCTGGATCACGACCACATGCAACTCCAGCTTCAGGGGATCTAATACTCTCTTCTGGCCTCTCCAGGCTCCTGCATGCATGTAATGCACATGAACTCACACAGGTACACACACATACACATAAAAATAATAAATTTTTAAAGTATCCCTCAAAAGGGGCCTACACACAATTGGATGATGTCAGAACAATTTATGACTCATGTCACTGTCAAAAAATTAGAGCAGCTGGCAGATGGTAGAATCGAACAGCTGGGTATGATGTTAGCAGAGAAAGGTAGCCTTGGTGAGCGATCAGAAGAACCTACAGACCTGTTAAAACAAGGTGTACACACCCAAGGATGTAACCATCTATACCAGAGGCTTTCACCACAAGGAAGGTGAGCTTGTTCAAACTATCCAGCCAAGATGCAAAGAAATAAACAAGTAGATACTGTAAGGCTAGAGGTCAAAAGAATCAACTTCCAACTTCCAAAATTCCTACAAGATATAATAACATGATGCACAAAGAAAACAGCAAAGCATAACATAAGGGCCCCATTTGGTTTAGTTTTTGATTGTAGAATTATAAGCAAAAACTGCAGAAATCCTCTCAAAAGAAATCAACTCTAGGGGCTGAAGAGATGGCTCAGAGGTTAGGAGTACTGGCTGTTCTTCCAGAGGTCCTGCGTTCAATTCCTGGCACCATATGGTGGCTCAGCCATCTGTAATGGTATCTGATGCCCTCTTCTGGTGTGTCTGAAGACAACTACAGTGTACAAATTGACATTATATAAATAAATATTTTTTAAAATAATCAATTCCAGGGCTGGAGAGATGGCTCAGCAGTTAAGAGCACTGACTTCTCTTCCAAAGGTCCTAAGTTCAAATCCCAGCAACCACATGGTGGCTCACAACCATCCGTAATGAGATCTGATGCCTTCTTCTGGGGTGTCTGAAGACAGCTACAGTGTATTTACATATAATAAATAAACTTTAAAAAAAAAAAAAGTAATCAATTCCAGCCAGGCTGTAGTGGTGCATATCTTTAATCTCAGCATTTGGGAGGCAAAGGCAGGTGGATCTCTGTGAGTTCAAGGCTACTCTGGTCGACAGAGCTAGTTCTAGGACAACCAGGGCTACACAAAGAAACCCTGTCTTAAAATTGTTAACAAACAATTAAAAACAGACAAAAAGAAAAAGAAATCAACTCCATGTGTAAATGAACTGCAATATTATCTCCTGCCCTTTCTTCAAACTTTCTCCTGGCTAGTTATGATGGCTTTGCCCAGGGAGTGGCACTATTAGGAGGGATGATCTTGTTGGAGTAGGTGTGTCCTTGTTAGAGGAAGTGTGTCATTGTGAACCTCATCCAAGCTGCCTGGAAGGCAGTCTTCTCCTAGCTGCCTTAGGAACAAGAGGTAGAACTCTCAGCTCCTCCTGCACCACGCATGCCTGGATGCTGTGATGTTTCCACCTTGATGATAATGAACTGAACCTCTGAACCTATAAGACAGCCCCAATTAAATATTGACCTTATTAGTTGCCTTGGTCATGGTATCTGTTCACAGCAGTAAACCCTTACCTAAGACACTTATCCGGTATTTCTCAAAAGTAAAGTACGGTGCAAAGTAAAATAGCAAAAAATAGAGACTACCTGTGAGCACAGTTAATGGGGGGAAAAAATAAAAACCACAGAAGAAATGAATGAAATAAAGACAAAGGAAATCAACAAATCTGGCAGGGCAGTGGTGGTGCATGCTTTTAATACCAGCACTTGGGAGGCAGAGGCAGGTGGATTTCTGAGTTCGAGGCCAGCCTGGTCTACAGAGTGAGTTCCAGGACAGCCAGGGCTATACAGAGAAACCCTGTCTCGAAAAACCAAAAAAGAAAAGAAAAGAAAAGAAAAAAGGAAGAAAGAAAAAAAGAAAATCAACAAATCTAAGAGCCAGTTCTTTGAGAAGATAATCAAGATCAACAGACCCTTGACCCAACTAGCCAAAAAAAAAGGGGGGGGACCCAAATTAACAGAATTAGAAATTAACAGAGAACCATTACAACAGATGCCAAAGAAGTTCAGAAAATTATGAGAGAATATTTTAGAAACCTGTACCCCATTAACTTAGAAAACCTTAAACAAATGGATGAATTCTAGATTCTGCCGAACTGTGAAAATTAAATCACAAAGCCAGTAAGCAGCCTAAACAGAACCATAACAAATGGGGAGATTCAAAATAATAAGGGCCAGATCTAAATAAATAAATGAATAAAATACAGGCCAGACGGATTCACGGGATTCATAGAATTCTATGAGTTGTTCAAGGGAGATCTACAGTCAATCCTTAAACTACTAAAAGAGAAAGAAAAGAAACAGAAGTACTATCAAACTCCTACAAAGCCAGTATCACTCTAATACCAAAACCAGGTAAAAAACAGAAAAGAAAAAGAAAAAGAAAAATGCCTCACGAACTTCTACTCAAAAGTTACTTGCCAACAGAATACAGACATACATGAAGCCGACTTTATCCCAGAAATAAAGGCATGGCTCAACATATCCAAGTCAATAATAATAAACCACACAAATAGTTTAAAGACAAAAATCACCTGATCATCTCAATAGATACAAAAAGAATCTTGGACAAAATTCAACATTCCTTTATAATAAAAGCTCTAGAAAATGTAGGGCTAGAGAGAACATACCTTAACACAATAAAAGCACGAGAAACCCACACCAAAAAGTATGGGAAATGCACAGTCAGCATCACCCCATAGAGGGAAAAGTTTGAAGCAATTTCACAGAAATCAGAACAAGAAAGGGAGGTCTGAGAGACCAAATCTTTTGTGTTCAAACTCCATCTTAGAGAACCTGATCTAAGGTTGAACTCAAGTTAACAGGCCAGGACCTAACACCAGTTTCCAGGTCACCCCCAACAAACCTAACACGTTTCTAGGTTATTCCCCAACAAATTTGCACCCCCAGATTACAAGTCGGCCCCTGACTCTTCACTTCCTAACAACTTCTAATCAGGAAGAAAACGGAAAGCAAGTTTATGGTTTGGTTCCCAGCACCAGCCAATCATGTTAAAGGCCATAATGGCCCCCAATCAGATGTGTATCAACCTAGATACCCCTTTCTTGCCTCTATCAATGCTTGCCTGAAAGTAGGCTCAGGGTTCCACCTACCTGCTGTGTCAGGGTTGGTGCCCAAACTCGAGCTGGAATAAAGAGACCCTAATGCTATGGCATCGGATTAGGTTCCTTGATGGTCTTTCATCAAGGAAATTCCTCTTTGCAACAGAGACCATCACAAAAACTATAGCCAATCAAAATGCGGAGTTGTGGAACCCAATCCCAATGGATACATCTCCAGAACAACTCCCACACCTAAAGCTCAGAGGGTTGGGGGATGGGGTGAGGTGTGTAAGCCAGAGGAGTCAGGGACTTTGCTGTGAGACTGTGTCTCCCAGTAATGTCAGAAGCCATAAATAACATGATGCCTAAACACCAGCCAAACAAGGACAACGGACAACGTGGTCAACGCGCACGGGAGGGTGAGACAGTAGACCTCAACCCTACGCAGAGAACTTCAGGCAGTCAGTCCAAATCAAACAATCAGCTTTGAAAACATACATACAAGCAACATTAAACACACCCAGCAGGCTATATTTAGGAACATATATAGAAGTACATACTGGTATGTAACAACAATTTATGGGGGGAAAAAAAGAGGCCATGTATTAAAACAATGAGGAGTCAAGGGAGGGTTTAGAGAGAGCAAAGGGAAGGGAGAAATGACGTTCGAAGGAAAACTGCCCCTCCCCCCTCCAAATAAAATCAGTGGTGGAAATGGGATGAGCAGCTACTTGTTCCCACTGGACACAGAACTTCCTCTTGGTCTGTGGCTGACTGAAAACGAGCGGTGACATTAACTACATTCACTTCTATGGAAATTTTGACCTATTCAAAGGCGGATGGCGTCCTGGGGCTCTAATTGTTTTAGAGGGACCGAACTCTCTTGGTTCCCGTTGGAAATGCTGTAGACCTTACTAGGGACTGTAACCTCAGCCCGGCTTTCAAACCAGTGAACGGAAATTACCACACTTCCCCTGGATAAACCACGACCAAAACCCCTGCTTGAGGTCAGGGTGAACGGTTTACTTTTCCAATCTGTGGTCGCAGGACTGCTTGTCTGTAGTGAACAGAATGCCCAAAATGAATTGGAACTCTGACACCAACCCACAGGCTCCTATTTATCTCCCTCCCTCCCTCCCTCCCTCCCTTCCTTCGTCCCTCCCTCCCTCCCTCCCTCCCTTCCTCCTCTTTCTTTCTTTCTTTCTTTCTTTCTTTCTTTCTTTCTTTCTTTCTTTCTTTCTTTCTTTCTTTCTTTCTTTCCCTTTCCTTCCTTCTTTCTTTTCTTTTCTTTTCTTTGGTTTGTTTGGGTTGGGTTTTTTTCCAATCAGGGTTTCTCTGTGTAGCCCTGGATGTCCTTATTTCTCTCTGTAGATCAAGCTACCGTCCAACTCAGCTTGAACTCAGATCCTCCTGCTTCTGCCTCTGGAGCGCTGGGATTAAAGGCTTGCACCACCACCACAACCATTTTTAAACAGCTTCAAATGTACTTGTTGTTTTTAAAATGTAAATTTCATTTTTTAAACATTTTTCGTAGTTCATAAAGACCTCACCTTCTTTTTGAGTCCTACTCAGAAAGGAAAGGCGATCCCGCACCCCTCCACTCCCCCAGTCCCCCAAACCCCCCACCCCTGTTATATCTAGTTTTCTAATAGGATTTAATGAGCAACTTCATGAAAACAAACTAGGAAGCATGTGGCTAAAGAAGACAGGCTATCAATACAATGGAATATTGTTCCTTTTACAATTTCACAGTCTCATTCAAGCTTCATTTGAGAATGTAGGTTTATTTAGAGATCAGAGAAAACCTTACTCTTGTTTTCAAGTGAACAGTATCGAAAATAATGAAGATGCAGCCACATTTCCAAAGACACAAGAAAAGTTTAATTGGAAAAATTATTTCTCCATCTTTTTATGTTTAATTACTCAGTAACCTTGATTTTTTTCTAATTCTGGTCAGTTTTCTTTTTTATTACTTAATTCCATTTTGCACTCTTTTTGTGGTAGACTAAATGTATGAATGGAAATGACTAGCTTTACTTATCTTAGTTTTACATATTTCAGTATCTGTAGATTCTTACCATTCATTCTGGAAAATTCTTCAATCACTATTCTCTTTAAGATTTTATTATTTATTTTATTTATACAAGTACACTGTAGCTATCTTCAGACGCACTAGATGAGGGAATCGGATCCCATCACAGATGGTTGTGAGCCACCATGTGGTTGCTGGGAATTGAATTCAGGACCTTTGGAAGAGTAGTCAGTGCTCTTAACCGCTGAGCCATCCCTCTAGTTCCAACTATTTTAGTTTTTAATTTAAAATCATGTTTAATTTTATGTATAGTGATGCAGTTCACATATTAGGTAACACAATAATAGAATGGTTTGATACAGTTTTAAATGTTTCTATTTTTTTATTCTTTCATATATCTTCTCTCCAAGAAATGTGTGGGAGTAATTTACCTAATCTACCATGACTTGTTTTGCTTTATGTTTTTATGTTGGGTTTTGTCTTAGTTAGGGTTTTACTGCTTTAAACAGACACCATAACCAAGGCAACTCTTATAAGGACAACATTTAATTGGGGCTGGCTTACAGGTTCAGAGGTTCAGTCCATTATCATCAAGGTGGGAACATGGCAGCATCCAGGCAGACAAGGTTTGGAGGAGCTGAGAGTTTCCCATCTTGTTCCTAAGGCAGCTAGGGGAAGATTGACTTCCAGGCAGCTCAGACAAGGGTATTAAACCCAAACTCATAGTGACACACCTACTCCAACAAGGCCACACCTACTCCAACAAGGCCACACCTACTCCAACAAGGCCACACCTACTCCAACAAGGCCACACCTACTCCAACAAGGCCACACCTACTCCAACAAGGCCACACCTACTCCAACAAGGCCACACCTACTCCAACAAGGCCACACCTACTCCAACAAGGCCACACCTCCTAATTGTGCTCTCTGGGCAAGCATATACAAACCACCACAGTTTGTTTGTTTGAAGACACAACCTCACTAAGCAGCCCTGTGTAACTGAGAATTCATTAAATAGACGAGGTTGGTCTTGAACTCATAGATGTCTGCCTGCCCCTGTCTTCCACACATCAAGATTAAAGACAACCACAGCTGGCCTTTTTGTTTTTTTTTGTTTTGTTTTTAATGGAAAGATATTTTAATGGATTCATTTTCTTTGTCAAAGTAAACAATATTTTAACCATTGACCTAATCATAAATTACCAATGGCAAGTTAAGTATTTTCCTGGCCATATTAGATTCATTTACTTTCTTATTTCTTAACTTTTATCCAAAATTTAAGCTAGGTGTGCTAGCACAGAGCTGTAAGCTAAACACTTAGGAGGCACATACAGGAAAAGCTAGATTTTGAAGCCAACCGGGCTACAAAGCTAGAGCTGCTTCTTTCTTTCTTTCTTTCTTTCTTTCTTTCTTTCTTTCTTTTTTTTTTTTTTTTTCGTTTTTTGTTTTCTGTTTTTTGTTTTGTTCCAGACAGGGTTCTCTGTGTAGCCCTGGCTGTCCTGGAACTCACTCTGTAGACCAGGCTGGCCTTGAATTCAGAAATCCACCTGCCTCTGCTCCCAAGTGCTGGGATTAAAGGCGTGTGCCACCACTGCCCGGCAGCAAGAGCTGTTTCAAACAGCAACGACAAAATAATTAAATACAATTAGTTATGGTATAATTTACACCAATTTATTTTCACAAATTTCAGTGGGTACGGATAAATTCTAGCAAATGTATTTGTCCATGCAGCCAACACACCATTCAAGTTATACTTTCCTGTTTTTGATTAACCACCACACCCTGGCTGGCCTGGTACTCGATCCATAGACCAGGCTGGCTTTGAACTCAGAGACCTTTCTACTGTTTCCTTCCCAGTGCTAAGATTAAAGGCATGTGCTACCACACCCCTTTATTTTCTCCTTTTATATTTTCAGTGTCTTTTGCTTAGAAGCACATGTGGAACAGTGATCCACATTGTTACATGAACCAATAATTTGTTCCCGTGGTATCTAAATAGTGTCCCATTGTATTGACACATATATTAAAGTGCAACTTGTTTATCTACATTCATTCCATCCACTATTGCATGCATATATATAATATATATTATATATATACATAGAGAGAGAAGCATATATAATATGCGTATATACACTACATATACTATATATACTCTCTATATACATATATAGAGAGAAGTATATATATGTGTATATATACATACACACATATGTGAATGTGTGTGTGTGTATATATATACACACACTAAATTGCTACTTTGTAAGATTGCATGTACTCCACATATGATGTGACAAATACAAAAATAATGGTAGCTTGTTGCTGACTTGTTGCTTCTGATCCCAGTACATCATCCCTGTCCAGTCCAAGCCTACCTTCTTCTTAGAATCTTCTGTTATTCTTGGCATAGATCACTTTAGGGAACAATCTCTCTGGCTTTCCAGTTTTGACTTTATACAACACAACACTTTCTGTTGTGGAGTATCCACCAGAGAAGACTGCTTGAACGTAGGTTTAAGCCAGTAGAAAATCTTTATTAGCCGGCCACCTGTTTTGTGGGTGGCATATGCCATCAGAACCTGGCTCTCCCAACTGCTTAACAGGAATGAGAACTCTGGGCCAGTGAATTTAGCTCAGGAGATAAAGGTGCTTGCCACCAAGCCTGGGGACCTGAGCTGCATTTCTGGGACGCATATGGTGAAAGGAGAAAACTAAGTCCCACAAGCTGTCCTCTGATCTCCACATGAAGCCCCACCCCCATCCAAGTAATTTCCATCTACCATGGCCACCACAGACCAACGACAAACTACAGTAGTAGATTGTGCCCAGTAGGGGGAGGTGTGCCCATAATCTCCCACTAAAACTGAGGCTCTTCTATAGCTGGGGAGCTTTAAGGAAGCCACATTTACAGACCCTCTTGCAAGGTATAGAAATACGCTGCCTGACAGTGGTGGCACATGCCTTTAATCCCAAGTCTCCGCGGCAGAGGCAGGCGGATCTCTGTAACAGGGCAGCCAGGGCTACACAGAGAAACCCTGTCTCAAACAAACAAACAAACAGCAACAACAACAACAGCAACAACAAAAAGAAAAAGAAAAAGAAAAAAAGAGAACAAAAGAAATAGAGAAGATTTCAACTATCTCTTCTCTAAGTACAACAAACAGGGCTGCAACTGTGCCAGACCAAAACTCAAGACATTTAGTTTTAATCTGGACTTTAACTCCATTTGCCTTCTCATTAAAAACAAACAAAATGACCGACGCTAAACAAAAAAACACTCACAAGTTGAGAATCAAATCTATGTTGATGACTTTCCAAAACAGTGGAAGTTGAAAATCTTGCCTCTTGCAAGCAGAAGTTCCCTTAAAAGAAAAATAAAATCGATGCTGCCCCTGTTATTTTTTACCCCATGACTTCTTTTCTCTGCTTAGATTTTAGTACTGTATTTTGTACAGTTTACTACACAGTAGTTATCTCTATAACTCTAGGCTTAAGACACCATAAGGTCCCACCTGACTTGAATGTTAATCATTGGTTCACATAATCACACCAGAAATGAAATCATCCTCTAGAGCAACATCCACTGTGTGACATCACCAGGAAGGAGAGGTGGCTCCCAGGGGATTTCACAGACTCCAGTCTTCAGAGTCCTAATGAAGTGGGAAGGGACCTTGCACAGATGGGGAAAAGATCTGGGAGATGAACTGAGAAGCCAGAGCCGTCAGTGATGGATCAGAGCCCAGAACCCCGATAGTGGGACCTGTTTTGTGTATGAGGCTTTGTCTACAGCACGTTTGTTGCTAGGAATGTGTCCTAAGCAGATTGCTTTGGGTTCTTATGGTTACCTCATTGGCATACTTTTTGTTTTCGAAGATGGCCTTTCTGTGTAATCCAACTGGCTTTAAACTTACTGGGAACCCTAGGCTGGCCTCAAACGTGTAATGCCTAGCTCACTAAGTGTGTTTAAAAAAGAACTCCTGGGTAAACTTATCAAGGAAAATAGGAAAACCTATCCACAATGGGCATTGTACCAGTTAGTGTAAATTCCATTCCTTTCCTTAGTGGTATTTGGACAGTTGGGGAAACAGCCAGGGAATTTTATTGTTTTAGACACCTGTGCTTCCCTTGAATTTTCAACATATTTGTACAGTTCACATTATATCAGAAGCAGTATAAAAATGCCAGAAAGTATATTAAAATAGTCCTTCATCAGGAACCAGGTATAACACTTATAATTTCAGGCTGACACACAAAGATGATGAATTCTAGGTTAGCCTGAGCTACGTAGTGAGACTGTAAACCAGACGACAAGGAAAATTATCATCACCAGGCTGACAATAGAGAGGAAGTACTTTGGTGGAACCCTTGTCTAATGTGTGAGTTGCTGGGTTCCATCCCCTGCCCTCCAACAACAGCAAATAAATAGCAAATAAAATGGCAGTGCACACGCCTTTAATCCCAGCACTTGGGAGGCAGAGGCAGGTGGATTTCTGAGTTCGAAGCCTGCCTGGTCTACAGAGTGAGTTCCAGGACAGCCAGGGCTACACAAAGAAACCCTGTCTCAAAAACAAAACAACAACAAAAAAAAATGGCAGTGCTTAATCGCCATGACACTCAAAGCTTATGTCTCTCCTAGTGGTAGGTCTCAACATGCCTGACAAATATTCATTACATTTCAACATAGCATTAGTCAGAAGGGGAGGTCCAATTGTGATTGCTCCCTTATACGTCACTGGAGGGGGAAAAAAAATCTAATTTAACCTATCTATTTGTAACTGTACCAGATTTTACAAATTATCTTTAGAACTCCTCTCGGGAATAAGTTTCTATAAATTTAAATTAGATATTAACAAAGTGGCTGATTTAGTCAGGAACAAAACTCTTAAGTACTGGGTTCATCCAAAAAGACATATAAAGCATCGTCTGAGATCCCAGAGGCGAGGTAACTCATGGCAGAAAGAGTGCAGCTTCATCAAAACACAGGTGGTCCTTCCTGAATTGTCACCATTAAAAATTAATCTAAGAATTTAGGTTTGGAAAGAGGTGGGAGAATGGGGGATCAGAAAGCAAGGAGCGCCAGACAAAGATAGTTTAAATATTCATGATTTTTCATTTGAAATGAGAAAAAAAAATGTATACTTTCAAGCCTCCAAGTGCCATGATAATTAATACTTCAACTACTTCCTATTAAGTCGGATGGGTTTTGACTTTAAAGGCGTATGCGGGGCGAAGATCAGCAAAGACGGACCTTCATTACAGCCCTGAAGCATAAGTGTCTTCAGACTTCAGTCCAGTCCTAGGGGTGGGGGATATGATCTGGTAGAGCGCATTGTTCCAACTGCAGAGTGGACAGCGAGATGCAAGCATAACTTGGATAGGAGCCCCGGAAAGAGTTTCTGGAGAAGGCTCTCAGCTTTTGGTTGGGGGTGGGGGCTCTGTTTTTCTGTTTGGGATGTAGAGATAATGGAGCTTCCCGGAGTCAGTTTCAGATCAAAAGGTACCCGCACTCCTGAAGACTGTGTTGCCACGCCCACCTGAACTACCGCTGCCTAACTTGGAATTTGTTCCGCATAGCAGATTCTTCCTTGGGTTTTTACTGTTAGTTCACTGACACAGCGATCTCGGTGGTCACCAGAGGTTAATCCCACTGCCTTTTCGTTCTCAGTCACACTTCCACTCTCAAAACCTGCCCTCGGCGCTTAAGGATGCCCGGCACTGCTACATTCCTTGACTTCTTAGGACAGGACCCTTAATATCTCTGTACTACAGAACTCCAAAAGACACAGTCCATGTTTAGTGGGCCTGTGGACAACCCTTGTTTAGGGGCTGAAAAAGAAGTCCTTGGCTCTTTCTTGTTGCGTGAAGTGGAGGTCATGACACTGATCATAAATCATAAAGACAGCCAGAGATCTTATTTCCTGTCAGAAAAACAAAAACAAAACCACAACAATGTAAAAATAATGGCTAGCACTTTTTATGACATAGCTTATTGTGTGCTTGACCTTTGTGCCAACTTTTCTGCATAAGGAGTCTCCGAAGTACATGATATTCGTATTAGTGTTATTAAGATAAAGCAACTGAGGCACAGAAAGCTTGAGCAACTTGCCCAGTATCTCACGGTTGGTAAGGCAGGACGTGAAACCAGGTTCTGTCTGAGCTCTAGGCTCTCACACGTCCACAGTTAACTGCCCCAGCATGCTGCCCAATTCAGTTCTAAACAGGTAATGCACACTAAGATAAGATCCAAGGCAAGCTCCTTGGAGGCAGGATACTTCTCTTTGTCCCCAGAAACCCAGTGCCTAAAATATTATTTGACATGTGACTGGCAAGAAGTAATTATTGAGTGACAGAAGGAAAGAATGTGGGTATTGATTCATATAAAAGATGATTAAGGGGCCCAAGAAGGGTGCTTATGATGATGGCTAACAATCTGCTTTTGGGGTTGCCATGTGTAGTGGTTTGAATGAGAGTGACCCCCTGAGGCTCAAAGGTTTGAAGACTTGGTCCCCAGTTGGTGGACCTGTTTGGGAAGGATTAGGAGGTGTGACCTTGTTGGAGGAGGTGTGTCATTGGGGGCGGGCTTTGAGGTTTCAAAAGCCCCTATTATTCCCAGCCATCTTACTCTGCCTTGTGGTTGCATCTCAGGATGTAAGCTCTCAGCTGCTGCTCCAGTGCCATGCCTGCTGCCTTGTTCTCTGCCATGATAGTCATTGATTGTAGCCTTCTAAAACTTCGAGCCCCAAATAAACTCTTTCTTCTATAGATTGCCTGGGTCATGATGTCTTATCAGCAATAGAAAAGAAATTAAGGTACCGTGAGAGACTAATCCAAGCATACACATTCATTATAAGTCTGCATGAAGTGTAGGATTAAAAAAAAAGAATCTAACATATCACTAATATTCATCCATCCATACAAATCCTGATGGCATCATGGTATTGGGAAGTGCCATCTGAGTCTCCAGATGACACAAAGGAAACTGGCTTTCCCTCTTGGGGTCTTCGTCTCATTAGCAAAAGAATTTAGGAACAGACTGACATAAGAAGCAGAGGACAAGGTTTTTGGAGTTTAAGTGAAAACCCCAGGTCAGGCAAGCTACATATCTCAGCAGCAGCCCTGGCAAGAAGAATGGAGAAGAGACAGAGACAAGGCTGTACTGAGGTGAGAGGCAACATAGAGGTCAGTCACAAGGTGGACAGACAGCCACATAGCAGGCAGATGACCTTTAAGGAAAGAGTAAGGGGCTGGAGAGAGAATGTAGGGGTTAAAGCACCGACTGTTCTTGGAGAGGATCCAGGATTAATTCCTAGCACCCATGGAGCAGTTAACAACCATCTGTAACTCCAGTTGTAGGGAACCCAATACCCTCCTCCTCTGGTCCCCACAGGCAGTAGGTATACATGTATTACCCATAAATACAGGCAGGCATACACACAAACACCCATACACATAAAATAAAACATTTTTAAAATAGTTTTTTAAAGAAAAGAAAGAGCAAAGAAGTCCTAACTAACAGAAAAAAGTGCACCTTGACTCTGTCCAGGACCCAAAAGAAAGACATAGAAAAAAAAAATCGAAACCTTTCTGAGTCAGGACCCAAATTCCACTCTACTATAATGATGAAGTGCTTTCCCTCGAACATGGAGGTCAGTCTTCATAGCTGCTCTCTGTAAGGATTCGTTCCCAGCCACATGGTGAATGAGAAACCGTCAGGCTCTAGTGACAGCTAGAATCCAGATTTAAGTTCACACCTACCCCTGCACCATAGACTTTTGCCCTTGAGTGACCCCAGAAACGGTCACTCCTATTCCAGGGCTTCCTATTATCCTTCATACACAGCTCTCTTCTCCCACACTCTCACATGTACTTTTAGTGTTCCTAGTACTCATTAGGAAGGAGAAACACACACACATACACAAACACACGCGCACGTGCACACTACCCTACACAGCTGTCGCTAGTCCTCCTTCTATGGCTAGACTAGTCTCATAGTATGTCGTGTTCAGCCTATCTGAACAGGTTGCAGCCCAAATTCACATCAGCAAGAACTTTAGTCATCTATAGGTTTCCCTTTACTGGTGCTATGTAAACTTTTCCTAAAGAAATGAGCAAGGTCTATTCTCAAATAGGACAACTAGGAGAGACCAATGAAGAAATTATTCCACCCAAGTCTGGCTTGGTGAACTAATGAGTTTAATTGGAGTTGTGGAAAAGTTACCAGTGGCTAGGTTACACCACTGAAGAAAATCAATCAATCTCTCTCTCTCTCTCTCTCTCTCTCTCTCTCTCTCTCTCTCTCTCTCTCTCTCTCTTTCTCTGTCAATTGCCTATAAATACTCATGGAGGGGCATGTCAGGCCTGTAACACAAGCTCCTGTTTGCCATCTACAACAGAGTATTAACAGTCCTTGTACTGTGTAGCATGTCAGACTAACACAAGCTCCTCCTTGCCATCCACAACAGAGGGTTAACAGTTCTTGTACCACATAAGTCTCATTAGGATAATCACAGGAGCAAAGAGTTCGAGATGACAAAGGTCATATCTTGCCTGCAGACATATAGGATGAACTGTCAGCTGGGCTGGTGACCTATGAGCCTCTCCCCTGAGGCTTGGACTTCTGCTTTGTGTCTTGGGAGCCAGAGGGTCATCTCAGGAGCAGTTTTCCAAGGCAGGAGATGAAGCTGCCAGATCCCTGAAGGGGCTGGCCAACTTGGAGCTATTTCTATTGTATCCCATCGATCAAAGCAACTGTGGGCTCGCCCAGATTCCAGGAGTAGGGAAATACATTCCCCACTTCTGGGAGCGGTGGGAAGACCACATTGCTGAAAAGAATGTGGGATGGATGGTGATGTTGCAGCCATCTTTGGAAATGACAACCTACCACTAACCTTGGCCTAACCCACAGCTCTCCAGCTGCTGCTAGTTTCCATTTTTACAGCATCATGAATTTTACTAGGCACAGCATGATGGTCAATTATTTTGCCAACTGCTGCCCAGGTTACATTTTAGGCCTTAACTGTTAGCATTAGTTCGTATCACTTCATTTAACTTACTTCTTTGTTTTTGTTTTTCTGGTTTTTGTTTTTGTTTTGTTTTGTCTGTTTGTTTGTTTGTTTGTTTGTTTGTTTTTTCGAGACAGGGTTTCTCTGTATAGCCCTGGCTGTCCTGGAACTTACTCTGTAGACCAGGCTGGCCTCGAACTCAGAAATCCGCCTGTCTCTGCCTCCCAAGTGCTGAGATTAAAGGCATGCACCACCACTGCCCAGATATTTTTGTTTCTTAAGACACGGTTTCTCTGTGTAGCCTTGAGTGTCCTGGAACTCGATTTGGCCTCACACTGAGAGATCCCCTACCTCTGCCTTTGGAGTGCTGAGCTTAAAGATGTGCGCCACTACAGCTGGCTTATTTCTTACCCTTTTATAACTTTACAAAGCTATCTCATTCAGACAAACATTTTAGCCCAAGGACAAGACAGCAAATGGGGTCCGGGGCATGTGCCAAGGATGTTCTCCATAACCTCTAAACAAGGTCAAGCCAGAACCTATAACACACCTATTCAAACACTTCACTAAATGCAAACTCACAAATAAGGAGAGCCATCTTTCCAAACGTACTTTCTGACAGTTCCTTCCCAGCACCCACATTTCAATCAAACTGTACCTGTCATCTTCATCTCCGGGCATGTTTGTTTGCTCTCATTGTCTGCTCCCCTATCCTAGTGTGGCTTCCTCCCCCACATCCAAGTTGCCTGTCTTTGAACATCTGCAATGCTTGCTGCTTCCTTTTGGACTCTGTTTTCTTGGAGTCCTGCTTGGGCTTGTTCAGCTCTGTCCTCATACCTTGCTTCTCCTCCCTGCGTAACTGGGCATAGCACCTCCCACACGACAGATGTTTCCACAGATAGGTGTATAATTGGACTGAGCTTCCAGGAAGCCATCGTCCTCATTACTATCATTTCCACGAAGAGCCTATGTGTCTAAAGCTCGCTCTTCCTCAGAGACTTTTTCCCTTCACTCTCATTAATTCAACAAATACTGGCTGGCATAGTCCATGTGCTGAGCCAAGAGTGTCTTTCAACATACTGCGACATATCCTATCTCTATGGTCAGTTATCCTATCAAAGAAACGTACTTCACATGTCACATTTTTATTCTTATTTTGTATCCTTGAAGACCAAAAGAGATGATCATTAGATCTAACCAAGGCTATTTTGCAAAGACTTGAATGTAGATTTTATACACACACACACACACACACACACACACACACACGCACACACACACACACACACACACACCACACACATATGCAGTAAATCTTCTCTTTATCTCCTTCATCTTCGTCATGCTAAGGATCATATCCCGAGTTCCCATCTTTCTATAGAAGATGTCATTTGCAGGCTAGACTAAACTGCCTCTCTGATTTCCTGTGATTGCTTCCACAGTCACGGGGATGTTTGCGATGATCCTGAATCTGATTTTGCTCCATCTACACGGAGTTGTGGTGACTCACCTACTTTTCACTCATCACCCCTGGGCTCATCTTCCCTAAATGTTTATTGGCCAGCCCTCCATATAAAGAGAAATAGAGCAAAGAAGTCCTTCTGTGGACATGTTAGTCAGGGTTCTTTAGAGAAATAGAAAGGATAATTAGAGCCATTTTTAAAGGAATTAAAGCCAGGGGTGGTGGTGCATGCCCTTGATCCTAGCACTCAGGAGGCAGAGGCAGGCAAATCTCTGTGAGGTTGAGGACAACCTGGTCTACAAAGTGAGTTCCAGGACAGCCAGGGTGATTATAGGGACAATAACTCTGTTTTGGAAAAAACAAAAAAGAAAGTAAAAGAAAAAAAAATGTTTAAAAGGAGATTGATGAGAATTGGTTCACATCACTGGAAACACGAAAGCCCCTTGAGTTGTCAGATCCGAGATGCCAAGGTAGGGAGGCCAGTCGTAAGGTGCAGTATGAGGCTACAGATCCCCAAACGTCACACATCAAGGCTCAAATACGGAAGGGTGTGGCATCCCAACTCCAGAGGAATAGAAAAGAGAAAAAGTTAAACTAATAAGCTAGAAAAATGAAAATCAATCACTTTTTCCCCACTCTGGGACTTCAATGGATTAATCCACTGTCTCATTCAGGGTTTCTATTCCTGCACAAACATCATAACCAAGAAGCAAGTTGGGGAGGGAAAGGGTTTATTCAGCTTACACTTCGACATTGTTATTCATCACTAAAGGAAGTCAGGACTGGAACTCAAGCAGGTCAGGAAGCAGGAGCTGATGCAGAGGCCATGGAGGGATGTAACTTACTGGCTTGCTTCTCCTGGCTTGCTCAGCTGGCTTTCTTATAGGACCCAAGACTACCAGCCCACAGATGGCACCACTCACAAGGGGCCCTCCCACCTTGATCACTAATTGAAAAAATGCCTTACAGAGAGAGAGAAAGAGAGAGAGAGAGAGAGAGAGAGAGAGAGAGAGAGAGAGAGAGAGAGAATTCTATCAGCCAGCTAAGTGAATATCCCTTAATGCAGTCAAATTAGCATGGTAAATTGACTGTTAAAAAGGAAGAGAGTCTGACACACCCATTTCAAAGTAGGATAAGTGCACAAACGAAGGTTACTTAGTCATCCCTTGTCACTTTTTCCTCAGTCAGTGACGGAGCTAATAATGGCCTCCATTTCAGAGATCTCTGAGAGTGCTCAGACTGTTAATTTACTAACAATGTACAACTGTGCTTCATGCACAAGCATTGTAAATAGCCAGTTTTCTTGCTGTGGCTGAAGTTGCTGTCTGTGAAACAAAAAACACAGGCAGCCACTGCTCTGTACTGAGCTCCTGCACTGTACCCAAGAGACCAGACTAAAAGTAAAAATGAGGTCGCTCATGCCTGAGTTCCAGGTCGCTGAACTGAAACTAAGCGGTTTATCTGACCTTTTGAGAAATCAGGATTAGAGAGATAACAGCAAAATTTCCCAAACAGGCCAGTTTCAGTTGGCATAGTAATGGAGCTCACTCTTACTTTAATCCTTGAACAACAAAACAGAGGCATGGAGTACCCTTATGTTAGCAATCACTTATCCTCCTCTTCTGTCAACCTCTCCCACCTTGCAAGGAAAGTAACTTTGAAAGGACCAGTCTGTAGGGAGGCCACAGAACAGAGAAGATCTTTGCCAGCTATACATCTGACAGGTTTCTCTAGGATCCACGAAGAACTCAAACGTCTAAACACCAAGAAAATAAATACACCTGGATAGCAAATATTTTTTAAAAAGCATTCAACATTCTTAACTCCCCGGAGAATGCAGGTTAAAAGTACTGCTAAGACTTTTCTCTCGCTCCAGTCAGAATGGCCATGATAAGGAATGATAACAAATGCTGATGTCCATGGTGAAGGGGGGATGCTGCTTCCACACTGTTGGTAGGACCGGAAACGAGTACCGTCAGTTTGGAAATCAGTCTCGAAGTTTCTCCGAAAGAGTAGAAATAGACCTGCCGTATGACTCAGCTGTCCACTTCTGGGAGTATGCATGCATGTATGCATGTATGTATGTATGTATGTATGTATGCATGTATGTATGTATGCATGCATGTATGTATATATGTATGTATGCATGTATGTATGCATGTATGTATGTATGCATGCATGTATGTATGTATGTATGACTTCATGTCCAAGTTCAGAGATACTTACACATTCATGTTCACTGCTGCTCTATTCACAACTTCCGGTAAGCAGAATCAACCTAAATGTCCATCAGTAGATAGTGAGAATGTTGCACCTGTACACAATTGAATTCTACTCAGCAATAAAGACAAATGCCATCGTGATATTTGCTGGTAAATGGATGGATCTGGGAAAACAATTACAGAGTTAACTCGGACCCAGAAAGGCAAATGCTGAGATGAGAGTTCTCTCACCTACACTGATCCCACCTTCAAAGCTTTGGTTTTATATGTTTAACAAGGAGCACAAGTAGCAACCAGGAAACCAGAAAGGAGCCATTGGACAGGGACCATGGGAAGGGGAAACAAGGTGTAGGTAAAATGAAAGTAGAGAGGTGGATCACTGGAGGTGGAATGACTTAAGTGGAGTGGAGGAGTGGGGAGTCAGGAGGTTGGAGGATGGTTAACCACATGGACAAGGGCATGAGAAAGCCTCGTGGAAACCTACTGTCCTGAAGCCCAGTTTAAAAACTGTGATTTGAAGTGGTGGCACACACCTTTAATCCCAGCACTTGGGAGGCAGAGGCAGGCGGACTTCTGAGTCCGAGGCCCAACCGGGTCTACAGAGTGAGTTCCAGGACAGCCAGGGCTACACAGAGAAACCCTGTCTCGAAAAACAAAAACAAACAAACAAAAAAACAACTGTCATTTGAGATGAGAGTAGGACACAGGTGAGATAAAAGAAGGGGGAAGAGACTGGGGCTTAGAGGGTTAAACAGGGATGTGGAGGGCAGGGCCAGGCGGGGAAGTAGAGGGGAAGAGGTGGGTTTAAATGAAACTAAAGATCCGAAGAAAAAGTCAGTGAAATGCTGCCTAGTGGTATTCCGCTATGCTCATAGATTGGTGCCTAGCCCCATTGTCATCAGAGAGACTTCACCCAGCCACTGAAGGAAACAGATGCAGAGACACACAGGAAAACATTAAGCTGAGCTCAGGGAATCCTGTGAAAGAGGAGAGGAAGGACTGTGGGAGCCAAAGGGGTCAAGGAAACTGAACCAATAGCAAGGACCCTGCATGGGACTGACCTAGGCCCTCCACTTCTGTGACAGTTGTGTAGCCTGTGCTTTCTGTGGGACTCCTAACATCGGAAGCAGGGGCCATCTCTGACTCTTTTGTTGGCTTTCGCAACCCTTTTCCTCAGACTGGGCTGCCTTGTCCAGTCTTATATGAGGGGAGGGGCCTAGTCTTTCTGTGACTTGACATGCCGTGTTTAGTTAATACCCATGGGGGAGGGGGGTTCCCTTTCTGAAGAAAAGGAGGAGTGGATGGAGCAACAAACAAACAAGCAAAAAACCTAAAGATATATTTAATAGGGCTTATGGAAAACCTTTAGTTTGTAAGCTAATTTTGAAAAATAACTTTTTAAAATAGAGCATTGTTAGTGGGATTGCAAGTTGGTACAACCACTCTGGAAATCAGTTTGGTGGACCCTCAGAAAAATGGACATAATACTACCTGAGGACCCAGTTATACCTCTCCTGAGCATATACCCAGAAGATGCTCCAACATGTAATAAGGACACATGCTCCATTATGTTCATAGCAGCCATATTTATAATAGCCAGAAGCTGGAAACAACCCAGATGTCCCTCATCAGAGGAATGGATACAGAAAATGTGGTACATCTACACAAGGAGTACTACTCAGCTATTAAAAACAATGACTTAATGAAATTTGCAGGCAAATGGATGGAACTTGAAAATATCCTGAGCAAGGTAACTCAGTCACAAAAGAATGAACATAGTATGTACTCACTGATAAGCAGATATTAGCCCAAAAGTTCAGAATGCCCAAGTTTCACTTAACAGTAACCTCTAGACTGAGAGTGAGCTCCCAGATGGAGGAGTTGGAGAAAGGTCTGAAGGAGCTGAGGGAATTTGCAGCCCCATGGAGGGAGCAACAGTGTCAACTGGCCTGACACCCCCTCCCCGGTCCTCCTGGAGGCTGTACCACCAACCAAAGAATACACATGGAGGGACCCATGGTTTGGACCACATATGTGGCAGAGGAGGGCCTTGTTGGCCATCGGGGGAGGAAAGGCCCCAGTAAAGGGGAATGTCAAGGTGGGAATATGGGAGTGGGCAGGCGGGTGAGTGGGAGGTGGAATTCCCTTATAGAGGTGGGGGAGGGGGAGGGGATTGGGGGTTTCCAAAGAGGAGACCTAGAAAGGGGGAAACATTGGAAATGTAAATAAAATATCAAAAAATAAAAATAAAAAAAATAAAAATAAAAATAAATAAGATGGAGCATGAACAGAGAGGTATCCTGGGTGGGTGGACAGTGCTACTTCCAGAAGACACAGGGATTAAACAAACATCTCAGTGCCAGGCGTGGGATACCTCCCTAGGAGTTATAGGTCAGGGAGGTCCCAGAGCTCTACAAAAGGACACAAGCTATTGACTGGTGCTCTTTTTGTTCGGTTTCTGCTTATTGCATGTCTTCTCCATCTATTAAAGCCACCCCTTCTGGGATCCCATTTATCAGTTTTTCAATATTATAGAATGAAATTGTCACCAGTTAAGATCTTTAAAGTAGATTTTCCTACTTTTGTCTCTCGGCAAGCCATGTTTCTGAGAAGCAGAGTTAGAGACAAGCCTAAGCATGGACTCAGATGCAGTACCAGGGAGAACAACTTCAACTCAAGCTGTCATGGAAAGTTAGTACAGGGCACACTTGGGCACAGAAGTCCTTGGCACTGCCTGATTGCTATCTTTGATAGGCAGGTCAGCTCCTGGGTACCAAGAACAGTCCTGCAATAGAGTAGCAGGTGTGAACCTTGGGAAGCGAAAGCACAGTGGGCCTGATGAGGAGCAAACAGGATTGGAGTTACCCAAAGCAAGTTACCAGACCTGTCACATGCCTTGAAGCAGTCAACTGCAAAGCATTTCCAGAGAGTTTCCTGTGTCTGGCCTTTTCTCTCCACTCCCCTTCCCCCTTGGTTTTTTTTTTTTTTTTTTTTTTTTTTTTTTTTTTTTTTTTTTTTTTTTTTTTTTTTTTTTTTTTTTTTTTTATGGTCTTGTTTCGGTTTTTTGTTTGTTTGTTTTTTCGAGACAGGATTTCTCTGTGTAGCCCTGGCCGTCCTAGAACTCACTCTGTAGACCAGGCTGGCCTCGAACTCAGAAATCCACCTGCCTCTGCCTCCCAAGCGCTGGGATTAAAGATGTGCACCACCACTGTCTGGCTCTCCCCTTGTTTTATAGTTCAGCTTCTTTGGCTTCTCCTTTCCATCCATTCAGCAAATATTTACTGAGCCCTACTATGTGCCAAATAGGACCAAGAATACATTGCTGAATACATTAGGAAAATCTATGTTGTCATGGAAACAGGTGGCGGGGGCAAATCTTACTCCTTTTTAAATGGAGACCATTTTTCAGAGATAGCCAAAAATTCAGGGAAGATGCCGGGCAGTGGTGGCGCATGTCTTTAATCCCAACACTTGGGAGGCAGAGGCAGGTGGATTTCTGAGTTTGAGGCCAGCCTGGTCTACAGAGTGAGTTCCAGGACAGCAAGGGCTACACAGAGAAACCCTGTCTCGAAAAAAAAAATATTCAGCGGAGACATGATTAATTCCACAACAGCAGTTTTTACTCTAAGTATGTTGCAATTATAAATTAATAAGACTGACTTTCTTCTACACTTATTAGACTAATCTTTCCTGGTTAAAAATTATCATAGGACTTCTTAAAAAGTATTTATTTAAAACAACAGAGACAGAAGGATGGAAGGATGCCTAGTGAATAGATGCCTACCCTATAAGCAAGAGAATCTGAGTCCAGACTCCTAGCACCCTATGAAAGCAGAGCATGGCAGCATGAGCCTGTAACCCCAGCAGTCAGGGGAGTAGATCGTAGGGGCTCACCTGCCAGTCACTGTAGCAAAACAGCAAGCTCCTAGGCCCAGGGAGAGACTTTGTCAATAAATGAGGTAAAATTGCAATTGAAGAGGACAACAGACATCACCTCTGTCTCTACACACACACACACACACACACACACACACACACACACACACACACACACACAGACACAAGAAGGCAAAGAAATGACATAGGAAAACACACCACTAAAATGAAAAAATAAGCACTTAATCTTAATCGCCTATAATTCCATAATTACTGATAACATTAAGGATTTTTTGTCATGTGTGTTTGTGTGTGTGTGTGTGTGTGCGTGAGAGAGAGAGAGAGAGAGAGAGAGAGAGAGAGAGAGAGAGAGAGAGAGAGAGAGATTTCCCCCTAAATTGGAAATCATTTAAATATATTCATGATTTCTTGCTCTCTTTATATTTTCCATAAGCAAGTACCGTAGCCTCAGTGAGCAATATCTTAATGGCCATAGCATATATTTTTTCTTTGATAGTGCCTTACTATGTGCCACAGTGCCACAGCCTGGCCTCAAGTCTTCTTCTTGCCTCAGCCTCCCACAGCTGGGACTCTAGGCTTCCTACTGAAGGTAGTCTTCTGGAACTCATTCCTTTCTATTCACTGTTTCTGGCAATCTTTTCACTGTTAGTTACTGAACTGAGTAAGCCACACTTGTGAAAGAGGAGTACACCGACATGTGGAGCACTAGAACGATAACTCCTGACGAGTCCTGTAAAGGATTATCCCAATCTGGATTCATCAGCTTTGTCTCATTGCCTTCAGAAAACTAGGACCATTGGGGGCAGCTTCGTATTTCACAAGTTCAAGTCCTTATATGTTTACCACGAGGCTGCCAAAATAAGAATTCTTAGAATTTGACATTTATCTCCAACTAACTAGCCGACTCCTAAATGCCCTCTTATGTGTGTGTGTTCTGTAGTCTTTGGAGGAGAGTGACAGGGGACAATGATGGCCTGCTATTTGCCAGTGTCACCCCTGCTGCAACCTCAGCTGACCCTGAAGGTCCATCACCAAGTTTCTCCGGAAGGGCTCCTAGTCGCTTGCTCTTAAGCCTGAGAGGTCCATTAGACAAGGAGTAAGACAAAGACAGCTGGAAAGCCCACAGGGAAGGAAATCGCCCTGTGAAAGACACAGTGGCCAGAGACTTTGAAAGCCATGGTTAACTATTGTTCAGAGACAAAAAGCCCAAATTGAAAGAGGTTGCTGATTCCATGACTTGGAGGTCAGTATCTTGGCCCTATTGGGTGGGAAGGCACATAGAAAGGCCTGTGTCCTCTAGCATGGCTGCCAGCAGCTGATGAGGCTGTAGCTGAGCTGCTGCCAAGAACTTGGGCTCCCTAGAGACCAGGCCATAGGCACCAACCATGGGCCCCATTAGCTTTCTGCAGCTTCTGCATGCCTAACTTGGCACTTCTTGTGGGTTCCACCCTCACAGGCCTAAGTCCCTGGAAACTGTAGTTCAGATGCAGCAGGAACTTTCCAGAGGCCGCCTGCATGCCATCCTGGCTGAACCAACAGAATCTTTCATCTTCCTCCTTGTAAGGCTAGAAAAAGGAGAAGACTTGAAATACTGGAGCTGTACACTGTCATGGCTGGATACCGCATCATATCTTTTGTCACATACTTGGCACCTCTGTGACACAGCACCGTGGATGAAGAGAACAAGACTTTCCCGCAGGGAAAGACTGGCTAGAAATGAATATTCTTCCAGCTGCTGTCTACACCTCGCCGTGACATCTCTGCAACATCTCAGAACATGACAGAGCTACTACCCGTGAAGGAACCCCTGATGCACAGGGTCACCTGGATACTGGCGTGGAAGAGGGGCCCATGAGAGTTCTCTGAGATCCAAATTGGAAATGCTCTTTCTGGGCTCATCCCAGTGACTTCTATTTTTACTCGGGGTTGAGGGAGCAGCCAGTCCTTCAAGCTACTTTCTAAAACCACAAGAGAAACGAGGATGTTTCCAACACGAACCGGCAACCCTTTCCTCTCACAAAGTGGATGAAATCAGAGAGTCAATGTATCCTAACGCCCCCTAAGAAGCTCTAATTAAAGAAACATTGAAAGGGCCTTGTGATAACAAAGGGCAGTCTGCAAGCTAAGCCACCTTAAGGGAAAGCAGGTGAACCAAAGCTCCATGACTCTAGCCTGGTAACAACCACGAAGAGCAGAGATCAGAGGTGGGCTTCCAGAATGCAGAAAATGGCAAACCCATAATAGACGTTTAGGGTGGTAGAGACTAAGAAGGCATATTCATATATGGCTGGTGATGTGTTTATTAAAATGATAAAGATCGCCGGGCAGTGGTGGCGCACGCCTTTAATCCCAGCACTTGGGAGGCAGAGGCAGGTGGATTTCTGAGTTTGAGGCCAGCCTGGTCTACAGAGTGAGTTCCAGGACAGCCAAGAGTTCCAGGACAGCCAGGGCTACACAGAGAAATCCTGTCTCGAAAAAACAAAAAACAAAAAAACAAAACAAAACAAAATGATAAAGATATATGTTATATGGGGGTGTGGGGGGAGGTGTGGGGGAAGGGTGTGCCTCTGCAGGCTAATGCTGAGACATCCCTTCCCCCTGAGGGACCAGCTACACACGAAGATATAGTACAGAATAGAGTTTATTCAGGGCATGGGAAGGGAACTAAGACGGTAGTAGAGGCAGAGAAAGGCAGAGAGAGGGAGAGAGTAGAGAAGTAGAGAGGTGGAGACCGGCCATGACCACGTGGAGAGAGGGGGAGAGGTAAGAAATAAGAGATGCAAGAGAGAGGAGTAAGAGATAAGAGAGAGAGGAGGGGGCAAACAACCCCTTTTATAATGGGCCAGGCCCACCTGGCTGTTACCAGGCAACTGTGGGGTGGAGTTTAGAAGTAGGCACTAATGATGTGGCACCTGGTTCTAAAGTGATGACACACATTCCTGATGGCTAGCAAAGGACTGCTGTCCCAAGCCATCTAGTCTGAGCGCTCCCTGACTCCTCCTTCCAGCATGGGAAGCCAAGGGTGGACATCTTCATGGCCCCTATCAGCCCCTGGGGTACTGGCTAGTTCCCGATACCTCACCATACCTGAGCCACCTCGTCCATGCACAGTCCTCAACTATGGGCGCTCAGGCATCTTCCAGTGGTCTTAGAGATTCAGGACACTTGGCCTCTTGGATGCCACCTAGTAACTTCAGAATCTCAACCCTTCCTTTACATTTGTGCTTAATAGCAAGACTGAATACTACATTTAAGACTTTGTTGGTCCTTAATATTAGCAAAACATGAGCGGCTGCACTACGCTTTGGTTAAGTAAACGGAAGTCTCCTGCAGAGAAATTCACACAGCATGGAAATAGCAGATTAAACATTAGCAGAGGTAGAAGCAAGATCCCTAGGGTCTTCAGAACCACTGGGAACCACACCATATAGTAGAGATGGTAAGAAAACATCTCCTTTGTCTGGCTGTCTCCTATTTCTGTCAAGCTCAGTGATAAGGATGGTATCCACTCACTAGAAGTGGTAAGTTTTCCTGTGTCTGCAACCTATTAATAAATAACAGAAATCTCTGTCCTAGTGTCCTATTGCTGTGAAGAGACACCATGACCAAAGCAACTTGCATAAAAGAAAACATTGAATTGGGGCTGGCTTACAGTGTAGAGGTTTAGTCCATTGTCATCACGGCAGGAAGCATGGCTTCATGCAGGCAGACATGGTGCTGGAGAAGGAGCCGAGAGTTCTACATCTGGACCCACAGGCATCTGGAAGAAAGAGTGACATTGGACATGGCTTGAGCATTTGGAACTTCAAAGCTCACTCCCAAGTGACACACCTACTCCAACAAGGCCATGTCTCCTAATAGTGACACTCCCTATAAGCCTGTGGGGGCCATTTTCAATAAACCCAACACAATCTCTAAGGGTCAAACCAGCTTCTACATTGTCCTATCAATTATAATTATTTTTTCATGACAGTCTTGCATTTCTACAACGCGTTTTAAATTTTATCAATAATCAAATGTGTTGTCTTCTTTCCTTGACAGCAACCTACGCCCCATCCCATTGTATCTTAAAAAAAAAAAAAAAAAAAAAAAAGAGAGAGATTTATGTATACGAGTACTGTCACTGTCTGCAGACACACCAGAAGAGGGCATCAGATCCCATCACAGATGGTTGTGAGCCACCATGTGGTTGCTGGGAATTGAACTCAGGACCTCTGGAAGAGAAACCGGTGTTCTTAACCACTGAGCCATCTCTCCATCCCATCCCATTGTATCTTTAATGACAGAAGTTCAAAAAGAGCTGACCCCTTGGCCTGCTCTTGTCTTTCAGTTTTCAGAATCACTCCTTATCGACTTCTATTTGACAAAATCTTGTTACTTGTTTTTTAAAGACCCGAATTCAAGTGAAATTATATTTCTAATATGTCAGCACCTGCCATTTCATTAAATCATGGCATCCTGAGTGTGATCACTACCTATACATACTCTGAAAAACAAAGGGGATTTTTTTTTCATCAGTCAGTTATGCATTGAGGCTGGCGCAGCCCAATCACAAATATATACTAAATACAGCATTTTGAATATCAAAGTCTTCCCTTGCTTGCCTCACAGCTAGATTTCTCTATGATTTCTCTAGGATGGCCTGTTGACATGAGTGAGTGGTTAGTCTCTTTGATGGTGAAACGAGAGACCACCCTACAACTGTCAGCTCAAAGGATGCCCAATAGCTATCCTGACCAACCTCTAAGAGGTGGACTAGCCTATCAAGTCTGAATATGAAAGCACAGTCATCAAACTCCAAAGCATTCTATATATGGGCTTCCTTGGGAGTGAGCAATACCTTGGGCAGAAGGAAGCAATTCCTCAAGAGAGTGACAGCTGAAGGCTATCTGCTGACCATGCTCCCAGCAGCTCAAGCAGTAAGTCTTTCACTGAAGGGAGGTCTGGGCTGTGTAACACAGGGCCTACCACAGACACACAGCTCTGTTAGGAAAGACAGGCGAATACAAGGAGATTATTGTACAATGCAGTGGGAAGGGAACAGAATCAAACACAGGAGTCCATGACAACATCCAGGAGACTTACCACGCACAGTTTACGGGCTAAGAGAGCGTATCCAGAGTTGGCATAACCAAGCTCTAAGGGTATGGGACAATGGACTGCGTCATTGATACCTGTCATGGGCCAGAATATCAGTGTCTTGGCATGACAGTGGAAATAGAGAGGCGAGGCTGCAGGAAAATGAGGGCTGGAGGTTGTCTAACGTGATGAAGACTAAGTCTCCCAGCAGGCAGCCACAGAAGGATCACAAGCAGGGGCCCATCTTCCAAGTTTGGCATGAATAGATGTGTCCCTCAAAGAGACTGAGATCTGCAATGTGGTAAACAGATTGTGAGGGAAGCCCAACAAGTTTAAGTGTTGGAGTAACTCAGGTGAGAGGTGATGGTAACCTATGGGGATTGAAAGATGGAAACAGACCAAGCAGATTTATCTAGTGCTAAAATCAAGTGAGGCAGATGCTTAGCTGGATATGCGATGGTAGGACGAGTCAGGATGACGGCCGGGTGCATGATCATGGCATTCACAGATACGATAACCACTTCAAGGAAAGGAGTACAAGATGATGATGACTTTTGGGTGTGTCGTGGTCCCTCTGTCTGTCTACTACACAACTGTAATATGTACTGGAAGATCAGGAGCACTTTCTGCATTCAGATGCAGATGGAAGTACCACCGACATCCTTTGGAAAAAGATATCTCCTATAGATTTATGTAAACAGTGAGAAGAAATTAGAAGTCCAGAACTACTGAACCTATCAGGATTATTGATGATTATTGGTTGTAGGGAGAGGAGAGAAGAAAGACATGAAACAATTAGATAGAAACCCAAGAACATTTAGGATAATACAAGCCAAGGGCATAGTAATAAAGAAAACTTTGGTTGATAAAGCATCCTTGGGTTTGTAGGGGCTTAATAAATGTTTCCTGTTATCTCTAATTGGATTCTGTAATGAATAAGAGATGGTAAGGGAGAAGCTGTTTGGAGAACTGACTGCTGCCTTTCTTCCTGACAGGAAGGACTATGGAAACTGAGGTTTAGGTGTGTGACAGCAGAAAATGCAGTGGGCTTAAACTTGGATTCCTGGCACAGACATGGTGGCCCAGAACAGGTCTCCTCACAGTGACATAAAAGATGCACAAGGGGGAATACCAGATATCAGAGGGAGGGGTAAGACAGCAGTCTCGGCCTGGCAGTGGTGGCGCACGCCTTTAATCCCAGCACTTGGGAGGCAGAGGCAGGTGGATTTCTGAGTTCGAGGCCAGCCTGGTCTACAGAGTGAGTTCCAGGACAGCCAGGGCTACACAGAGAAACCCTGTCTCAAAAAACCAAAAAAAAAAAGACAGCAGTCTCACCGTCTGAAATCACCAGTTTGGTAAATCATGTCACATGGACTAAAACATCAAGTCGGAGGCGCGACTACCTCCAGTCCTCCATTTGTGCATACACAGTGAGGAACAGTAAGGGTCCACTGGTTGATGCTGATGTTGAAGAAAACCAGGTGCAATAAGCTGAAAGGGAACAGCAGGGGAGGAGGGGAGACAACCAGGCTATTCAACACTTTCAAATAGTTATGACAACTGCTCTAGAGTGTAGAGCAAGGGTCTGTGGAGTTGAATTTAACGTCATTAGCATTTGCAAAAATAATCTAGGTCTGATGAACTTCTTAGGTTCTATACACTAAGATATGGAAATAGAGTCTTAAAAATATGTTCTGTGGAGTTTGGTTTTATAAACTAATGAGGAATCTACCTGGATCAGATCTGTTAGTCCCCACACCTAACTAAGGAGTTCTTGTCATTTGATGGCTTCTGGAGGAAGGAGAGTCAATTTTTCTCTAAGAATGTGCTTCCTGGTAGGCTGACCCTGTTTCAGTGAATAGCTCTGTACCATGTCTTTCTCTCTCTCTCTCTCTCTCTCTCTCTCTCTCTCTCTCTCTCTCTGTGTGTGTGTGTGTGTGTGTGTGTGTGTGTGTGTGTGTGTGTAGAACAAATTGGACTTGATATGTAATTTAAACAACAAAAAAGAGAGAAGACAAAGTTGGAAGGGGTAGGAATGTAAAGGGCAGGTCTGGAAGGAGTTAGGAAAAGGAGAGAGGGTAAATAAGATCAAAACACGGAGCATGGAATTCTCAAAATTCTCAAAGAATTAATTTAAAAAACATTGTGGTTTTAAAAGTCAAGAAATGAAACCGGCATTTGCCATCTAAGACTTAAGTGTTTCTTCTCAAGTGTATTCATTGCAACAGACTCATGATGTGGAGAAAATACGCCATAAACTTGAAAGAATGTAGACCAAGTAAGGAAACAATCAAAAGAGACAACTCTCAACTGGACAAAGAATATGTGTCAGCCATGGGTCTGTGCCCTGTGTCTTAATGACTTAGTAAAAGTTTATCTTACCTCTGGCACTTTCCGTTACAAGCTGAGAATCACTGTTCCTTCAAGGACACATGGTCTACAAGATTGATATGCGAGGAAGAGAGCAGAGGGTATATAGACCATAGACCCACCTCACTGCTGGGATCTGGAAACTGTGATCTGAGAACCTACGAGAGGAGAAAACTGACCTCGTGAGCATCAGCATACCTGTCAAAGGTCCATGTTGACAGACTGCTCCTAATGGTACGTAAAGAGGTGGTAGAACCTTGAACTTATGGGATCCAGGTAGAGATGGGATTACTGGGGTGCGCTCTTGAAGGAGCTATTGAGCTTGCAACCTTTTCCTGTTCCTCTTTCTCCCATAATGCTGTGCAATCAGGCCTCTCTGTCATACATTCTTCAATGAACTGTGTTGTCTCCAGCCAAGTGAACATGGCCAGATGACCACACAGTGAAACCTCTAGACTCTTAAGCCAAAATAAACTTTTCTTTCTCTTAACTAATCTTAAGCATTTTGTCTCAGTAATAGAAAGCTGACCAGCATACCAGCACAAAAGAAAATCTCACATAAATAAAGTAATTCCTTACTGGATCTGGTAAATTTTTTCTCTTTGGCACAAACGTTAGAGAGAGTAAATAGCAAGAAAATATGTATCCCATCCCACTTCATTAGCAGCACAGTGCCTAGAACAAAGGGCGGACCAATATCTATTGGAAAGTCTGCTAATGCTGATAAGTCTTGACATTTAGCAGAGAGAATAAACAACAAAAGACCATTTCTTTCAAAGGCTGAGAGATGCCAGTTTTATCCTCTTCCTCCTGTTTTCCCAAGCCCTATATTTTTGTCTGCTGGTTTGTAAGCCATAATCAGGGGCAAGAAAAGGAAGAATGCTTAGAAACACAGTGGTCCATTCAGGCTGAAACCGTCCCTAAATCATCTTGACTTGGGAGGCGTGACTTTGTTTTTTCGTTGCAAAGGGAAACACAAGGAAAGGGATTGTCATCCACCCCGGTGTAATTCACATCATACTGGAAAGGGTTTCAGAGGCCGACCTCAGAGCTTGCGTGTATGGAAAAGCTCTTTAAAACCCTCAATTGCCAGAAGCTGGAAACAACCCAGATGTCCCTCAGCAGAGGAATGGATACAGAAAATGTGGTACATCTACACAATGGAGTACTACTCAGCTATTAAAAACAATGACTTCATGAAATTTGCAGGCAAATGGATGGA
>CM052716.1:10629651-10782348 GCA_028551405.1 Uromys caudimaculatus
CCCTCTCTTTCCCCTCCTCTCTCTCTCTGTCTTTCACTCTCTCCTCCCCCTCTTTCCCCTCCCTTTCCCCTCTTTTCCCCCTCCCCCTCTCCCTCTCCCCCTTTCTCCTCCCCCTCCAATTGGGTCTCATTTCCCAGGCTTGATTCGAACCCATGACCCTACTGCCTAAGCTTCCTTTGCCCTGCAATCATGTATAAACGCCACCACACTTAGTTTGAATACAGTCTTTATGTCCATCATTCCCCATACTTTAGGAATCAGATGGACTTCAGCCTGCTCATCTTCCCTGGAGTTCATTAAAAAGTTTAAAATTTCTCAGATATGAAAAAGTCACATGGATTGCCCACTCTGAGTTGTCCAACACTCCCAATAACGTCCTTCTTAGAAGCATGCGCTCCCTAATGATGAGTCTATGTACTTCTTCTTTCTGCCTAAAATCATTTGAGTCTTCTACAAGAACCCACATCCATCATCACACTCTCAGTTAGGGCAGCTGCGAGCCGACACCCAGGAGATGGGAAATTGCAAGATTTCTGTGTCCCACTGCCATCATTTCCAGTTTCTCCCTTCCCCAGCCACAGAGACCTTGTTTGCCCGTGTTCTTTGAACAGGGCAAACCTTCTGCTTTGGGACCTTTGTGCTTCTCCTCAGGTCTTCTTACCCCTGACCAATGCATCTCATTTTCTAACTTCCTGATCTATGTTGTACTGTTACCCATGAGGTCAATGGCTGTCCTATGCCGTGGACTTCTACCCCTTCCTTTGCTGCATGCGTCACTCTTCTTGCTTATTATCTGGCACACACCTTGACCCCCAGTGGAAAGTCAGCCTGTGAGGCAAGAAGTCTGGCTTATTTTGTTCACTCTGGTGGGCGGCACAGTAAAGACTAAGCGATTGTTTGCCATATAAGTCAAGTCTTCTGAAATAGCCTCAAACTGGACATGAAGTTTTGTTTGCTTGTTTTGTTTTTGTTTTTTTGAGACAGGGTTTCTCTCTGTAGCCCTGGCTGTCCTAGAACTTGGCTCTGTAAACCAGGCTGTCCTCAAACTCACAGAGGGATATCTACCTGCCTCTTCCTCCTAAGTTCTGGGATCAAAGGCTTGAGCCACTACTGCCTCGGTTGGACATGAAGTCTTTTTTTTTTTTCTTTTTTTTCGAGACAGGTTTTCTCTGTGTAGCCCTGATTGTCCTGGAACTCATTCTGTAGACCAGGCTGGCCTCAAACTCAGAAATCCACCTATCTCTGCCTCCCAAGTGCTGGGATTAAAGGCGTGTGCCACCACTGCCCGGCGGACATGAAGTCTTTATATGGCTTTCCCCATGCAGGAGGAACTGAACTGGCGTGGTGAGTGATCACTGCCCTCACATAAGCAAAACCAGATCTGTACTAAAGCAAAGTAGATGCTTTTCTTCCTGGAACCTTTCAATGGCCTTTCCCCTTCTTTCTCTGGTATTGCTCTGAGCTGATGCTCTGCTAAGCTGTCAGTCTTCTCCAGGAGGGACTAAGGGCTACAGCTTGAAGGTGTTAGGGACTCCTGGAAGTATTTATCACTTGCTGAGAAATCCTGAAGACCAAAAGTTGATCAAGAATGAGTGGATCTTGCTAGATAGAATTTCAGATTCTGCAACTGTAGCAAATGCTGATGGGGGGGAAAAAACCCGGTATCAATTTGGAATCTTTTAAATTACTGGCAGGGAAGTGGAGGCCAGCAGTTCTTAACCACTGGGACATTGGTCAGTTTGAAGATAAGAGAGTAAATACAAATAATGTGCCTTCTAATACGGTTCTCATTTACATAATAGTAATAACCAAACTTAGCAACATCCAAGGTTGAGCACATTCCAGAGCTGAATCTCCTCTTATCTTTCCGTTCCGGTCTTGTTGCTTTTCTCTGCTACTAGACCAAGTCTTCAATCAGTTAACAGTCCAAAGGCAGCCAGGCAGTGGCATATGTACACACATGTGTACACATGCACATGTTGTTTTGGTGACTTTACCTGTTGCTGTGATAAGGTGCCCTGACAAAAGTGACTTAACAAACATTAAGGATGGTTTTGGGTCACAGTTGGAAGTTATAGTCAATCAAGGTAAGAAAGCCACAGCAGCAGGCACTGGAAGCCATGGGTCACATTGTATCTGCAGCCCAGGGGCAGAGTAATGAACGAAAGTGCCCAAATCTCCCACAGGGATGCCCAGAGACTTGTCTCCTAGATGATGATTCTAGATCTCCTCAAGTTTTTTGTTTTGGTTTTGGTTTTGGTTTTGGTTTTGGTTTTTTCGAGACAGGGTTTCTCTGTGTAGCCCTGGCTGTCCTGGAACTCACTCTGTAGACCAGACTGGCCTCGAACTCAGAAATCCATCTCCTCAAGTTCTTAATTGAGACTAACCATAGTACACATACATACATTTTCTCTGTCTTCTTCACCATCTGCCTCCTGTTTGCCCCTGTCTACCCAGCTTCCCCAGGTTCATTCCTCCTAACCTCCTCTCCTGCTGGATCTGTATATTTGGAGGTATTTCAAACATTGGAAAGAACGCTGGCATGAAAAACGTTGATCAAACAATCTTGAGAGCCAAGGAGCGGTTCTTGGGACTCCATGTTTTTGAAGAGAGATGCAGAGCAGCAGGCTGGGCTCTCCCTTGGGTCTTTCCAGCTTTGTAGCTTTATGATCACCCCCAACCAGGGAAGTCTAAGAATGCAGGTTTATCTGCTTGTATTGCTGAACTGACTTGGCATGATTCTAGCATATGGAGAGGAGAGGCCATGGCCCTGGAGGTTGGCACCTTTCCTCCTATGTTTCATAATCTGTTTCGGCACCAACTGGAGAGCCATGGATCCATCCAAACCTGTACATTGTGAGCACTCACTCTCTAGGCTTATACTCTCGGTAAACTAGGCAAGTCTAGAAACTCCTGGTGGTCTATACCTCTGAGTTCAGATTTGTAGCTATGGTTCTACAGTTTGAATGCAGTTGGGATGTGTTCCTTAAAGGTCCATGTGTTGGAAGCTTGCTCCCAGTGCTGAGAGGTCTTATGGAACCTTTAAGAGACATGCACTAGCCGGGCAGTGGTGGCGCACGCCTTTAATCCCAGCACTTGGGAGGCAGAGGCAGGTGGATTTCTGAGTTCGAGGCCAGCCTGGTCTACAGAGTGAGTTCCAGGACAGCAGGGCTACACAGAGAAACCCTGTCTCGAAAAACCACAAAAAGAAAAAAAAAAAAAAGAGACATGCACTAGTGCAGAATGGCTAGGTCACTGGGGCCCAGCAGTTGTAAGTTAGTATAGTTCTCACAGGACCCAGGCTAGACCTTTGGAGAGGGTTCTCATAGAGACCAAAGTAGTTACCTTCCTGATTTCCCTGTCTTCTTCCTCTCACACAGGCTCAAGTTATGACGTCATCTACTTCAATATCACGTAGCCAGGGTGCCTCACCAGAGGTCACACCAATGCGTCTATCCAATTCAGATTCTAGACCTTTAAAACTGTGAACAAAGCAACCCCCTTTCCCTCACAAAATAGCTAAGCACAAGTATCTGGTTATCGTAGGGGAGAACAGAAGAATGCAGGTTCTACACTGTGGTCAACAGTTGGCACCAACTGGTGGTTTCCAGAACGTGTCTTCATTTGCATAGACTCCCATAGCCACTTGTTAAGTTGAATCCCCTACATTCTTTTTTCCTTCCTTTCTCCATTTTTATTTTTTGGATGCCATAGGCATCCACAAGATGACTGTATTCCTAAAATAACAGAGTCGCTCCAAAAAACAAAAAACAAAACCCCAAAATATTAGACATGTGTAGTGGCTTATGTATCAATTTTCTGGGGTTACCATGACTGCTAAGTACTATGAACCAGGAGACTTTAACAATGGAAGTTTAGCCGGGCAGTGGTGGTGCACACCTTTAATCCCAGCACTTGGGAGGCAGAGACAGGCGAATTTCTGAGTTCGAGGCCAGCGTGGTCTACAGAGTGAGTTCTAGGACAGCCAGGGCTACACAGAGAAACCCTGTCACGAAAAAAACCAAAAACCAAAACAAAACAAAACAAAACAAAAAACAATGGAAGTTTATCATCCCAGGTTTCTAGAGATCTTAGATTTCTTTAATCCAGAAGTCTGAGTCATTCTCAAGCAGGGTCGGGATCCTTCTGAAACCTATAGGAAAACCCTTGCTAGGCATTTCATTGATTTGGCAATTTGCCAATAGCCTTTGGCTCAGATACACAATTTTAACTCATTGTCGGGTGGCATTCTCCATTTTTGTCCTTACAAGAATATCACTTCAGCATGACCCCAGTCTTGAATAATTAAATCTGTCATGGCCTTATTCTCAAGTAAAGTTGCATTGTAAGGTATTCAGGGTTCAGCATATTTTTGGGGGTGTGTAGGAGACATACAGCTGTACCCCTATCAACTAAGAAACAAGTTAAGACATAATATTTATATTTAAAGAAGTACAAATGAATGAGAAGAAGAAAACATTTCACCTTTGTTTAGAAGAAAAGACCCTCCAATTTCAAAGACGTGTTTGTCATGTGATGGCTTCTTGCAGTCACCTCCAGACTCTCAAGGAAATGACCATCCCCTGCTTGTTTACTCACCTTGAAGGGTTCCCTTGGTGGAAAAGAAATACCTGAGAAACGTCAATAACAAACCATGGCTAGGGCTCAAAGGAGAAGGCTCAGTCAGCAATGCCTGCTACACAAGCGTGAGAGCCCGCCCGACATTTTAAAAAAGCCACTCACATGGTGCTTTTGTACTGCTAATCCCAGCACCGGGGAAGCAGACACAGGAGGATTTCTGGAACTCTCTGGGCAGGTAGTCTGGCTGAATCAGTGATCTCCAGGTTCAGCGAGAGACTATGCAGGAAATATGTGGTGGGCGATGATAGGTCAATGAGGACAGCCAACATGGACTTCTGAACTTCATACACACATGTGCATAGCACAACATACATGCACCCACACCCACACATGAACTCTGATTGGCCTAGTAGGTAAGAGAAGGCTGGGTGACATACAGTTCAACACCAGACGTATTAGACATGTAGCCAAGGCAGGGTCTTCATTTTCTTGGGTCACAAGCAGTCATCTTCTTGCTCCATGTGTTCTGCTTCACGGTCACACTATGGCCCCTTCACCAGTGTGCTGGAGTCCCCAAAGGTTGTAAACAAAAGACAAAGAGCACATGGATGATAAATTTGCTTGTAGCTCCTGGGGGGTTCAGTTCCCAATTACATGGACACCAGAGTTGGGAAACACAGGCTTTTGGCAGGTCTACTGAGGAGAGCGGCACCATCTACCACAGCTCGTGTCGTGTACTTGGTCTCCCGTCTTTGAGCCTCATACAGCTCCAGGTACACAAGAAGCACACCGGCACCCGCATGCTAATTGCAAAGAATTACTTCACCTCCTAGGCAAAACCCTGAAGACGAAACTTGGAAATCATAGAACATGGCACATGATTAATGACCAAATGACTGATGGGTAACTCAGAGCAGGGAGAGATCAACTTGAGTCATGTAGGAGCTTCATAAAAGCGGATGAAACTGGAGCCGGATTTTGAAGGTTGGGTAGGATCAACAGCAGCTGTTGTGAAACCCTGTTTAGACCTCCGTGCACATGCTCAGATGTCAGGGACAGCCTGCATGTGTGTACCATACTCACACAAAAATCCTCTCCCATTCCTTTCTTGGACTGAGTACCTGAGATAGAGGAATTCGCCAGAATGTCTATCCCTAGAATAGAGATCTTTTCTTGCCAAATACACACCAGTCATTCCCTGCCCATTCCAAGCCCCAATGCCCAGAACAGTAGCGACTCCATTGCATTTCCCTTAAGGCCATCTGCCAGCACCCTGAATTTGCCCCACCCAGAAACCTTTTCCAGCTGTCACTTCCTAGGTTCAGCACCAACACACTGTCAATCTGCCTGTGGCTGCATGGTGCCATCTACTCTGTTCTTCTCATCCAAAACATCTTCATTCTTCCTCAACGTTTGAAGGTCTCTCCACAATTTTATTTTGACAGAAGGGACAGAACAGTGTCTTTACTAGCCAAAGGTGGGAATTACCATGGGAAGGATACAAAGAAAACTGTTGGCACTTGGCTTTGAATTTTATGAGATGCTTTTAGAGTCCCTGGTAGAGAGAACTGAAAAGTTTGTTGGATACTAAAAGCCATTCTCTTGAAGAGTAGGAAGGTTACACCAAAGCTAATGGACAAAGAAGAGTGAACCACGAAACTGGACTTCAAAGAGAGTAAATATTCTCTCATGGGGTTTGGGGGTTGAGATGGGTAGCGTTAAATCTTAAAGTGGGTCTCTGAGAAAGCATGTGTCCGGAAGCCTTGAGGACCTAAGACTGTGGCTGCCGTTCTCTGGGTTTGGGTTGGGACCAAGCACCACAGTGAGCAGCTGAGTATTTTCCCTGATGACCGCCAGCCGACCTTAGTTCCCATGGGTGGGTAAGGCGCAGCAGTAAGGACTGGCCTCAGCAATGCTCGCAATCTAGCCTCAGCAATGTCTACAATCTGGCCTCAACGATGCCAGCAATCTAGCAGGATGTCCAGGTTACAGGAGCAGATATCCAGCATGCTCTTCATGTTCAGGGACCGGGTATACAGTATCTCTGTTTTCACTCTGAAGCCTCTGGGAGCTTGGCTCTGTAAGGGAGAGAAAGAAGTTATAGATAGGAATTATGAGAGAAAAAAAATAGAGAAGCATTGTCAACACACCGGAGCTGAAGGGCCGTGAGATTGTGGACTTGCTGACTTGAATTCCTTTGTTTTGGGAGAGACTGCTCATCTGGTTAAAAGTAAGCCTTAAACAGACTTATCTTAAAATGAGATTGGTATTTACTAAAAGGTTGTGGGGAGAGCTCCTATGAACCCCAGGTCCTGTTTCTCACTCACTGTGGGTTCTGCGTTATTGACTAATACCCCACTATGCTATTCAGACTCACTCAGTTTAAATCTCAGGAATTTTTGGAGACCCATCAAGACCGGTACCCTGAGCCGAATATGGTGGCGCACAACTGCTCTGTTTGTACTTACACGTCTAGTGAACGCACTTGGGAGGCCGATGTAAGAGAATGGAGAGTTCAAAGCCAGCTTGGGCTACAGACGGAAAACTTGTCAAAGAACAAAACAACCCGAGCAAACCACTACATTGCATTGAGTGTTCATGGGGTCCTAGGATTCTCACAGCTGTCTATGACTGCTTATTTGCCTTTTCTTAATTTTGGTGACCTTGAAAGTTTGGGAGAGCCCTGGTGAGGCATTTTTAGAGGAAGTGCCTCATTCGTATGTTATATTCATTGGAGCTAGGAGGTTTGGAGGGGAACACTGCCATCCTTCCCGTATCTCGTACATACTGTCAAGGTGACTTACTGATTCTTCGGTTCACCTTGATCAACAGGCTGGGGCAGGGTAATGGTTTCTCCGCTAGAAGTTCCTTAGCAGTTTTGTTCTCTTTGGAAAGTACTTTGTGCAGCCTGTATCTCGGGAGAGGGGAATTCTACACTCTCATTCAGGACACAGTCCCCACATGAATTACTTGTAATTCTTCTGCATTTGTCTCTTCTACCCCATTTGCTTATTCATTCACATTAGTATGGACTCAAAAATTTTATTTATGTTTTGCTTCCAATCAAACAGTGCTATATTTTCTTCCTGAAATTGTCCTAGCTTTGGCCATTAGGAGCTCTTTAGACTGTCTCCTATGTGTCATGGACAATCTTTATCTCTGCTGGCTTTGTTCTTGGAAAGTCATTTCCTTCCCTCCTGGCACAATGGGATGCTCATGTTAAATATTTCCTGTCCCACTACCAGAATCACCCACCTTCCCAAAGAGCCCAAGTTCCTTTAATTGGAGGAAAGTATAGAAAACAAGATCTGAGGGCTGTAGAAATGTTCCGTCTATGGTAAAGTGCTTGCTCTGCAAGCATGGGAACCTGAATTCAGAGCCTCAGTATCCCCAGTAAAAAGCTGGGTGTAGTAGTTTGTGCCTGTAATCTCAGCACTAGGGAGGCAGAGACAGGAGGATCCTTGGGCCTTGCTAGTCAACTAACTAACCAAGGAGTTCCAGATTCGGTGGGAGACTCTGCTTCAAAAACTAAGGTAAGGAGAGAGTGACTGAGTTAGACACTGAGTACCTATCCCTTGTATTCACATGACCAGACACAAATGCACGCGCATGCATACACACACACACACACACACACACACACACACACACACACACACACACACACACACACACACAGAGACAGAGTGAGACAGAGAGATCTAAACATTAGGTGTGCGGGCTGTTACAAAAATGTTTCCAGGAGCAACTAATTGACAGAGCAAGAAGATAGAGGCATATGTGCTATCATACTATCTTAACTATACACACACAGCTGTAGATCTTTACACACCTATAGCAAGATAAACACAAATTCCTACGGATTTCTTCAACCTTCCTCCTGAAGGAAACTAAGCCCTTTAGCCTACTTCCTTTGCTTGTCTGAGACTCCCAAGGGAAAAAGATCTGGTGGCCACTTAATCATCGTTCTCCCGTTAAACACAGATAGTAGTGTACTTTGGTGGAATTTTTCGATCTGTTTTCTCTGGCATTTGATCTTCCATTATCCGGCGCCCATTCCTTCACTGCACTCATCTTGCAGCCGTCATATAAAGCAGAACTTGATATTTCACACAGCTGATTTAACGTACATTTTCTTTAAAGATCCCTCTCCTCTGGTCTTCCCTGCCTCCATCATCTTTCCAATACAGCTGGGTAGCGTGAGGACCCAGCACACTTGGGAGATGGGGATTTCCCGCACCCCCAGCCCCACCCCCGCGCCTTACATACAAGGAGACGGTAGACTAGAGCAGATAATTTGTTTTCATTGCCTCTCTGCTCATTCAACAATTATCGCACCCCTTCTACATGCCAGTGCGGGCGCTACACCTGCGAGGACCATACCAGCTCTGTGCCCTGGTCACACCGCCCCGCGGGTGACAAAAATAATAATGAAAGCGCTCCGGCGTTAAGACCGCTTGTAGTGCAGGCGCGAGAGTCCTGGCAGGGGGCGCAGTGCCCGGCCTGAAAGGCCAGTGTGGGTCGGTCACACTTGTTCCTGCTTCTCCCAGGTTTGGAGTAGCCCTGGAGGAGGAGACCTGGCCAGCTCCTCGTTCCCGCAGCCAGTCCATTCCGCCGCCACTCCATTCCGCCCTCCCGGCTCCCAGGCGCGGTCCCGCCCCTCCATGGTCCCGCCCCCAACAGGCCCCGCCCACCCGCCGAGCCCACGCTCGGCCCCTAACGAAGCTCTCCGGAAATTCCCGAAGCCCCTCTTTTTCCTTCCTCTCCTTTCCCTGCTCTCCCTTTCCTTTCACCCGGGCTCCCTTGGTCGTGATTTCTCCCTCCCCCTCCTTCCTGCCCCATCGGAAAGCAAGATGGAGGCTCGCTGCCGCCGCCGGTGTCCGTGATCGCGGAGCTTCACCAGCCCCGGCCCCCGCCCTCGCGTGTCCGCGCCGTTGCCCGCGCCCCGGCCGGCCACGCCGAGGCCGTGGCTCCGCGCGCCCGCCCCGCGCCAGGCTCGCGGCTCCCGGGCGGTGTCCTCGTCTATGTGGGCGCGCTCCTCGGGCCGAGCCGCCGCCGCCCGCCGCCCCGGGGCTGTGCGTCCGCGCTCCGGGCGCGGGCAGCTGGGTGCTCGGTGCCGCCAGGCCAGGCGCGGGCCGCTGCGTGCGCGGAGCTAGGGGCGCGGGGCCCGAGGCGGGCTCGTCCGCCGCCGAAGCCATGAGCGGCAGCAGCGGCGGTGCCACCGCCCCGGCCGCGTCCTCCGGCCCCGCGGCGGCGGCCAGCGCGGCGGGCTCCGGCTGCGGGGGCGGTGCCGGCGAGGGAGCCGAGGAGGCCGCCAAGGACCTGGCCGACATCGCGGCCTTCTTCCGATCCGGTGAGTACCACGGTTGCCCCGCGCGCTCCGCCGGCCCGGCGCGCCCCGATCTCCAGCCGGGTACAGCCCTGCGCGCTCTCGTCCCTGTCGCCGTATCGGGGCTCTGCGATCCACGCCGGCGTGTCAGGTTACCCACGCCACCCGTGTGCCGCGACTCGTCCCGGGCGCCTTTACTCGCTTTCCCGGCACCTGCCCCCCGTGCCATTCTAGATACCCCTCGGCCTCCCGCTGCAGCGGCCACGGCCCCGCGGGTAGGGGCGCCGGCTCTTTGTCTCTTGCTGGAGGGCCGAGGAGGCGGCGGCGGGGACGGCGTGGGCGGAGGCCGGTGTCCCGGAGGACGAGCTCACCGGGATCCGGGACAGCAGCTTTGCCCTGTAATAGCTTTTGGGCGGCTGGTAGCTGGACCCCCGACCCTATTATCAGCGAGTGTCCTGGCTCGGGGCTCTAGCCTGTCATCCAGCCTTGGCGTACGGTTCTGTGAAATGAGGCAGCCATAGCACCTCAGCCCAGGGACCGAGGACGGTGGCGGAGCTGAGGCGGCGGTCGGGTCGAGCCATTGTCTCTGGGGGAGGCCCGGGAAGGACATCTGGGACCGTGGTGGCCCCGGGGAGAGCCGTGGGACCGGGAGGCTGGCGGGCAGTGCGTGGGTGGTGTGGACCTGGAGGCAGTTCGGGGCAGCACGGGGTCTGCTCAGGCGAGCCGGAGGTGGCCAAGGAGGAGGCTAGCCCGGAGCCCGTCGGGCGGGAGGGGCGCTGGTGTGCGGCGCAGGGGGCGTGACGGGGCGTCCCGGGGACCCCGGTAACGGCGCCTCCTCCAAGCCCGGCCCGGCCCAGATCCCGCGCGAGCCCGACTCGCGTCCGCGCGTCCCTGCGTGCAGTCCGGTTTGCTTGCGCAAAGTCCGGGAGGCGGCAGAGGGCAGCGGCGGCGGCCGGGGGCCTGCAGCTCGGAGAGCAGTCCCTGGCCGGCCAGGCTCGGCAGTGAGGATGCAGACTCCGCGCTGGAGAGCCGGAGAGGGCTGCCCAGGTCAGGCTCCGGAGGGGCGGGCGGGCGGGCGGGCCAGGGCAGGCGCGGGGAGGCTGGTCGCCCGCCTCTGGGAGGACGGCAGGGAAAGCCTCGGGGTCTGGTGAGCGGCCTGCGCCGGGGTGAGCGCGGAGGCTGACGGCTCAGCTTCTCGGTGGCCTCTTTCAAAGTCAGCTCCAAAACTGGAAGAGATCAGGACCGCAGTCTGGGTCGTTAGGAGCTAGCAATTGAAGCGAGCAGCCTTGGGCGAGGCAGATAACTTCTGGGCCGTTAGATACCTGGTTTAGTTCTGTCTTCTTGATCTTTGTCTGGCAGGGTTATTTTCGATTCGTCTTAACCGATTGGTTATGACTAGAAGTGACACATCCCGTCTCTCCGGTGTCAACTTGGGTTTAATGTGCTCTCTCCAGTGAGGTCCTTGCAGAAAGCTGAGGTATAGAAAAACATCAGCTCCTTCAAATGAAAGCTTTAACAGTTTTTTTTAAAAAGTATTATTTATTTGTTGGTGTGTGACTGGCTGGGTAGAGCAGAACTGAGCCATGCTTCCTCCATGGCCCAAAGCCATCATTCTTTTTTTCTATCACCTGTCAGGGAATAAATGGTTTTGTGCAGAATTCATCTTCTCGGTGTTAGAGAAAGGTCCTTGTGCCCTAGAGATGGAATTTTTCCCCCTTTTATGTCTTAATGCACAGTTCAGGAATGGCTTGTTTCCAAGATTCCCCAAAGACATGCTGGCCTTGATTGCTTCTCTTCACTACGTTCTTGGCTCTTAGTGTTTCCTAGTCCCGGGTTGCTCGTTCATTTTAGAGTTCCTGTCCAGGTAAAGCCACTTACTGCTTTATTCCCTTTATTTCGTCTCCAAAATGACTTGACGAGCTTCCTTTTTAGTTAACTGACTGACGGTCAGGAGCCATCACAGTTGGCCTTAGGACTGTCCCATCCCCCTTGAGAAGTTTGTTCTCCACTTTGGGCAGTTCTGAATCCCTGCCCCAGATCTCAGCGGTTGGCATGTAGGCCAATGGTGTCTAGTGGAGGATACCAAGGGTCTGGTCAGTTTGAAGCATAGGTGTCATAGTTTTAAGGGTGGCCTTGGTTGGAGACCTCATGGAATGGAGCAGTTCAGGTAGAAGACCTCCTGGAAAGATTTGATTGACTGTGAATAATGAGGAGAATGAGTTGTCAGATCCATCTCTTATGTCTTTAAGATGTGCAGACAGGGAAAATCCGTTCCGTTCAGTGGGTGACTGGGAGGCACAGGTCAAGGTGTGAACATTATCCAGGCTCTCCGAGGCTGTCCCTCAGAGCACTTTCTGTTGCTCACCTCTTTACCTTCTCAGCCCCACAGCTGTAGTTACTTGGTCCCCCTTTCTGCTTATTCCGCTCTTGCTTCTTTATTAAGCTTTGTTTGTGTAGCCACAGTCTGAACACTGGTATGAAAGGGAAAAGGTATCAGCTCAACAGAACTTTTAAACAGATCACCTCAAAAATAGAACGAGCTACGATGTCACTTCCCCCCATTGGTGGAGGTGTGTGTTCAGCAGAGAGACTGCCACCTGCCAGCATTCAAAGGTGGGTGCTGGGGACTGGATGTCTCCCCTGGACAGTAGAGCAGGTAGCCCCTGGAGGAAGGCTCCTTTTTTCCATAGTTCTAGTTCCTTCAGAGCTGTGGGTAAACCTACACACTGCTTTTCAGCTCTCTTTGAATCCAGGGCATCTTTTCTCTTTCATCCAGCACGGGTACCAGTCTATGGCTACAAAAAATAAAGTTTAATAAAGAAGCAAGCAAGAAAGGAACAGCAAAGGGGACCAGGTCACCCAGCACCCATCCTACTCAGTTCTCCCCTCTTCTGCTGCTGTTTTGTTCTTCACTAAACACTTTATTAAAGGAAATTCCTTATTCATTTTGGTGATACTGATAAACCATTCTTAGGCTTGGTCTATAGTGGCAGGCTGATTGGATGTGGGTTGAGTAGGCAGCCAGCAGATTTTTGGCTTGTTTTTTAATTTTGTTGTTGTTGTTGTTGTTGTTTTTGTTTTGTTTTGTTTTTGTAAGTGGAATTTGAACTTCACCTTTCTTAGTTCAGAGTGGGGCTGGACCAGCTGTTTTACAGATGAGGAGTCAGACATACAGGGAGCTTGTGTGACTTTCTCCCAGAATGCAGCTGGGTAGAGATGGGATCATGGCTGAGAAGCCTGACAGGATGCCTCTCACAGCCAGGATGTTGCTTACATTAGTTCTCACCGCCCCTGGGACCAATCACTTTTATTGCCAATCTATTTTGGGTCCCTGTCCTTGTGGCAATAAATCTTTCTTTCAGGGCTCCGTATTTAACCTTGAGAGACTGTGTGCTTGGGGGGGGGGCCCACTTACATAAACGCATTATTTTTAACCTGCCTGGCATGCTTTGGTTGGCGTTAAAATGAATGTGTGTGGAGAACAAAGGTTTGTGGTTCTGAAACCACCACGCTGGGTTTCTTTCTTACCAAGTCTTATTCTGGATGCCTCTCTGCAGCCTCTTCCCGAGGACGACACGAGTGTGTCACCTTGTGAGGGAGCGGCATGCACGCTTTTTACGCGTTGATAAGATGGTTCTCGTATGGAATATGACGAAGCTTTTCTTTACATTGATTCTCTTAGTACTAATTAAGTGGCGGGCTCCAGACTTGGGTTCTGAAGCCTGGAAGCTGTGGCCATTCACGTACCAAACAGTGATTGTGTTCTGAAGTAGGTCCCTGGTACCGTCAGTGTTTTGAAAAGGAAACCTTGAAAAAAAATGTTATGTGCTAGTGTGTGTTGGTTGCTCCTTTTTAGGTGGTGTGGCTAACTAAGCTGTTTCAGAGGACAGTAAGGAGTCGTAAAAAAATCATGACCTGAGAGCAGTAAAATCATCACGGACAACAGCTTTCTATTGAGACATTGCAAACTCACTTATTGAAGTGGGATATTACTGTATTTTTCCCCCATTTCAATTTAACTGTCTAAGATTCAAGTGAAAATTTAGCTGGCACGCTTTTTAACTCTGAACTTTTTACCAAGATTTTAGAATGAAGTCTGTGGTGATTTTCAAAGTGAAAGGTGTATTCATTGTGATTTTTTTTTTTAAAAGGTGTGGTTAACAAAATACAGTTAAGATCGTTTTAAACAGACTTTTAAAATGTGATGATGGATCTGGATAGTGGCAAGCAAGAGATAATGTTTGAAGTCTCCGACCTCAGTAAACCATAGCTGGTACTTAGTTTGTTTACTTGCTTTATTCCTGTACCAAAGAAAATAAAATTTTAATCTCTCATTCTTGGCAGAATTCCAGAGGAAAGTCAAATTCTTAATCAATAGCCACACTTACCTAGAAAAATCACTTATGTTGATGGGAGCGAGCTGTGTTATCCTATAAAAAGCAGTGACGGTGACCTTCCATCCTTCTTCAGTTCCACAGTGGAGTGGTCTGTGTTACCTTGAGTGCATTATCTTGACAGGACGGCGGCAGGCCGACAGGTCCTGTTCGCACAGTGAAGAAAGCAAGCATTTGAGTAGCAGTCCCCTGCGTTCCTGTGGAAGGTCTTTCCTGCTTGTCCGTTCCGCATTCCCGCTTCCCTTGACCTTTGGTGAGCTGGCAGGTGATGAGCCATCTGCCTGGGGGACAGGTGTGCTTTGTATCTTCACTTTATTTAATCGGATGGGATGCAGTGGCCAGGAGAGGCCCACAGCTGGAGCAAGACCACGTGTCCTCCCAGAGTGCTCTCCTTTCTTTTCAGAGTTCTCAGAGGAGGAGCTAGCTGTTCACCAGAGCAGTACCACAGGAATGACCATGGGGTCATTTCTGTGACCACTGCAGAGCTGGCTGCTTTATCGCATTTTGGCATAGTCCCTGCCTGTGTCTCTGACTTGATAAAAAGCAGCCTGAGGCTGTGGGGGAAGGCCCCACAGGCCTTGGTGTGTGGCTGTCACCTCTGCTTTCTGTCCTTGAGTTTTCCTGATCCCTGGTGTTAGATTCTTCTTCCTTTAGAGTAACCTTGTCTTAACCAATCCTCCACCAAACTCCTCCTTTACTTCAGCACCCTACCAGCTTAAAGAGACCAGCATCTCTAATAGGCTGCCCCAAGGTTGTGATGTTATGAGGGCTCACATGTAGACCTTGTTTATGGGAAATCTCCCTCTTAACATTTATGGTTAGTCTGTAAATGTTCCGTTTGACTTCTTAGTCAATAGTAGACACGTTAAATTTCCTTCATAATTGTGTTTTGACTTTAATTTCCCCCTCTCTGTTCCCTATCCCCTTAAGATCCAAATAAGGAGCCGCCTGCTTTCTTGAGAAAGTTTGTATACATGTGACAGGGTGAGGAGCTGTTGAGAGATGTTCACTTGGGGTGCAGTGAGCTGAGCTGCAGGAAGAGGGTGGCCTCTGGAATTGTCTCTCCCCTGAGACTTTGTCCCCTGTGGACACATGTCCTGATGACCACATGTGCTTTAGAGAGGCCAAAGATATTTTGTTGATAAATGCACTTGACTTTTTAGCTTACTAGCCACATGTCTATGATTCTCTTAAGAGGGGATTGCAAAGTCACCTATAAACAAGTGCAATGTATTAAATACATCACCCTATTTGGTTTTTTTCCTCGGGAAATAAAAGTTCCTTTCTGGGTTCCCATGAGAAGTGTGGCTTGGGGAAGCCATCAGGTATGTAATAGGTACGTCTGCCACTTAAAGCACGACTCACCAATATTGCAATACTGCCGGCTCTGATTGCTGATGCTCTGGGTTTTCCTGCCCTTGTGACTTTTGCTGCAGTACCGAGGTACTCCTGGCATTGAAGAGGCTTTCTAGGGATTTGGAGATGGGCTGGTCCTGTCTTCCTGTCTGTAGATTGTCCTCTTTGTAGCGACCTGTCTCACATTCTAATGAGGAGAAGGGAAAGATGGACAGTGGAAATCCACAAGATTTTTAGCAAACTGGAGCTCCTATTGGTAATTCTGGTTTTGGGGATACATAATTATATAGTCATTGTTCATGAAGAGAGGAACCCCAGTTGAGTCAGTCTCTGTCATTCATTCATATTCTCCCCCCCCCGTGTGTGTGTGTGTGTGTGTGTGTGTGTGTGTGTGTGTGTGTGTTTGAGAGAGAGACAGAGAAACTGATCCCCCAGACATACCTATTATTCTGAGTACCGCACAAGAGCCATTAACCCCAGCCCTTCCCTCCAGGAGTTAGTATTCTTATTCACTGGCCGCTTGATGCTATGATTTGCCAGCTCCTGTGTAAGACAGCTCATGTACTTTTTCTCTTTTAAGCTCAGATCTCCTCTTCAGCGTGTGGTGTGGTTCTGGGTTACAGATGGCTCTGTCAGCTTCTTCCCCAGTTCTCTCTTATAAAAGCACCTGTTTCCTTTATTCTCCAAACCTCTGTTGGGAGAGTGAAGGGGCCTCACTGTATACAGCATCCAGCAGAGTCTGGATTGTCATTTAAAATGCAAGACATAGATTCTTGGGTGTTGATGGTCAAGGCTATAATTCAACAGTGTAGTACCAAGTAAAAGTTGAGTGAAAGGCTCCAGGATACAGCAAGTGTTTCCCCGTGTTGGTTTGGTCTCTGTAATTTAGTTTCTGTGTCTCTTTCTACCTAATTATATCACATGCTACGTTTACACAAATAACACAAGAAGCCCCACATTTCCAAGGGAGGAGTGATGGCCATCGTGGTTTACTTGACTCATATCTGATGCAGACTAGGGAAGTCTTGACTGAAGTATTTGCTCCCGTGTCTTTGGCTGTCTGGGCTGGGTGTAAGGGCTGGGGAGTATCTGTGGCTATAAATGCAATGTTGGCAGGATGGGCAGGGCTGAGAGGGGATTCCCTTTGCCATTACCATGTGATGCATTGTAACGAGTCCTGGGGCTTCCTTCCCAACTTAGGGAAAGAGTGAGCGCAGCGGAGTGTCTTTGGAAGTGGCGGGTTTCCTAAGTGGCCATGGGTGTCCTGGTTTGTCTGCATTTCAGTTTTTTTCTCTCTGCTTCCTCCCTTGCTGGTTTTCATGCTGTGCACAAGCAGACCATGTTGAGAGAGAGTGTTGGGGGGGGGGAGGTAATTTGTTCCTTCTCTTTAGTAAGACAAGTCTTAGGCATTTGTTTTGGGTTCTTGTGCTTGTGGGATGCGGTTTCACCAGCCTCACTTCATCTGGTCTCCTCAGAGTTGATAGCATGATCCCAATTTTGATGATTAAAAGAACAGAATTGGGTGGGTGTTTAATCTGAAACTGGGGGTTACTTTTGAACCATTATTACATTGTCTTTTATTTCAAAGTAACCAAGGGTAATGCAAAGGGCAGGTCAGCATGAGCTTATTTGAATTGTAGCTTCACTGTTACTTTTGTCTCTTTAGGGTATTTAGTCGGCTGTGTCTTCATTGTTAAATGCATGTAAAGATGCATTTACTTGGAAGGGGAAGAAACCAATTTGAGAAGTCAGAACACATACTCTGCAGAGAAGGCTTTCTCTGATTTGCTAGTTGTTGCCATTTCCCTATTTGTTTTGTCTGTCTCTGTGTGGATTTGGATACATCATTTCCCTTTTGTTTCGGAACAGTTTGAGAGCAAATGGTAGAGGTGATGATGTCAATTACCTGTAAATCAGGGGTTCTTAACCTGTGGGTCATGACCCCTTTTTGGGATGGGGGTGGTATATCATATCCTGCATATCAGATATTGACATTATGATCCATAACAGTAGTAAAACTAGTTATGAAGTAGCAACAAATAATTTTATGGTTGGGGTCACCACAACCTGAGGAACTGTATTAAAGGGTCGCAGCATTAGAAAGCTTGAGTGCCACTGCTCTAAATGGTTCCATATGTGTTTCTAAGAGCAAGAAAATGTCCTGACATAATGATGAATATCAGGAACTTATTGATAACTTTTTTTTTTTTGGAGACAGAATCTCATTAAGTAACCTGGGTAGGCCCTGAATTTGTGATCTTCTTGCTTTGGCCTCCCTAGTGCTGGATGTATAGCCCTGTAGCACCATAATTTGTGAGTACAATACCATCATATAAATCTACCAAATTAATATAATTTAATCTGTTGACAAAAAAAATACTTTTAACAATTAAGAAGAATAGGATGACCCATAGGATCATATATTACATTTAGTTTTTATAGTTTTTTGGATGCTTTTAATAAGTACATCTCGCCGGGCAGTGGTGGCACACGCCTTTAATCCCAGCACTTGGGAGGCAGAGACAGGCAGATTTCTGAGTTCGAGGCCAGCCTGGTCTACAGAGTGAGTTCCAGGACAGCCAGGACTACACAGAGAAACGCTGTCTCGAAAAACAAAACAAAACAAAACAAAAAGTACATCTCCCTAGTTTGTCTTCTCTGTTACCTTGATGTTACTGAATATTTGTACTGGTGACCGTCTGCCAGTTTGAGATGTATGATTCCTTTTTAGATTCAGGCTATGGAATTTTTGTCAGGAGAGCTTCCTGTAACAACACATCCAGGAGCAATCCCACTGCATCCAGTTCCCCATTGCATCCAGCTGTCCCACTGCCATCCAGCTGCTCCACTGCCATCCAGCTGCTCCACTGCCAATCAGCTGCCCACTGCATCCAGCTTCTATACTGCATCCAGCTGCTCCACTGCCATCCAGCTGCCCACTGCCATTCAGCTGCTCCACTGCCATCCAGCTGCCCACTGCCATCTCGCTGCCCACTGCCATCCAGCTGCTCCACTGCCATCCAGCTGCCCACTGCCATTCAGCTGCTCCACTGCCATCCAGCTGCCCACTGCCATCTAGCTGCCCACTGCCATCCAGCTGCTCCACTGCCATCTAGCTGCCCACTGCCATCCAGCTGCTCCACTGCCATCCAGCTGCTCCACTGCCATCCAGCTGCCTCACTGCATTATCCAGCTGTCCCAGTGTGGTGGTGTCACTTTTATCACATGGTCCAGGTGGTGACTCCAGGTCTCTCTCCCCTTGTAATTACTTAGCATTTCGTGGGGAGTTAGTGTGAGGCTGTACAAAACTCTCACTTTTTCCCTTTTCCTATCGGTTAGTTGTGGCATCTCTTGGAGATCGTTGTCTGAATTACTTATTACTTGATGCTTTGCCAAATAGTGGTTTTTCTAACAGTATCCTCCTCTGTTGGTTTTTTCCACCGCAGGAAGGTGCTTTTCCTCTGCATCGTACATGTGTGATGAGTATGGCCTCATGAATGGCGTCCTGTGTGTTCTGTTACAGCCTTGCTGCCATTATCTTGCTGCTCAGATTGTCCGAAATTTGAGTAGCAGCTTCAGGCTGGCTCTTTTATCTTTTGTGACCTGTCTCCATCATTTTATTTTATTTTTAGTACTTGCTCACTTCATGGCACAATAAATAGTTCAAGAATCATCTTATTTTTCCCTTGCCCCAGCCCAGGGATCAGCCATTACTGATTCATTTTAGCAGAATGAGGGATAAGTGTACTCATTGCCTGCAGAACCTCTCAGTGGACTGAGCTCATGATTGTGTGTATAAATACTGCATAACCAAACACACACTTAACGTAATTACACAGTTGCATTCATCCTTGGCTGCCTTTCTTCACCTAACTGAAAGAAAAACCATGTGTTCTACTCAGCTCACAGGGTGCTTCTTGCTGGCTCCATGTTTGTGACTCTTTGATAGTGAAGAGTCTGGCTTCCTTTACCTCACACTCAGGAAGCAATTTCAGAATGCTTGCCTCTACCAAAGTGATAGACAAATGTCCATCTTAAAGTTCTGGCCAGCTTTTGTTCCACACAGAGCCTGGTTGGGTAGTCATCAAAACAGATAAGCCATGCTTCAGCCCCAGAGGCTGACAGACTGCACCTGCAGATTGCTTTCCCATGCTGCAGCAGCACAGAGTTTGAAATAAGAAGCCTCCAAGAAGGAAAAAGATCGGTTTCAAATAGATGTGGCTTATTAACATGATGAAAGTTTATCATCTTCATCTCAGTGTACGTTAGTTGCCAGAGAGAAGAAGGAAGAAGGAAGGTCGTACCTCAGTCAGGATACTTGACAGGGTGTCTGTCAGGATACCTGACGAGTTATCTGTCAGTAAGGATACCTGATGAGCTATCTATGTAGAAGCTGCAGTGGGAATGACTGTGAGCTAGATGAGGCTGGATTGGGCCTCATCTGGACACCAGTGCACTCTGTCGCTTGAAGTAAGGAGGCATGGCTTGAAGGTGTTGCTTGCTGCCCTCCCTGGACTTTCCCCAGAGAATGCAGTGATACTCCTGGTTCAGTTTGGGCTTCTAGGAAAGATGTGAGCCTGTGCGCATGCATGTGCATGTATGTGCTCAGTTCTAGAAATCACACAACAGTGGGTGAGATTTTTGTGTTACTGGCAGAGTATTTGCTCTTCTGGTATTGTCTATTTATTTGTTTAAGCATTAAATCATAATGTGGAATTTTGGTTCCTGATTTGGGAAGATAATGCTTAATTTTATATATTGTATTCCACACTTTGTATAAATATTCTCATTGTGGTTAAATTGTATTCTAGGAATTTTGACTGCTGTATCTCCTTCATGTTTTAGTCCTTCATGGGGCTAAAACATTTTGTCACAAGAGGATGGTGGTTTCTTGACACTCTGAGAGAGATGCTTTTGACATTTAATAAGATCGGAGAGGAGAAGGCCGTGACTGCGGCAGGATGGTTGCTAACAGGCAGATACTGTTGGCAGAGGTTTCTCTGGGAGATGATGGAAGTGTTTGGGAGTTAGAGACTGGTCATCATTTTACTGACTGTACTTTTGAAATGAGGGGAATTTTATAATACATAAATTGCAAACCAATGAAAGAAAGGGGCACCGATGGTAGACTCTCAGAGGTCTTCAGTTTTGGGATGTTTTCTGTGGTCCCCTTCGAGGAAGGCAATCAGAATCTAGTTTGGCAGGAGGAACTGGAGCTCAGAGGGTTCTTTTCCCAGCCACTGGGACAGACCCGAGGTTACTGAGTAAGAGCGGCTTCTAGGGAAGGTGGGCCAGAGTCCCAGTGAAAGCAGCATTTTCCTGCGATCATGTCCGGGAATGGGAGGAATCACTATTTGGTGGGAGATTATGGAGCTGATCTGATCTTTGGTTACAGTGTGGTAGCATATTTAGAATTTTGTTTTGTTTTGCTTTGAGGCAGGGTTTCTCTGTGTAGCCCTGGTTGTCCTGGAACTCGCTCTGTAGACCAGGCTGGTCTCCAACTCAGAGATCCACCTGCCTCTGCCTCTCAAGAGCTGGGATTAAAGGTCTGTGATGTATCAACACTGCCTGGCTCATATTTAGATTTTTGGTGCTAACTTTTTAGCAAGTTTCAAATGAAACGAATTGAACTTCCTTCCTACTGATGGTCTCAGACCCGGCGAGTTGTTTTTTGGGTAGGGAAGGGCATAGCCTGATTATAGTGAAACTGCCATAATTGGTTTTCCTGCAGAACTCTAGGGCAGTGACAGATAGATGCAGCGTTCTGTTGTCTTCCTTCCTGTGTGAAATATCAGAACCAGTGCTCTCCCCTAGTGTGACTTGTGTCCTGCACAGTGGCGTCCCCTTTGCTCACTAGTGAGGACCAAGATATGGAGCATTTGGTTAGATTACAAAACAGAAACAATCAATTTGTAGAATGACATGCTCATGCACATGCACATACAGACACACACAGACACACACAGGTGCACACACACAGACACACACACGCACAGGTGCGCACACACACAGACACAGACACACATAGGTGCACACACACAGATACACACAGACACACACACACAGGTGCGCACACACACACACAGGCACAGACACACACACACAGGTGCACACAGACACACATATACAGGTGCACACATACAGATACACACAGACACACACACAGGTGCACACACACACATAGGTGCACACACACACACAGGTACACACACACACACACAGACGCACACACACAGGTGCACACACACACAGGTGCACACACAGACACACAGACACACACACGGGTGCACACACACTTAGTGGCAAGACCTGTCCTTGTACTCGCTGTGGAGTTCAGTCGACACTTCTGTACAGTGTTTTTTTTAACCACACTTGAAAGCACACGTCTCAGAAGGAAGGTTTTCTGAGACTTTGAAACTGCTTTTGGGCATAGTTCCTGAGAGAAGTGAACCTTCAGGACTTTGCAGCGCTCTGAAATCCTCTGTTCTGGTGCCTACATCAGATGAGCTTAGAGCAGGCTGGAGAGCATGTCCTGTGCAGAGCCTCTTAGCACAGTGCCTCCTGTTGGGCAGTGACCTTCTTGGGATGTGTGTGCTCTGTCTGTCATCTATCTTTCTTTCTTAGTTCCAAATGCCTAGCTTAGCATTAGTTAGCACTTGAAGTGGTTTTCATCTTCAAAGGACTTTATGGGCATTATTTAAAATACATGGCACTGTAATGAATGAGCTGTTTATCCCCTGAGTAGCGTCAGTATGCCGGGTGCCATCCAGCTGGAGAAGACAAAAATAATGTTCTGTCCAGTGGGAGTTTATAGTCCAAAGAGACAAGATGATTAGGCGGGTTCTCTTTTGGCCTCCTTTTAAAATGTGCTGGGGAATAATGTAAAAGTTAGAATTCAAGAGGCTTTCGCCTGGTGGGCAGCGGCTGTGTAACTGAGATTGCCCTTGGGGTGAAAATGGATTTTGGGATGCTCTTTAAAAGCATTGGGTCTCATCTCTCACACATCCATTGGTAGACGTGGTGTCTTCCTCCGCTCTAGGCATGGGCGGCACTGCAGAGCAGGCAGAATTGGTCTCGGCTCTTGCCCTGCTCATCCCAAATGCCAGCTTCGGAATGCCGCTTTACAGTGGCGATCACATGTGAGGGCTGCTGGGTTGCTGAGCTGCCGACCTGATCAGGGACAACTTGAACTTGTTGCCCTGCCAGCCATCCTGCTCTGTGTCCAGTACTTCTCCCCTGTGTTTGCTGCTCCTCCTCTGTGGTTTGCTTTCCTCGTTTGAGCTCCGTACCTTGCCTTTGGGAAGCTGTGCTTGTCCTTCCTGTGCTTGCTCCCTGTGGCCCGTTGGTCTTGGCAGGGTGTCTGTGTACGGCTGACTGTCCCTCTGGCTCCTCTGGGTTGTAATTATTCCTTCCCCCGTGAGTGCGAGCTGCCGGGACCTCAGATCTCACGGTAGCTCCCAGGAGAAGCACAGTGAGCAACTGCTGACTTATGCCTGCATTTCCTTAATCCAGACCAGCACAGTCACTTGGACTTTATTTTTAAGACAAGGTTGTCTTCATCTGATACAGAGTTCTAGATGATGCCCTGGAATCCATATTTTCAAAAAGCCTCAAGGTATTCCAGATGCACACGTAGACAAGTCCTCTGAGGCACTGAAAGTTGGGGCTCCAGAGAGGGCCCCTGGGTGTCCCACATCTTAGTGGGAACATGACGAGGAGAGTACCTGCAGACAGTGGGAACCTCACTGCATGACAGGAAGGCAGAGTGACTCAAGGTTCGGGCTCATTCTAGACCTCTCCTCTTCCACAAAAACTAACTCATGGTCTCAGGAGAACGACTCGAATCCCTTCTGAGGGCAGAACCTCTAGTGAACTGGGGACTTCTCACTGGGCCCCATCTCCTAAGGATCTGTCACTTCCCAGTGTGACCACACTGAGGACCAAGGCACTAGCTGCTATATATCCATTAGAGACAACACATATCCACACTCTAGCTGGTACTACAGCCATTATTGAGCAAGGTGTGGCAACTTGTAGGGTCCTTCCCTCCCTTAGCATACCTGGAGCAAATGAAGAACATGGTTCAGCCATCTGTGAGGTACACATGCTTTGTGAGGGAGAAGACTCAGTTGGACCCCCAGCTAAGGAAGTGACCGTGTTGCCACAGCGATGTTGCACAGTATTGAAGGAGATAGAGCGATCACACCGTAGGTCATCAGAACAGGCTTGTCATCTACATTCTCCCAGCCCTGAGTTCTGCCGATGCCACCTCTGTGTTCTTTTGCTGAAGAGCTGACAGAGTTCACACTAAGATCAGAAATGGGTGGTATACGCCGTAGACACAGTTACAAGTGCTGGTGGTAGAGGGCGGGGGAGCATTTGAGGCATCTAGGAATGGCCCTTTTACCTCTGCCCTTAGAACACATATATAATTTGTATACCTTTCAGTTTCCATTTTGTAAGTTCCACACTGTCTCTCGGTATTATTTTTGTGATGCTGAAGAATTAAACCCAGGATCTTGTGCAAGTATCCCACCACCGAGCTACATCTCGGATCCTTCACTTATTATTTTGAGAGCACCAGTCAGGCACGGAGGTTCACAGACACCACATATGTATATATACACATATGTACATCTGATAAATGTGTATGTGCATTTTGTTTTGAAGGTGAGGACTCAGTGTGTAGCTTTAGTTGCCTGCCTTGAAACCATCCTTCTATCTCAGTCTCCCAAGTGCTGGGCTTCTAGAACACTATGGGCTTCTAGAACACTGTGGGCTTCTAGAACAACAGCTGGCTGGTCAGGGAGAATCTTATCTCCTGGTATGACAGAAACTGAAATTTGGTGTAAGAGATTGTTGGTAAAAGAATACCACAGGACTGTTTGAGGTCTAGGCAGTTCATTTACTTCCGTAGTATTTTTGTACATGGTCAGCTGAGTAAAGGGTATTTTTGGTGAGGTGGTCTCTGAGGTTTTTACTTCTCTTCTGTCCTTGAGTGATGTGCACCCCTAGAAGGTCGTACCTCTCCTTAAGAACAAAGGTCTTTCTGAGGGAGCCTTACCGAGAGCTGGCAGCGAACACAGTCACTCCATACAGCCTGTTGCTTCTCGTTTTCACCATGACTACAGAGAACATCCAGAGAGGTGCTGAAAACACGCCACACGAAGGAAATCATAATTACATTAATGTCTCTTAAGAAAGGATTGTGTTTGAAGCCCTGGTTATTGTTAATACAGTTGTAGATTCTTACGTGCCGAAAGCATTTAGAAATCTCCATAGGCTTCCGTCCGTTCATTTTCATGAGTTCCACTCTGTGTCGTACCATCAGTTATCACAGTAGGAATGGACAAGGACCTTTGCAGTCTCCAGCCTTCCTGCATTGCCTGTGTATGCCCATGGGTGCTCGGTGACTGCTCCTCTGCCCACAGGAGGACCTGTCGCTTATATGTACCGACTCTCTGCTGTTGGCTTCCATCTCTTCTCAGCAGAGACCCACAGGCCAGTTAGCTTGCCCCTGTTGGGTATAGTAGTTCTCTACAGTGACTCATTCAAGTGCTGAATGTCTTTTGACACTTTGATATCGATGACAGATTGTTTTAAAGCATCACCACATGTCTCTGGTGGCTGAGTGTATAGTTCATTCCTGAACTAGCTAGCATGTAAGAAGCTCTAGGTTTGAAACCTATCACTACATAAAACCAGGGTTTGAGACTAGCCTGGGCTAAACGAAACAACAGAAACTACCACCACCTCCACCACCACCACCACCAAACTCATCTGGAAACCAGTCTTAGCAGATAGGCTCAGCCATTGGTGGGAAGTATGCGAGCAGGCCACAGGTTCTTGGGTCACCACAATGTGAGGGACTGTAAGGATGGAAGTGCTGGGAAGGCTGAGAACCACTGCTGCAGAGAGTCTGATAGACTCTGTTTCAGCCCCTAACCGCGTCAGAAACTGGGGGAGCGGTACACCCCTTACTCCTCTACTTGGAGACTGTTCACTCTCCCCACCTCTTGTGCCTCGTCACTTGGCAGTCACCCGACTGATTCTGTTAGAACCTAACCTCTTTAACCAGTTTTATATAGTTTAAGATTTGCATTTATGTGTGATGATCCTGGGAAACTTGGCTTAGCAAATAAAGCTGATGGTCATTATTTCTTTGGAGTCATTTAGTCCCCTTTGTTAAACTATGATTTCTTGAAAATCGTTTCGGCTCACCTCTGCTCTAGCGCACATACTTTCTCCCTAATATTTTATTTCCCAGATGGAATTGTCATTGAGTTTCAATCTCCTCCCATTTGCCTTGTGCTCGGGACACAGTTGGTGCTTGTCACGTCTGTTGAACGAATGAGCAAGGAATGCTGTGTCCCCAGGCTCGGGGGCCACTTTCCTTCCTGTCTTGGGAGTCAGGTGTTCAGTGGTAACTATTGAGTCAGCAGACTTGGATAGAAGTCCCAGACATTTTATGGTATAATGTCCTCGCTAATAAAAAAAAATTGTGGGAATGGGGAGAGAGAGAGAGAGAACACGAGCGAGCACAAGTTCTGGCAGATGAAGAGTGCAGGGGAGGCAGCCAAGGGAAGGTTGGTGAAAGAATGTCCCTCTGCTTGACTGGCAGGTGCAGTGTTGACCTGTTGGTCTTTGATGGTTGATCCCCAGGGTGGCTCAGTCACAGTAAGTTGAGTGTGAAAAAGCCTCCACTGCCTGGTTTCCTTTAAGACTTGAGGTCTTGTGGCCTGTGGAAGGATTTTCAGTGTCCGCTAGTGGTCCCGCAGCAGACAGGGAACTTGAGGGTACGGAGGCACTGGGCTCTGAGAACATTCTGAAGTCAGCTGAGGGTGTTCCAGACCCTGCTCTGTCCTCCCTGTCTTTGCACTTTACTTCCACTTCTGAGACTTTGCCCCACTCCCCCTGTCTCCCTGGAGGCTTTATTTATGTCAGCCTGAGAGCAGGCCACAGGGCCCTTTAAAGTGATGCATGCAGATATGAGGCTAACCCAGTTTTTTTTTTTTTTTTTTTTTAAATATAAGTAGGTCATGTTGTTTCTACTAAGTAGGAATTTTTTTTTTTTTTTTTGGTTTTTCGAGACAGGGTTTCTCTGTAGCTCTGGTTGTCCTGGAACTCACTCAGTAGACCAGGCTGGCCTTGAACTCAGAAATCCACCTGCCTCTGCCTCCCAAGTGCTGGGATTAAAGGCATGCACCACCACTGCCCGGCTTAAGTAGGATTTTAAGAACTCCTTAAAGCAAAATTATTTTAAGAAGGGATGACAAGATATCTAGTTTCATTCTTGATTATGGAACTTGCCAGGAGCATGGTGGTTTCTGGGAATGCCTCAGTGAGCAGTAACAGCCATGGGATTACCAGGGGCTCTTGTGTCTACACCGGTAGGCCAAGTGGGGAGGGCAGTGGTGAGCACCGTAGGAGCACCTGACCCCTGGAAGCTGGTGACTTTGAACCTGCACTGCAAGGAACTATTCTATCAGCACTGTCTCTAAGGAGTGTGCTGTGCACCTCTTTCTCCCTGAGCTATGAACTTTTGCTTTTCTTGGTGAATAGAGAGCAACTTAAAACTCGCAAGTCTTCCTGAATAAGCCTTTTCACTGTGATCCTAATCATATGATACTAATGTATTCAAGCCCTGGGGAATCAGAAAGGGAAGAAATTACCGTAGGATTTGTCACACTGTTCCCTGCAGAATGGGAATAATGGCTGGAATAATCCTTGGGAACATTCTAGAATTCTAATATTTGTAAAATTGCAAAGAAGCCTGCTAGCTGTGGAGACTGCCGTGCTCACAGGTGTGAACAGTCATAGCTCAGAGTAGCAAAATGCTTTATTGATTCAAGGGCTGAGTCCTCGGATGTCCTGTGTCTGAACTTGATGTATAGCTTACAGAGCAGAATGCAAGAACTACACTTTCAGGAAAGTTTATATAGTCTACAAGTTGGGGCTTCTCACACAGGTGAGTCCCCGACAGGTTCTCAACATGGACCATCTTTTAATTTAATTAGTTAATTTATTATTGCTATTACTTTTTTTTTGTGACATGGTCTTACTATGTAGCCAGTTCACTATGAAGTACTAGATGGTCTCCAACTCTCAACGATCTGCCTTTGCCTCCCCAAGGGCTGGGAGTAAAGGTGTGCACCACCACACCCCACACATCTTTTGAAAGTAGGACATTCTCCATTGGATCTGAGTATTTTTTAAAATGTATCTTTTAATTGTGTGTGTGTGTGTGTGTGTGTGTGTGTGTGTAGAAGCCTGAGAAGTCCAGAAGAGGGTGTTGGGTCCCCTAACTGGAGTTGCTAGTGGTGTGAATGCCCTAATGTAGGGTATTGGGAACTGAACTTGGGTCCTCTACAATAGTGTACTCTCAACTGCTGAGCCATCTCTCGGATCTGACTCTGAGTATTTGTAACACAATATCAATTATATGCTTGGTATAGAACTATTCATTTTTCCTTATGGTTGATTTTAGGAGTACCATGTTTAATTTCTATAGAATAGCCAACCTCCTTTGCATTATTGGGATGTTGTGTTCTAGTGTTGTGTACATGTGTGCATATCTTCCTGTTCCTCTCACCCCTTTTCCTGATGGTCACTTTGGTTGTGGGTGCCACGGTTTTGCTGTGTTTGCAGTTTGAAACACTAAATTCATGTCGCTACGTGTGAGTATTGATCTATGCTCCAGGGGTAATGTACTGAAATACAGACATGTCGGAAATGTCACCAAGAAACACAGGTCTGTCTGGAAGACCTCGTAGGGCATGCTTTGTCCATAGGTTGGAGAAGAGGCATTTTAGAGGAAGCTCTCCACCTCTTCCCAGCCTGGAAGTGATGGTCGGCCCTGAAGGCTGGCCAGCACGTGTGCTTTGCAGCCAGTGTCCCCAGAGATCTACCCAGAGTTTAATGTCACGGCTGCTGTTTTGCCTCGCCGCCGTGTTATTTGAGGTGAATGCATGGACTAACTTTTCTGGCCTTTCCTTTGTGCAGAATTGGAGAGAGCTTTAAGATGCCCTGGCTTGCCTGTGTTCCCCTCTTCCATGATAATCTCAGGGCACCACGTCTGCCTAATTTGTTTGTTTCTCCTCTTTGATGAAAATTCCCCCACTTTTATTTTCGTACTAGCTTAGTTTTCTGTTGCTGTGATAAGACACCATGAACAAAGGCAGCTAAGGGAGGGAAGGATTCATTTCAGCTTACCACATTTCGATCACAGTTCATCACAAAAGGAAGTCAGGGCCGAAACTCAAAAGCATAAATCCGGAGGCAGGAGGTGATGTGGAGACCATGGAGAGGCACTGCTTACTGGCTTGCTTTCCATGGCTTGGTTATCCTGCTTTCTTATAGCACCCAGGGCCACCTGCCCAGGGGTGGCACTGTCCATAATCAGCCCTCCTACATCTGTTATCAGTCAAGAAAATGCCCTCCTCAGGCTTACCTACAGACCAGCCTGGTGGGGGTCATTTTCTCAACTGAGGTTTCACCTTCCCCGGTCACTCTAGCTCTATCAGACTGGCAAGAAACTAGCTGATACACACACTGTACCCTTCTTCCTGCTGATTTAATTTTTTACTGCTCGGAGTTGTATGTATGTATGTATGTATGTATGTATGTATGTATGTATGTATGTATTTATTTATTTATTTATTTAGGTTTTTAAAGACAGAGTTTCTCTGTGTAGGCCTGGCTGTCCTGGAACTCACTCTGTAGACCACGCTGGCCTCGAACTCAAAAATCCACCTGCCTCTGCCTCCCAAGTGCTGGGATTAAAGGCGTGCGCCACCACTGCCCGGCTGAGTTGTATTTTTTAAAGACCTCTTTCCTTTTCACTGAGTGTTTCTGAGTCTGTTCTCAGTGACTCAATGAATGGAGTGTTTGAAAAGTGGGAACCTTTGGTTGGGTTGTGACGTTGCCACTGAGTCTCAGTGAATAAGTTGCTTTGTTTTATAAAGTCTTATACATTGGTTTCTCTTGTGGGCAATTATCAAGCCTTTGACATTCTTTTTATTATGCTGGAGTGTTTGCCTTAGTCTCATAAAACACGTGGTGGAATGTAGTGTGACTGGTTTGTTGTAATTCCAAGCAGTAGTGGGTAAGGAAAATGTTTTCAAGTGTAATTGTAATTTCTTTTATTGGATTTATCCTGACTTATTTATTTATTTATTTATTTACTTATTTATTAGAAAGAGGACCACTACCTTTGGAAATGAAAATCAAATCTACCTTTGGAAATTTGAAAGTTAATGGCATTTTAGAATTAACTTGAAAATATCTGTAAGTTGGTAATATTTGGATAATGCAGTCCTGCTGAAATGAAGACTAGGTTTTGGTAATCAAAGCATTTAAGGAAGGGTTTATTATTCAAAGCTGAAGGTGGACAGTTTTCACAAAGCAGGAAGCTGTTGTGAGAATCAGGGCTTACGTTAAGTAACAGAAACAGACAATGCTTCTGAACCAGACAGGTGAGCATCGGGGGCACTTAGGTACCTTAGAAATGATCTGTGTAGCTCAGTTGTAGGCTAGGAGCGAGTATTCCATATGTTAGATAGACAGATGGACTTTGTCTTTGTAGCATGTCCTGGAAGGCTTTTGTTTTGTTTCATGTTAGACGTGGAAAAGTTGAGAACACTAGTTCTTTGCAATGTTTATAATATAAATAATACTCAGCTTCTTTCTTGTTTGTTTGGGTAAATTATGATGGGAAATTTTTCATTCTGTTCACAAGTTTTCAGTTACTTTGATTTTCATCTTTAACTTTGCACCATTATCCTTTGATTTAGTTACTAATTAATCAGTCTTTGATAGTCATTCATTTGAGGTGTCTAGTGAGCACAGTGTATGTGCTAAGTAGTCAATAAAACAAAGGCATCTAGTAAAGCTGGTTTGCGGCCCTTGAAATGAAATGCCATATTGTGTGTATGTGTGTAGGTAGAAAACTATATTTAGAAATTTTTAGTTATTTTTTATATATATGAGTGTTTTGCCTACACACATCACATAGATGTCTGGTGTCTGTGGAGGCCAGAAGAAGACATCCCATTTCTAGGAGAGTTGGGAGCTGCTATGTGAGTACTGGGAATCCAACTTGGGTCCTCTAGAAGAGCAGTCAGTGCTCTTAAACCCTGAGCCACCTCTCCAGCCTCCAGAAAAAGGTTTTATCACCTTCTTCAACTAACTGCATTAAAATGTTAAAATGAAATTTAAGTACAAGCCATTTACAAGGTGCTGGTGATACTGATGAAGATGACATGCTAGAGACTGTCAATGGCGAGGATTGTGGGAACTTGACTGTTAGCATCCCAGTTCTTAAATGGTACCCAATGCTTCCTTCCCTAGACTTAGATATCATGAGGTTGTTTTCGGGTAAGGATTCAACGGTGTAGAAACCTATAGTATTAGTGATGCAAAGGACATTCTGAAAGCACAACAAGCCGTTGTTGCCCAAGAAAACAACAAACTCAAACATTTGATTGTTACTACTTCAGTGTGCATGGCCATAATGAAAGAACCAGTTTATATTTAGCAAAAATTATATACACAGTAAATTACCATAGTGTTGTTAAAAAAACAAACAAACAAACCCAAATACTGCTATTAGAAAGTGATCAGTAACATGACAAGGAAAGTTTGCTCGTGTTGCCTCCTGCTATTGCTTGGCTCAGTTTTAGACTTGAATTTCTCTCATTAAAAGATTGGGGAGTGAGATGAGGAGAGAGGAGGAAAGAGAAAACAAGGTAACCACCATTAGGTTTTGAATAAATGTGTAACCAAGTAGCATTCAAACATTTTTTAAAGGATTAAAAAGTAGGAAATGAAATCAACTCAGAAGTAGCAGTGCCTGGGCAAATCTAGCTTCTTGCTTTAAACTGAGCTAAATTACAAAGTCACTAAATTCACTGTCATACCCAGTGACAAGGACCCTGTTGTCTTGGACACAAAGGCTCCTGTCTTCTGAGTGACAGTCACCCTCAAGTGGCAGTCAGGGTTGACCAGCATGCAAAATGAAGCCCTTTCTATTGTGGAACTGGATTAATGGAGTGGGGCACTTAACAATGGCTGATTAAGCCACAACACAGCCAGGCAAAACCCGCTTGTGGTTGCGGTAAGAGGAGTCACAGTGTCATGTTGTGACTACACAGTGACGTGCAGCTCTGTGTCCCTGTAGCAAAGCCTCTTTAAAGGCCATTGGGTTCAGTTAAGGCTGTTGGAACTCAGAGCAGGGCAGCAGGAGTGGTAAGATTTCCTTCTAGAGGCTAGATACACCTTGTGGGAGCAAGTATGGGCTCACAGATCATATCAGTGTACATCACTGAGGCAGGCGTGGCACCTGTGATACTTCTGCAGGGACCAAGAGTGGACTCCAGCAGAGCTGTTCTCCATAGGATCTGTGGAGATGTAGGTGGGATGGAGAGTGACTGCAGCCTGTACTGTGGGGTGCATCTAGCCTTTCGAATAGCTTCCAGACTATATCCAAACTTTGCAAGGAGCGCGCGCGCGCGCACACACACACACACACACACACCTCCCTAGTTGCCTTAGATGCTTACCTTGGTGATGTTATCAGCTAGTTATCCACTAATAAAAATCACTTTAGAAGGAAAAATCAGGTCTCTTGAAGGCTGTTAGGAGAATCATTGTATTGGAGGAGTGACAGCTAATGCTCCAGTATCACCCACTGATACTCATATTTCACTCTGGCTTCCTGTCTGCTTGGTATCAACTGAAAATGTCCGCACTGACCTAAAAGTTCTGAGGCTTCGTTTGGTTCCAATGTAAGTCAGAAATGCCTGTGTCTGACTCGTTCTTCAGGGCTGGTGAGTTTAAGAAGAGGCCCCTTCCCAGCACCTGTGTGTCTTGGTTGTGCTGCAAAAATACAGTACAGCACTGAGCAACAAACACCCAGGACCACAGGTAAGTTCCCTAAGGATTGTTCTCGGGAAGTGAAACAAAGGTGTGTCTGCGACATTGTAGCACTGCCAAAGGAGACATCTTTTTTTTTTTTTTTTTCATTTAAGAAAGATGCACTGTATAATGCTGCTGAATGGTGGCAAAGCTGGAGATGGCTTCCATCTAACCCTGTTGATTTGTTACTGGTGGAGGCGGGTTATTTGTTCCCAAGTTGAGTAGATGTACATGGAGTTCCTTAAACTTTTGGCACCTGACTTAGTAGATTCTTGGTTACTGCAGTGAAACTGGGAATTTAGCTAATCCAGGAGGGAGCTGGCAATCTTACCTCCCTCTGCCACAGAGGAAGGCTGTGAGGGAGGGGCTGGCAGACCCTTAAATAGATGTTTAACCTTGCTTCCGTTTCCTGTTTGTCTGTGAAGGTCTACTTTGCACCAGTCACCTTTAGCATACTTCATGGTAAGAAAAGATGGGCGATCGGACGGCTCTGCACATACTCCGAATGCTGATTGTTTAGACTGGTTAGGAGAAAGCACAGTCGGATGAAGCTTCCACAGAACTTAGGGTCCCCATGTTAAGAACTTGTCCTTAAAAAAGAACCGTTCATTCTGAAGGGAGCGGTCACGGAGCAGAAGGAAGCTGCACACCTGTATCCCCAGGTTCCTGGGAGGAGTGAGCCAGGATGTGATGACTAAGTTGGATGGTGATATGACACCCAGTGTCAGAGCTGTCCGTGTCTAAAGATCAGAGGTAATGGATTTTGGAACGAGAATCAAGCATGGTTTTCATTTGCAAATACATTGTGGGCTAAGAATACAGCTAGTGGTAGACATGGACTTAGCGTGCAGGAAGCCCTGGATTCAACCCCCAGCCCTGCAAACAGCCCTCCCACCCGTCCCACCCCTCCCACCAACCAAAACCAAAGTAAATCAAAACAGCTTAAGCGAATTAGTTACGAAATGGGACTTAAAAGTTCCTGTCTTTGTTGTTACAGACTTTAAAATTTAGAAACATTGAACTTTTCCAGACTACCCTTTCCATGTTTCCAAGCAAATGAGAACCAAACATTTAATTCTTCTTTAGAATTACACAGCTATTTGAAAAATTGGGTTCAATTTCGTTCTTTATGGGTCATTAGACCCCCCCCCCCCGTGTGTGTGTGTGTGTGTGTGTGTGTGTGTGTGTGTGTGTGTGTAGAGGGCATGTTTCAAACTCCAGTTGTCTGGTTGTACAGCAGGCCTTTTTACCAGTGCAACGAATGTCCCCCGTCCCTGCCATTGAAGAGTTCTCACACCTGCAGGATTAATGTCATATATGTCCATGTTAGAAAGGAAATAGCAGACCTTAAATTCAGTATTTGTAAGGGTCTGTTTAGATCAGAGATAGATCATAGGTGCCTGGGTACCCACATTATTCTGGTACTTGTGTTGAAAACAGATTAATATTCCCATTCAATGTTTGAAAAAACACTTTTGTAAATAATCTGCCACAATTAGGTATTCCTTTCTTTCAGTGGCTTATATTTCACATGCTCAGTGCCTTCAAAATTCAAAGGACACATTTGAAATTTTTTGTAGTGATTGGAAGTTGAGCACATATTATGGAAAATCCGCTGGTTTTGAGACAGGCTCACCTTGTAGGTCTGGCTGGCCAGGCACTCTCATTATAAGCCAGATGGCTGGGTTTAAATATACAGATATCTTCCTGCCTCTGCCTCCTTCATTGGGCTTGGAACTAAGGCTTGTGTGTCATGCTAGGAGGACATCTCTTCTTTAGGGAAAGTGTCCAACACAGACCCTAGTGCCTGGTATTTCTAGCCTTCTGCTGAAACATCTGTCCTCATAAGGTCTGAGTGGTCCTTGCTGGAGCCTCTGTCCTATAGCCTGGGAGATCACCAGGTGGGAAGCTGAAAAAGGAAGTAGAAAAGGAAAAGCAGGTGTGAGGCCCAGGCGGGAAGGGGCGGTAACCAGCTGCCTGACAAACTGCTTTGCACTCCAGGGGTCCTGAGCAAAGGCCGCCTACTCCCGTCTCCTGCTGGCAGAGCCTGTTTCCCTCTGGCTGCCCCTCTAGGAGGGTCTCTTCCTATTGGTTGCTGAGAGCTTGCCTCCTGAAGGGGCTGCCTAGCATCATCCTTATGCAAGTCTGAGACTTGTCTGAAATACCTGCCGACCCACTTTACAGAAACAAACTAGACTAAGTTCTGCTGTGACAACTTGGCTCAATTTCTAATCCACCTTTGTCAACATAGTCTGACTTTCCTATTTTATTTTATTTAGCTGCGTGTGTGTGTGTGTGTGTGTGTGTGTGTGTTATGTGACCATGTGACCATTTGTATATACTTAACGCACATGATCTAAGGTCCTCATGCTTTAGAAGCCAGCGGTTTACCTAAAATTAAGCCATCTTTTTCGCCCCTTTTTGTTTAGTGACAGCTACACTACCAAATGATTTCCCAAGTTCATGGAATAATTCTTTTCCCACTTTAAAAAGAAAAAAGGAAAAAGCCATTCTCTTTCACAGTGCCTCACCTCAGGCAGAGGGTTCATTTGACCTTTACTGCTTTAGATTTGCCAAACAAAAGCCATGGAGTTGGGTGTGAGATGTTAGGACCACACAGCAAGGGCTCAGATCGAAAGGGAGGTCATGCATAGGTGATGGTTTCAGCCCAGGAGTGGAGTCTGGAAAGGAGAAGGGAATAAATGGAGCTCTGGTCTGCTGAGCTGCTGTTTGCTGAGCTTAGGTCGCTAGTCCTGTGTGCTGAGACCCTGTGTGGTTAGCTGGCCTTGTGTTGATGGAGTGGCTAGAAAGCTCGCAGCTGCTGGGTGTTGCAAAGGTGACAGGTGTTGCTGTCTGGCGCTGATGTTTGCTCCTGATTATTAAGCCGATCATGGGATTTACTGTCCAAACAGAGATGCTTCTGGGAATGAAGCAGGGTGTTGCTGCTAATTATTCTAGAACAGAAGGCTTAAACTGGAATTGTTCTGTCAAGATGGTGACTCGCCTTACTGACTGCAGAGGTGGAGAGAGTCACAGTCACATATGGATGACTCAGTGATAGTTTTCTGTTTGCTTATCATCTGCCCTGTTTCAGTCCTGGACACATAATGGTGTGGACAGTTGACCAAGAGTGGCTCAGAGACATGGTGCTGAGTCAGAGGCTCTGCCAGGAGTGTGCTGTCTGAAAGGACCTCCAGCACACTCCACACTCCCTTTGCCCAGCTCCTGGAGTGCTTGGATTGGTTGTTTTGTGTGCAGTGAGCTAAGCGTGACTTGAGTCCTGAATCAGGATTTGTCAGCACTTGAGGCCTGGCCTGCTTCCTAAGCTTCTTCATAAGAGCTGAGCCAAGGGGGTCTTTGTACTCCCTCTACCCACACAGGACTACAGAGGGATCACAGTAAAACAGGCCTTTCACTGCCGACGAATTGGGCTAGAGAATTATTTTTACTACCATCCCTGTCTGCTCCTGGGCAGTCTGTCAGCACCCCTGCCTGGATTTTCCTCAGTAGGCTTGGTGCCCCTGAGTGAGAGAAAAGTCTTACAATTGTTAGATTCCCCCAACTAAAACTCTGACAACTTCTTTACAGGGTGTTAGAGAATTCATACCATACTTATTCAGAATTAATTACAAAATTAAACCCATTTAACAATAAAAAATATCCTTTGGTCCTGAGAATCCTTATATTAGTTTAAGCATTTATATAAGCACATCAATGTTCCGACCCTTGGGACGGTCAACGAGGGTCCGAGGAGGGAACTGTCAGATGAAGGAAAGAGACAGGAGACAAGAGATATCTTGGGAGCAAGACGGCAATCCAATCAAACTCCAAAGAACTTTATTTCTGAGCAGTATATAAAGCACTTAAGATGGGAAGTGACAGGGGTGGGGAAGTTCCAGAAGGTCAATGTTCCTGCCAGATGTCACGTATTGTTGCAAAAACATGATAAGAGAATATCACAAGATCTCCCTAAATCCGCAGGCGGGGACAAACGGGATATCTCTAAAACCGAAGACTGGTCATCTGATTCCTGGGAAGCCTGAGGCACCGGGCCCAGGAAACAAACTCAGGCCTACTAGTCAGGCCAAGGCCTGTTGGTCTCCGACATCTCCTCCCTTCTTGTTTTAAGAAATAAGCCGAATAGCAAAGAACCTGTTTAAGATGGGGAGTAGGGACCTGATCCTCATCATCATATGGTGTCTTTTTTTATGAGAGGGTCAAGGCTCACTTGTTGGACGATGCCTTTTCAATACCAACCTCTATGCAATCAGGTTTTGCTCCTCAGGGGACTCAGAAGTAGAGTATAGCATCCTCCTCTTGCGGTGCTTAACCTCGCACCCCTACTGATGCCCATGCTGCTCGTGAGCAGGCGTGCATAAATCTGAGTTTTATGCAGCTGCTAAAGGAGTATTATCGGCTTCAGGCACCATAATTCCACTATCAATTAGATCGAGATGGTGATAGTGAATTTGTAAGGGTCGGGATGTCACAGAGTCAATCTGTTGTTTTAAATGTCAATCTAAATCCTCTGAAATACTCAGAACATTAGTAACATTTGTTGCTAAATGATTAAAAAAGGTAGCTGTCTTAACTTCTTGTGTCGAACCAATTGTAGAAGCAGTGGTGCTAGCCATTAATGTAATTAAAGCTGCTATATCAGCAATAATCAATCCCACTACCCTCTTGATTCTGTTTTAGAATCTGACTCACTTCTTCCAGTACTTGTAAGCCTTTTTTAGAATATCAAGGTCCTGTAAAACTCACAAGCAATAAAACAAAGGCTAGTTAATAGATCACCATAACAGACATGCCAGATTTTAACACTAATACAGTTAAAAAGTGTACAATCAATACAACTTACATTAAATTCTGTAGAAGAAACAAAATTTTAACATGACCAATAAATAAAAAATTAGGAGCCTTAACACACGCACTAACACTTGTTCAAAACACAGATCCTGTCCCAACTTTATCTCTTGCTAACATAACATCATAGAGGACTGCAGCTAACTTCCAAATATGTCTTTGAGAATGTCCATATCCAGCCTTCCCAATGAAGACTGCCATGTTCAATATTGGATTGATATCTATACCAGTCCATGATTGAGTCAGAATAACTGGTCTCATTAAGGGAAAGAGAAAAGTCATTATAACTTCTCTTTTTGACTGATTTTTTTGAAGGCAGTGTCCACAGTCTCCATGTTCTCTGTCCCACAAGGTCTAAAAGCTTGAGGTAAGACATCTTGTCCAATCTGGAAAATAGGCAAGCAATGGTAGGTCAGGAACAGATGTCCAATACAGCTTTCCTGTCACCATTGTCAGGGCACTCAGCAAGCTCACGATCAGCATCATTCTTTGTCCCAGTATCAGCATGTCTCACCAATCACTCTGGCAGCCAGCATGCTCCTTTAGCATCCTGTAGAAAAAACCACAAACATGCCCTCTTCCCCATATTAAATACCTGATCTGGATCATGCCATGTGCCTGTAAGTGGATCCTCCCATTTCACCTAGGCATAAATATGCCTATTTGTAGGGTGCCATAGACACTTAGCAGAAAATTCCTTGGCATCCGGATTTTAAAATTTTAAAATAAAAAGCATGATTTAAGTAGTTCTGTGGTGTACAGGGATATAACTCCCCCTTTTTTTGAAGATATTATTTTAAAGTTACACAATACCTTTTCCTTGAGAATTACAAGGAATCCAAATAATATGGAAATACTAAATTGTAGACAGAAAATCTCAAATGCATGACTGTAACAGCCAGTTCCATTATCTGTTTTAATCTGATTGGGAACACCAAGCATAGAAAAACAATGCAGGCAATGACTGATTATATTTTTAGTTGCTTCTCCTGTTAAAGTAGTTGTAACTAGAAGGCTTGAAAAGGTGTGAATAGTCACATGTACATGTTTTAATTTTCTAAAATAAGAAATATGAGTAACATTCATTTGCCATAATTGATTAGGTATAAGTCCTCAATGATTAAAACCATTATGTGATGTGGTACAGGTAGAAACTGAGGACATTCAGGACAAGTCTTTTATAATTTTACATGTACATTTTCTAAAAATACCGAATTATTATCTCAAGCTATTACTATGTTTTTTGTATTTTTTTTCATTTTTAATGACGAAAACAAAAATATACCTAAAAGCAAAGCTTCTGGAAAAACCGTTTGTTCTTCCCTGTCTTGTATCGCTCCTCAAACTTGACCTTGGCCTCCTGCCTTGCCTTGCCTTGCGTTTCAAAGCTGGGTCTCTGAACACATCCTTGTTGACAACAGTTTTGTCCAAGGGGATATCCACAGAGTACCTTGTGGGCACGAGGTGGTTGTAGTTAGAAACTTTCACAAAGGACTTGATCTTGGATCGCTTGGCGATTTTCTTCTTGCCCATGGCAGCTGTCACTTTTCGGGGATAGCGGTCAATCCCAGCCACCAGGGCGTGGCTGTAAGGGCGCTCTGAGGTGCCATCGTCAGTGTTCTTCACGATGATGACTTTGCGTCCGGAGTAGAGTCCAGCCAGGACCAGCACCACTTTCCCGGATTTCATGAACTTGCCCATTTCAACCGCAGGCAGCCGCCACCCAGCAGAAAGGAGAGGAGGACACTTGCTATTACTGTTTTGATGATGTAAAGAGTGAGATTGTTTGGCCAGTTGTTCCTGTGTAAGGCCTATAACCTTCTTGGTATACAAATCTGCTGTGGCATTGCCCTCACTAAGGGTTCTGAGCAATCTAGTAAGAGCTCTTAATGTCCCACAAAATAAGGAACTGTACATTCTCTAAATTAAACTGTATTTGTATAAATAATTGTAAAATTTGAGAATTAGCGGTATCTAAAAAAAGGAACAGTTTCAAGTAATTGTAAACCATGAATTATATATTGGCTATCATAAATTAAAAGCTTGCTTTTTTAGCATTTCAAAAACAACAGCTTCAGTGTATAGTTCAATTACTTGTGCCAAAGCAGTGGACACTCAAGAGAATGAGCATGTGATCCAATCACATATACTGTCTTCCCATTAGATGAGCCATCTGTAAATACATTTCCTATGGGCTGCATGCATAAATTTACAGGAAATACAAAAGCATGCATAAAGGCAAATTGCAACAACTTATCTTTTGGATAATGATTATCAATTTTCCCTGAAAAGTTCACACATACAATAGGCCAAATATCAGTATTTTGTAATAACCAAATTTAATTGCTGTTTGGAATAAATAATTTATCAGGTTCTTTCCCAAAATATTTTTATGATTCTATCCTACAATTCTATATTAACACAGCAACTGCTTCATAATAGGGTGTTCAAACTTTACTTGGGGATGAAGAAAGGTGAATCCATATTAACGGTCTCTTTTGCCAAAGAACTGCTGTGGGCACATGAGTTGTAGCAATAATGCAGTCAACAATTGATCTATATTTTATATAATATATCTGTTGTTGAACAATAGCTTCTTCTACTTTCTGCAAAGCTATTTGTCTCTCATCAGTTAACTGCCCAGAGGAATTAGAATTTGCATGTCCCTTGTTATCAAACAAAGGCTTAAGTCCTCCTGTGATTAGCCTGAGGTGAGGCCTGAGTCAATCAACATCGCCTAACAACTTTGAAAATACTTGAATTTTCTGTGCTACAATTTGTTTAGGATATAACTGAGGCCCCAAATATTGAATAAGATATTGTCTTTGAATCTTTTTGGAGCAACAACTACTCTAAAAATTTTAAAGCTCGTTGTACAAGAGCACAGGCTTGTAGTAAAACTTCTTTAGAGGGAATCAGCCAATAAAATACCCTCTATAATGAATAATATACACTGAAGCATTCAAAGTCCTAGCGTCTTGTATTGAAGCAGCAACAGAAAAATTCTTTTTACATAAAGTAAGGCTTTTAGTCATTCCTTGAGGCAAAACTTTCCAATGATATTGCTTCATGGGCTCTTCAAAATTACAAGCTCACTAAAAGCAAACTCTTTATAATCATCAGGATGCAAAGGGACAGTATAAAAACAATCTTCCAAATCCATAATAATTCTGTAAGCGTTTCCTGGAATAGCAGCTAGAGTCGGCAAGCCAGGTTCCAATGCCTTCATAAGTTCCATAGCCTCATTAACCTTTCATAAATCTTAAATTTGAACTTTGTTTTGGATCAGTGGAATAACCAGTCCCTTGGAGGGGAGTGGGTACATCAGCTCCAATGTCTATTAATCCTTCAAAACTTTCTTCAATTATCAATTTAAGCTTTGGTTTCTTTATTAGTAATTGAACTCAGTACACATCAGAGGAACCCAACAAGTTGAGTAAGTCTTTTGTTAATGCTATAGGGAAAGCAGCCATAATTCTTTATAACACCTAGATAAGGGCCTGCTGTGAATGCCTTGGTGTCTGAGGCTGACCCCTCCTTCCCGAGGAAAGGTCAAGCACCTCTGTAGGGGCTAGTTAAGACAAAAGGAATGCCGCACAAGATTCAGCAGAGGCTGCTCTGAGCTTTGCATTAACTCAAATACAAATGTTTCTTAATTGGGCCTATTTACGCATACCTGGACCAAGGTTTTAATCTTTCTGCACCAAGGTCAGACCCCTGGGACATGACTTGATAGTCCGTACCTGCCTCTGTTCCTGGAACAGTCGTTTTTTAAAATAACCCAAACTTCTACATTTAAAACATCCTTCATCCCCTCATTTCTGTTGGAAGCATTGTTTGCACAGTGTTTCCTTGTAAGGCAGCAAGCCATGGCCAGACCCTGATTGTATGAGGGTCTGATTTCTGCACAAAGATGAATATGTCCAGCTAAGTCTGTCTTTCTCTGTATGGCCAAATAGCAGCTTGGCAGACTGCATTAGCATTCTCATAAGCCAATTGTGTAACAAAAGGAATTCCTGCTAGAGTATCTCCAAAAATTCTACCTGCTGCTTTTCCTGAGGCTGTGATTGAACTGCAAGCTGCAGCTAATGGAAAACTGGCAGTTTAATTATACTTTTTAAGTTTCTCTTGTAACATCAGAACACAGCCATAACTTTGGAAAACAAAACTCAAACCTCTAACAAACAATCCAGTCTCTCCAAAGTCCCCAAGTGATTCACCCCCATGTTACAAAGTTTGGCTGCCAGTTCTTGCACATGAACGCAGGACGGTGTGGCCTCTAAAACCTCACCAAAGAGACACTGCCCTAAATCCTATTGTTTATAAGTCTGGTTTCTATGATAAGAATTACATAAAATATTACCCAATTTAAACTTATCTTTAGAGACCTGTTTCCCTGGGTTGGCTCATGCCACGTGTTGCTGTCTAGAACGACTCCAACCTTGAGTTACCAGTTTTAAGCCAACTTTCTGTTACCAAAGTTACACATTTTTAATCACACCTAATCTGTAACGAAGACATGCAGAACATTTGTACACTTTTAAAACCAGTTGGAAGCAAAAATGAAGTAGCTACACATTTACTTATTTAGGTCAGACAAAATTTAACCTTTTTCTAGTTGTAATTTCAAGAGAGGAGCACCTTGTTACCTGCAGAACCCAATAATCACAATCACAGAGATTTTTCTAGGAGAAACAGCTGTCAGCTCCCTTACCATAGAAGCTGAGAAACTGCTGGCCCCTTTAAGAGCACTTTTTGCATCCAATTAAGCCTCTGGCAGTGCTTCTCTGGCTGTGCTTGACTCCAAAGGCCAATTGAGACTGCCTTTTAAAACAAGTTAGGCTAAATCAAGGGGTAGATAGCTAGTGGATAAAGTTTTAACCAATTTTTCTTTTCAACATAAAACACAGGACAACATCCATTCATACAACACAAGAACACAGACTTAACATAAAACAGTCAGTTTTGACACATGGACAGATTGGTTCACCAAGAACATACAATAGACAGAGAGGAAAGAGAATTAGATGTCCGAAAGGGACCCAAATATCCTACCTAAAAGACCCAGGACTAGAATTAAGCATTCCTCCTGTAGGACCCAGAGAAGCCAGGACGTCTCCCGAACTCCTTCTGTCCCTAGGAGAGTTCCGAAACAGCTTACATTCATTTTCCTTCCCTGAATAGTCGGGGAGGTTTGCTTTTCTTAAATCCATTCTCTCATGTCTAGGGTGTAAACTATCTCTAGTCAGAGTCCAAAGACTAAAAGCATCTATGAGAATTACCTTCACTTCTCTAGACTTTAGCATAACTCTAAACACATACAGAAAACGCATTATCCTATCATTTGTAAAGATAAACACAGAACACTTTTAACCAGTACCTATAAACACATGTATAAAAAACATTTTACCACCACCTTGTCCTTCAATAAGGTACTAATTCATCTGTTAAGATTCTAATATGACATTGCCTGTGTAGGAATTTTCTGCAGACCAAATGTCTGATAACAATCCTGCAGACAATCTCCTACTCTGCGCCAGCGAACAGCGCTTATGGTCCCCCCTCTGGGGAACCATGGGCAGGTTTCCTGAATGAAATAATAATAAAAAAAGGCCTTAAATCCTTCTTTTTAACCTCAGTACCTCGAGTCTTGAGGGACTCCTTGAGTCTTGAGGGACTCCTTGATTTCCTGTAAAAAAATCTCATGTTCACTTAATGTTTGCCCCGTGATTTTGTGCTACTTCACACAAAATGTTGCTTAGCCTTGTGTTACTTCATACAGCTTTCACACCAGGAAACATTCCTTTTCTAAGTTTATGTTACTTCACATAGCTTTACATAAACTGAACGTAAGTTTGTGTTACTAATTCACAGCTTTCACACAGACTGTCCCTTTTACCCGAGTATCTCGTGCCTTGAAGGAGAATTTTCTGTGAACAAAATTTCCTGTGAAAGAGTTCTGTCTCTTTAATCGTCACTCACCACTCTCCTAGAAGTCCGTTTTGTCGGTCGGTAACTCTGTGAACATCTCTGAAACCACCTGGGCCAGGCTTTTCTGTGAGTGACGTCTGACAGCCGTAAGATCCTCGAGCTCCAAGATGTTGGGGCGCCAACTGTCCCGGCCCTTGGGACGTTCAACAAGGGTCCGAGGAGGGAACTGTCGGATGAAGGAAAGAGACAGGAGACAAGAGATACCTTGGGAGCAAGACAGCAATCCAATCAAGCTCCAAAGAACTTTATTTCTGAGCAGTATATAAAGCACTTAAGGCGGGAAGTGACAGGGGTGGGGAAGTTCCAGAAGGTCAATGTCCCTGCCAGATGTCACGTATTGTTGCAAAAACATGATAACAGGATATTACAAGATCTCCCTAAATCCGCAGGTGGGGACAAATGGGATATTTCTAAAACTGCAGGCTGGTCACCTGATTTCTGGGAAGCCTGAGGCGCCGGGCCCAGGAAACTGAAACTCAGGCCTACTAGTCAGGCCAAGGCCTGTTGGTCTCCGACACACCAAAGTAATGTATGCTAAGACATGTTTTTGTTCCAGTCTGGAGTGTGTGTGTGTGTGTGTGTGTGTGTGTGTGTGTGTGTGTGTGTGGTGCCTGTTTAAGTTCACCCAAGTGGCAAAGGTGTGTGCTTGCACATCTGAAGCCAGATGGATATAGATCTGTTCTGTGGATGTAGAGAGGTCTGTGAGTTACATCCCCCAGGTTTCTGGCACATTCTTGCAGTAACCTAGATAAGAGAATGGTTCATGCTGGTATTTTCAGCCCATGTGGCCTGAATTTCCACACGTGCCATTTCTTCCTGCTTGGAGCCTCCTGTCCTCATTGGATGATTAAAAAGGTTACTTTGAAGGAGTGGGGGAAAGAGGACTGCTGACCTTACCCCTTCACTGTTTTGATCGTGGTCAGAGTTTTAGAAGACAGTTGTGCATGTTCCTACCTAAGTAACCGTGCCTACAAGTGAGATTTTGGAGGAATCTCCTTTTCAGTGTTTATAGATGTTAAGCACCGAGCCATCTCTCCAGCCCCACTCTCCAACCTCATATCTATTTGCAGGGTACCCAGCCGACATAGACTATATCGTACTGTCCTGGGCTGGGGATTGGATGCAGTGCTGCGCATACATCTGCTCTACCATGGGCCCCACCCTCAGCCTCAGCTTTGCCCCAAGTAATAGAAGATGGACCAGAGTTCAGTTCCTAGCACCCAAGTGGCCATTCACAACCATCTGTAACTCCAACTTCAGGAGTTCTGAAACCCTCTTCTGGTCTCTGGAGAGTCACATGAGTGTGCATATACAAACACACATAAATATAAAAACTTCTTAAAAACAAAATGGTTTATTTTTCTTAAACTATTTTATGGGATCAACATATATTTTCTACAGATACCATATTATCTCTCAATGCCTGGAGAGCCGTCTGAGAACATTGCAAAGGAAGAACTCTCCAGGAGCTGGTGTGGTTGAAATTGCATCAGTACCTATCTGAGGGTTTTGGTTTTGAGAAGACTACAGTTGGAGTGTGCTACCTCACCTGATTACACTGATTACCGGCCACACTAGAGCTTGGTATCTCCCTCATTCTCTGGTGCCTGCTGTTCAGGGATGCCTGAACCATCATTCTGTGGGCATGTGTAGAACTGTGGATGACTGTGCGGGAGGGGCATGTGTCAGGAGGGGCAGATTACCTAGAATGCCGGAAGTGGCTCTAGGACGCCTGCAGTGCAGACATCTCTTACTGTGGGACTTTCAGATACTCCAGCTTCTCACTTCTCACTTTTACATAATCCACCAGCATCAGGGCATTTTCAGAGTGGGAGTGGACAGCGAGAGAGGCGAGCAGACTGTCGGGCTGTCAGGTGGGCATCTCAGGAACCCCCTTAGCGACGGTTGTTTATAGGTGTGTGCTGTCTGTATAGGATAAGGAAGGAACTCACCTCTGCTAAGCTGTCTTTGGAGGTCTCATGTGGCTCTGTTCCTCTGATGTGTGGCCCCTGCTCGCTCTCTTTTAGCAATAGCGGACATGGCTAAGGCCCATAGGCCAGTAAGGGTAGATGTCATGTGGTCTAATCCTGGCCCTCACTCAGGAGTTTATCACCCTCTCTTCTGCAGGGGTTGCATCTTCCTCAAGGTTTACTGTGTGATATCTCAGCTCTGGGACATGGGTGGTGCCTGGAGAGCCATGGTGCAGATGCATCCCGGAGACTTCAGCCTTGTCAGGGTGTAACAGGAAGCAGAAGCTTCTGAGCTTTAGACATGTTGGGTAGGATGGGCTGGTGATGAAGCAGCCCAGCGACCTTCGGGACTGTGACTCAGACCTAGCTCTCTTTTCTCTGAGAGCACTGTCCAGCCAATAGGAATAAAGGGAGGCCCCTAAGAGATGTTTTAAGGAAAGATTGTTCAGAAGATATCACTATAAAAATGTAAAAATTGTCGTGTATGATGCTTGGGTACACATGGGCCACGGCACGAGTGTGGAGGTCAGAGGGCAACTTTAAGACTCTTCATGTGAGGCCTGGGGATCCAACTCAGGTTGTCAGGCTTAGTAGAAGCTAAGCCACCTTACCTGTGGAGCTAGCTGCCTTTCCAGCTCCTGAAGGTGTCAGTTTGTAGACAAAAGAAATTCAGAATAATTAATACAACCCCTAAGTATTTACATATGGTCTTAGCCAACAGGTGAGAAGTCCTTTTCCTCAATATAAACAGTTGCTTGTTAAATATTTCTCTAACCTCAAAACAAAATAAGACTTTCTGGCCAAATACCCATGGGAATGAGACGGTCAGAGAACAGTATCCAGCTGTGCTTCCTAACTGTGAGAGCCTCGTGGTTCCCCCTTTGTATAATAGGCGGGTCTAACCGCAAGCCCGCGCTGGAGGAAGCTTGGCTGTGTCTCCTTCATTTGCCAAGGAACATTCGGGAACACAATTGCCAGCAGCATGCCTCACCTTTCAGAATCCCAGGGGTGGGTGGTGTTCTGTGACCCTGAGGGAACCTGCCATCCACTAATGTTTAACAAAGTTACTGTTTTACCTTGAGTTTATTTTCATACTAAGCATTTATTTTTTGAAATGTGATCTAAGAGGCAAGGTTTCTGAGAGATGGGGGGGAGGGGAGTTTGAGAGATTGATTCTGGACTTGAAAACCTTCACACTTGTTGCTCCTCTCTGGTGGGTTTACGAAGGACTGTGTGGGTCTGGATTCAGGGCTTCAAAGTCAGGTAACAGCTGGCCAGAGAATGCTGCGGGTTTACACAGTGGCTTCCTTCTTTACCAAACCCCCAGCCTGCAGTGACTGAATGCCATGCAGAATTTATCCTGGGGGTGGGTGGACTGGGGGAGGGTGGAAATGTATTTGTGAGAAGAGCTTTGCTGCCGGCTCACCTTAGCAACAGCAGGTGAGGCTTGAGAGTTGGAGGGGACACCTCCCGTGCTCCGTTTGAAAGCCCTCAGCAGAGAGATGCACAGGGCAGCTGTCTGACAAAAGGGTGTGTGAGGCCGCACAGCCAGCCATTCCACAGCTTGTCAGTCATCAGATCCTAGACCTTAAGTTCGGCTGAGGCTTTGAACAGGTGCTTTTGTTGTTGTTGCTTTAAACTGAGAAAATTAATCAGGGTCCATGCAGCGTGCTGGAGCATGCTGGTATTTGCTGTTAGCTACGTTACATACAACCCAGGGCCATGTTGATGTGACCGAGTTCTATCTCCCTTGCTAACCATTCATATCTCAATACAGTACATGCATACTTTTAGAGGAAGGTCCCTCTTACCCTCTTCCGAATGTTCCTGAGTTAAGTAAGGTCTCACTGCAAACTCCTGTTTTTTCCCGTGTCTTTTCATTACACCATGTATGCAAGGCTCTTGGTAATGTGTTTATAAAAAGATAAAGAGAAAGGAGATATGTTCTATAGGGGTGTGTGGTGAGGTGTGGGGGAAGGGGCTGCCTCAAGGGACCCATGCTGAGGCATCCCTTCCTCCTGAAGGACCAGCCACACCATGGCATAGTATAGAATAGAGTTTATTCAGGGCTTAGGGAGGGGAGTCAAAAGGGTAGTAGAGGTAGAGAAAGGCAGAGAGAGAGAGAGAGACAGAGAGAGACAGAGAGAGACAGAGAGAGAGAAGGGGAGGGGAGGGGAGGGGAGGGGAGAAGTAGAGGCTGGCCATTACCACGTAGAGAGAGGGGTAAGGGAAGGGGGAAGAGAGGGGGTAAGGGAAGAGCCCAAGAGGGCAAAAGAGAAGCAAGAGAGGGAGGAGAGGCAAGCAGCCCCTTTTGTAGTGGGTCAGGCCTACCTGGCTTTTGCCAGGCAACTGTGGGGTGGAGTTTAGACAGAATGCTAACACTTGGTGCTTCAGGAAGGAAGCTGTAAGTTAAGAGTGTGCAGGGCAAGCCCATATGGTCCTGAGCTTCGCTGGGTGATAGCAGGCCTGTCCCTTAGTCCCTTAGTCCCTTCTGATCTAAACAGAGTTCCCTAGAACACTCTTGTTCTGCTGAGCAGTTGTGTGGGGCAGGGGTGAGTGGTACCTACTCTGCCACTTTCCTTGCAGCCCAGCCCCAGCCCTTGGTGCCATGGGCACTGGTACATGTAATTCCCACTCTGTTTGTACAAGTGACCCCTCTGGCCTGGGATTGCCCCACAGTTTTCAAGGACTTGTTCAGAATTGAAAATATTCACATTTTTCTGTTGGCTGTTGGGTACTGTTATTTTCTCTCTGTGTAGCTGCAGAAAACTTCCAGGAGGTCTTAAATGAGATCATATACACCAGCAGGACAAACATCTCATTAAATGAGAACTAGAGATGCTGGGAACTTAGAGCCGGCAGCTGTCTGGTCTTACCTGACGTCACTCGTAGTAAACTTGGTGGGCCTTTTTTGTGTGTTCAGTGTTGAGCTTCTGTCTTGTGGGCCCTCTGGTCTCACACTGAGACTTTCAGTGCTCAGCACACAGGGATTTCAGCTCCTGGATTCCTGTAGTAAACGGCTGTAGAACTCACTCTGCAGAGCTTTCCTGCCTCTTAATGCCCTTGTCTGTGAGTGAGATGCCAAGTAGCTCAGAACCTGAAATCTTTCTTCATCCGTCAAAAGAGACTTTTTGGTGTGTTAATATTTCTCCACCCTCTAGTGAAAAGCTGTTATTAAAGCTGGTGTAGTTTGCAATTTGTAGCATCCTGAGTCAAAGAAATAAAAAATGGCAAAAGTGCTTGAGAGAGAGAGAGAGAGAGAGAGAGAGAGAAAAGCAATTAACAAAAAAAAAAAAAATTGCAACTGATTCTGAGGTAGACGGACAGTAGGTGCCAACACAGCCCGGCAGGAATGAGAGGACCCGAGGGCCTGAAGCTGCAGGACTGAGAGGACCCGAGGGCCTGAGGCAGCAGGAATGAGAGGACCTGAGGACTGAAGACTGGCTGCCATGTTTGGCTTTCTGTAGGACATACCTGGACTCTGCTGTAGCTCAGAAAGGCAATGTTATCATTTCCAGGGACCCTGAATTTTGAACACCCAGGCCTCTCCTGATCCCTATTAGCCCTCCTCTCCTGACCCCCTGCCCCTTGCTCTCCTGACTTTTGTAAAGGCTGCTGCAGAATGCTCTTTGGCTCTGATATACCTAACACGGTAGAGGATTACAGGAGAACTTGCTCCAGCATTTTTTTTTTTTTTTACGCAGATTGACTCCTAAAGATAAGTCTAAAGACATTGGCTGCACTGCCTGCCATCCTTATGTTGGGTGAACATCCTGTTGCCAGTCAGCCAAGCCCAACTCAGCCAGTGTCATAATTCAGTAGGGCAGTGACAGTAGGTGTGGGAGTCACTGGGCCTGGTGGGCAGTTCCCAGCTCACTCCTGCAGAGAGGCCTCCTGGCTGAAAACCTGGTACACATTCTGGGGATATTGCCCATCCTGTGCCACACACTCAGCAAAGGGTGCAGCAGGACCGGAAGCTGAGTGGAAGTTACTGGGAAAGACGAGCCCATACCTCGGATGCTCTGCTTCCGAGCTGTGTCCCTCCCGGGCCTTAAGCTTTGCATTTATTATTAATCATCATGTTGTTTTGCTTAAAACACGAGTGTGTATTAAACAGTTGTGCTCTGCTAGGATTTTCAATAGGGAATAGAATTGTCTTCTGTTTATTTGACAGTAGTTAAGACTTATCTTTAATTCTTTAAATTGCTTTCTGCTGGTTTTGGGTTTATATTTGGCATACTATACTTGGGATATTCTGACAGACTAAGCCAGACTGGGAAGACAGGAAACAATGTCTCTGTAGACAGCGTGGCAGTAGACTCAGATCTGATTGCCTCTCTTACAAATGGGTCGCTTTCTCTCATGGGTAAAATGAGGTAGCCACATGGTGATCTTTGAACACCGATTGGACAGACCCATGATTGGAGTAGATAGGAGGCTGTGTGTGTGTGTGTGTGTGTGTGTGTGTGTGTTCTCAACCTTTAATTGAAGTCCTTCATAAAAGTCAACAGAAGACTTTCTTTCTTTTGAAGTCCTCAGTTTGTGAAGAGCTGTTGGAACTGACTTGTGGTTCTGCCATAGTAAATAGTTTCAAAATATTTTTCTAGGCAGCTTGGTGCCAGGGTTTCTTGAATGACTTGTAAAATAGAGTTTCAAGAGGCAAGCCTAATTAGCACCATTGAGTGGTGTTTCAAAGTTGAAGATTCATGAGACCACTGGAAAGGAGACTATAACCTCAATCAAGTGTGACATTGTTAACTAGCCCCGAGTCTTTAAAACCTCTTGGCCTGAGCGGAGAAGCCAGTTTCTGCTTTTCTTGCCTAGTCACTGGGCGTTCAAGCTCCAGACTGGCCTCCCCAGAGCTCAAACATATTCCTTTTTTAGAAATAAAAGTACCTGGCCTCTGGGATACATAACTGTGAGTCATGCAGTGGACATTAAAGAACTATAAAAACACGCTTCAAGATAGTTTTTCACTTTGTTCCAGAGCAGTCTAAATTTGGACTTATTTGAAATTGAGTGGAAGGCCGGATCCTTGGTACCCCCGGGAACATTCTGGTTGATGCCTTTGAGAGTCCCTGCCAGGGATGGGGTGGAAGAGGGACACCCATGAGGGATGAGCAGGCTCAACTCCACCTAGATAACAGTCGTGTTTGCTTGCATTTAGTTCTGGATAAGACAGTCCTTAATTCCTAATGACAGGAGTTGCAAACTGTCTTGTGGTTTTGTCATACCCCGTTTCCATGTGGCTTAAGTCCATGTTTATTTGAAGTTTCAAATTAATGTCTAGCAATACTTAGGCATGATAGACCGAACACAACTGCAAAATAACCCCGAGAAATGTAAACATAGGAAAACTGTAAGGTAAAGATTCTTGGCCGGAGCAGCCGGTGGTGGTGGTGGTGGTGGTGGTGGTGGTGGTGGTGGCGGCGGCGCATGGGGAGCTTGAAGGAGAGTTAGCTTTGGTTTCTGTATTACAGACACAATTAAGTTGATAAGTACTGGGCTGGACTTCCTACCCTCTCTCCTAATTCTAAATGAGTCTTGTGCTGTCAACAAAGACTCCAAATCTAATACCCTGCCCACACTAACGAGAGTAAAGACTTTCAGGAAGCAAGTTTTGTTGGTGGCTGAGGCTTTGTTGTGGGCTTCTTTGATTAGCTCATGCTCATAGTGTGGTATGTGGCCAGTCATTCCTGACAGGGCGTTCCTGACAGAAGTGTGCCTCCTGAGCTGCATCCTATCTGGAGGTTTTAAATGGTGGTATAGTGAGTGACCTTTGGCCTTTACTCTGCTGTTCTCGGTGGGTTCTGCATAGAACTCCCGCTGGGGAGCAGGCAGTACCAGCGCTAGTGCCTTGGGAAGTGTTTGGAGGCGAAGCTAGCTGGTTAGACAGACCTTGACTTGGGAGGCTTCCTGACTTGAGAAACTGGTGCAAGACGAGCAAGACTACGAGGCTTGGGGACGGAGGAAGGAGTTGCCGAGGTAACAACAGGAAGTCAGTGCGACTCAGACTGGGATCTGTGCCCTGGAGGTTTCATTGGTCTGAGGCAGAGCTGGCTGAAACTCCCCTCTGCTAGTGGGAGCTGGAGTCGGCCTTCTGATACACCTCTCTTCTTTTGCCAGCTGAGGCTCGAATATTACAAGGAGCATGAAACCTTTTGTTTACAGATGCAAACTTTGTAGAATTCCCAGTGCTCTCTAATCATGAACTTTGCCAGCCCCCCCCCCTCTCCTGCCCCCAGTTAAGCATTTTGTGAAAGGACAAACTCCGTGTTGGGGTTCTGTAGGTGGTGTGTGGGTTCAGAGGATCTCCCAGTCACCAGGTGGCTGCTGACCCTGATGCCTTCCTGGCGGTGTCCCCTTGTTACGCTCAAGGAGGCAGGTGTGGAGAGCTTGGCTGAATAGCCTCTAGACTTGCCTAAGGGGCAGGAAGCTGTGAGCCTTGGTTCCCTGTCTCACTTTGAACCACTAAAGCTTAAATTAACACACTAAATTTCACAGGGGCAGGCATGAGTGTAAGTAAATAACATGGATTTTGTATAGATTATGAAATCAGACTCACTCTCATTTTCCATAACGTGAAAAACATTTCTACTTTTTAATGTCCTCCCTCCCTCCCTGTTTTTGTTTGTTTGTTTGTTTTGAGACAGGGTTTCTCTGCTGTGTAGCCCTGGCTATCCTGGAACTCAGATCTTCCTGCCTCCTCCACCTCCCTAGTGCTGGGACTAAAGGTGTGAGCCACCACCCAGCCTAACATTCTTTCTTAATTTTCTCCTTTCTACGGGCCCCATTATTGCTAACCCACAAATAAATGCTGGAAGGAGATGCCAGCCCCACCCATGGCACAGCTTGGGGGTTGATTGTTTGCCTCCCTCACCAGTTCCATGTTTGTTCTAGGGAACGAATCCCATGTTGGTCTGTGGAGAGGGTGCTTCTTCTCCTGGAGAGTTCGGGGCTGGAGGGTCCAGTCATGTAACTCACACTAAGGAGCCGGGAAGTGAACCCCTCAGCAGGCCTGAGCACTGCTGTGCTGCTCATTAGATGCCTGTTTAGCAGCTGAGCTTTAGCTCACTGTAGTGAAAATCTTTTTCCATAAATAGTTCTCTAGTGTTGGTCTTGAGTTTGGCCATGACTTTCCCTTGGAATAATCACAATTCGCTGGTTTGGCAAGACTTACAAAGGTGCGTTACTTTTGCATTATATTTAATTCTATTTTTAGTTTTAAGTATGTCGTGGTATTATTGTACAATGTGTCTAATGTTAAATTAGGCCACGCGAAGGCCAAGCCTGGCGAGGATCTTGGTGCATACCGGCTTTGGAGCACCCGCAAGGTTGAGGCTTCATCTGCAATGGTTTGACATGGCACCTGGTATGACATCTCAAATGCTGTGTTTATTAAATTCATAGTAAAATCACCACCCTGACTAAAATGGAGATGTTTAAAAACTTTTCTTGCCCTCAGGCAAGTGCAGTGTATCTGTAGAATTGGGTTGAGGGTAGGGAGATGATCCTGAGGACACCGAAGAGCAGTTGTTTACACAGTGAGCATGTGCAGGGGGATAATTGAGGCTGATCCTGCACACATGACCAAGTCTCTGAGCACATTAAGTTCGCACATGAGCATAGTGAACTAATTTTTGTGCTCTTACGGACTTTTTTTTTTTTTTTTGCCTCTCCTCTTAGCCGGTTTAAGCACTAATAGGCCCGCCCACACCTCAATTGGGATTGTAGACAGCAAAGAGCTGCTGCTGTCGTAACCAACAAGTCAGTTTATACAGAGAACTGATCTATGGTGAGAGAATTCTTGGGATTTGGTCAGGTGCAGGCTGCTATTTTGGAATAGAAGTGTGAGAACCCTGTTCCAAGGTGGGTGTTAACCCTCCCCCCACCCCCAGCCATTGCTAATTCATAGTCCTCCTGAGGTTCCAAACTGGGGCTAAGACTGGCTGAGAGACTATCCAGCTAGTGGCAAGCCCAGCCTAGACCAGGGGGCCTAGCTAACCACAGGGGTGATGTCAGATTCAGACACTGAAGAAAGCCAAGGGAAGATGCTGTCCATAGACATCTGGCACTCTCTAATTTGGTTTCTGTTGCTGTGTCAAAACACTGACCAATAACAAGGTGCAAAGGAAACGGTTTATTTCATTTTACAGCTTACCGTGTGTCATGAAGGGAGGTCGCAGCAGGAACTTCTGGAGACAGCAGGAACTTCTGGAGGCTGAAGCTGAGGCAGAGTGCTTCTTCATGGCTTGCTCAGCCTGCCTTTTTAAAATATACAACCCAGGACCACTTGCAGGGCTGGTATTGCACACAGTGGACTGGGCCCTCTCATGATGCTTATCAGTCAAGGAGATTACCCCACAGCCTTGCCCACAGGCCAGTGGGCAACTGGGGTTCTCAACTGAGGTTTCTTCTTCCCAGGTGACTCTAGCTGTGTCATATTGACCAAAAAAAAAAAAAAAAAAAAAAAAAAAAAAAAAAAAAAAAAAAAAAAAAAAAAAAAAAAAAAAAAAAAAAAAAAAAAAAAAAGCAGAACCCCTTACACAAATATTTTTTTAAAACATACTTTTGGAATACCTCTTTGTTAAATGATCAGAAGAGATCATTTACAAAATATGAGTGGGTATGAGAAATCTGTTTCTGTCAGCGGTCTGAGTCAGCTCAGTGTGGAGGCAGTGGAGTTGGCAATGGGAAGCCATTCTTCCCCACGGTCTCATGCTCTTTTTGTCGTGTCTTCCTGATGCTTCTTTTGTTCTGTGTTAAGAGAGGGTCTGTGGGGTCTCTCTGGCTGTGTTGTCTAGTCTGATCTCGACTTTCTGAATGCAAGTGATCCTCTTGCCTCAGTGTGCTGGTCAGCATCTTGGGCTAGTGGTGCTAAGAACGCAGGCTGAGCAAGCCGTGAGGAGCAAGACAGTAAGCAGCATCCCTCTATCAGCTTCTGCTTCCCTACTTGAGTTCCTGCTCTGACTTCCCATAGTGATGGACTGTGATATGGAACTATAAGCTGAAAAATCCCTTTTCCTTCCCAACTTGCTTTTGGTCATGGTGTTTTATCCCTGCAATAGCAGGCCTCCCGTGCTGCGATTAAAAGCTTGTACCACCGTATCTTGCTCAGATAACAACACATACCTTTGCCCACTGATGTTTGCATCAGTTCCTGTCAATTAAGTGATGTGGGTGCATGAAGCCTTAGGATAAACACTTTGTTATCTCCCTGTCTCTGTCGCATTCCGTTCATTAGAAGACCTGTTCAGGGCGGTGACTTGTGGTCTTCTGATCATGCTATATTTTAGCAGGACTCATCAAATCTTAAAGATTTCTAGAGCAAGTGAATGGCTGGTGAAGTCTGTGGAGAAGTGTCTGGGGACAGACTTACACACATGTGGTCATTGGACACCTGTGGCTTTTAAAAGGAAGTAGGTAGCCCTGTTACATAGTCCTTCAATCAGATGATAGCCACAGAAGTGCTTCCAGCATTCCCTCACATGCTAGGTAACAGTACCTGTCCCCTGAGATTGATACGTATATAATTAATAGCTAGCACAGCATGTTTTCTGAAGGGGCACTGGCTGGAAGAACATTATAGCCTCTGCAGTAACCTGTCCTCTGAGTCTCTTTATAGTCCTCCACAGGAGAAAAGTGCTTGCAGAGTGTTGACCAACAAATCCATCAGTTGCATGACTGGAATCCGGCTAGTTCCTGTGTGAGCGTGTGTCACATTTTACATTCACAAATATTTAAATTAGTTTTTTAGGAACTAATAAAAATTAGTACCCACAAATATCTTAATGACCCTGAAGTGTATATACAACGAATATTCTTTTACCACTGATTTTAGAATAAACAAAGCAGTCTGTTGATGCATCTTAATATTGTTAACACTTAGAATGTAATCGATAATGCTTTCTTAGATTATGGAAGCCCCCAGGCAGGGACGTTTTGGTTCTGAAACTCATGGTTTTGCTGTTTCCAGAAGCTAGCTTTTTGACCTAGCCCTGCAAAGTGGCTCATTTGTACCTCACACTAATGTTGCCCCCAGCGTATCAGGGATGTGACCGTATCTAAATGTGGAAAAGCTGGTGTTCAGATAGAGTGAGGCACGTGAGCTCTAGCAGAGGCGGATGGGGCTACAAAAGAGAGTGCTTGTGTTTGGGATACACAGTACTTCCCTTTGCCAGGAGATGTCTGTTCTTCATATTCCCTGGTATCCTTTACCTGAAGTCATCAGTGGTCTGAAAACATTAACTGGGAAATTTTGAAAACAGAGAATCAATCAATCAATCCTTCCTTCCTTCCTTCCTTCCTTCCTTCCTTCCTTCCTTCCTTCCTTCCTTCCTTCCTTCCATCTTTCCATCCCCCATTTCTTTTTCCATTTCCTTTCCTTTTTGGGGGGAGGGGAGACATGGTCTCACTCTGTAGCTCTAGCTGTCCAGGAATTCACTAAATAGACCACTCTGGTCTGGAATTCATGGAGATCCAGCTGCCCGGTTATAATTCCTATTTTTGTTTGCATGTCTTTCTGGGTAGTGTGATAGAAGCTGTTGCTGTCCCTGCTCTGCAGAAGTTGTGACTCAACTGTTCTTCCAGAGTATTTGTGCTGGGTACAGTACATACAGTGTATCTGCTGGATACCGTAGCTGCCTGGTTACCACTCGGTAGCCATCTTGGTACAAGACTGACTGTTAGTATAGCACAGAGAGTGTGTCTAGTGTTCCATACCATATCTGGGGATTTTGTCACATGTCCCTGGGATAAGGGGAGGGTTATCTTATACCTTATTTCATTTAAATAGAACCGATCTTCTGTCAGCAACTTCTTGGAAATCTAAAGTAGGTTTCTAAATAATTAGTTGTACAAATTATTTCTGAATGAAATGGTGGTGTTATTTATTATGATGGGACAGCATAGATTGAACTGCCAGTGAGGCCGTTGGTAAAAAGTGTATAATCCAAGATTGCTCAGACCAGTAACCAGACATCCCTGAGTAAGACAGAAGTGTTGACAGCCGGATTAGTGGAAGGAGCACACCAAGGCTGAGTCTGTAGCTCTGTGCGTGCAAAGTGCCTCAGGTTTGATAGGAAGCACAATAACCAAGACAGTTAGAGCAGCTTCCTCGAGGTTCTGTTAACTGAACTTAGTTCTGTGAAGACGTCCCCTATCTTCAGGACTAAATTTGCTTTCCTTTTGTTAAAAATGCATCTACAGTGTTGTTGTGTTAATTGATTGGTTTATTATCATCACCTCCACCACATCACCGTCGTTGTTACTGGTCTTTTTTGTTTGTTTGTTTTGTTTTTGTTTTTGTTTTTCTTAAACAGTCTTGCTGTATAATAGTCCATGCTGGTCTCAAGCTCAGTGTATAGAGCCCAGCGAGGCTCAAACCTGCCTCCCAAGTGTGAGGGTTCCAGGCACATGCACCAGTCCAGCTTGATTGGCTTTTCTGATCATGTACAAGTTACAGGTGATCTTCTTGTGAGACTCAGTTTACTCTAAAGATAAAGTATTGATCATCACCAAGGAGGAAATGCCACATGAGTCATGTGTTTCTTCTCTCCAGCTTGTGATTTGGAGAACTGTGGTTCTTTGCAGAAATCTTTCTGTCTCTCTGCTGGTGGCTGGGGTGAGACGGAGTCAGCTGACAGGTACTTAAACGCCTGTCAGCAACTGTGAGTGTGCACATTTGGAAAGGATTTCTGGAAACTGTCTTCCTGGGCAGCTTTTCTAGGGAGCAGCTTTGATGTGATGTATACCTCTAATTTGAATACTTGGCTCCATCCTTCAGGTGACGTATCTCCTGGAGAGCTCATAGACATATGTCGTCACACAGGGGGATGGCCACTGGAAAAGGCAAGCAAGCAGTTTACAGAGCAATTGCACATGGCTTCTGTTTTCTGCTGGAGGAAAAGTTTACCTTTAGGTATATATGTACTGATAAGACTAATTTAAGCTTAACTGCCCTTTTGAGGATTTTGTTTTCTTATTTTTTGCAGTGACCTCAGGGTCCTGTGCATTGTAGGCAAGCACCCACCCATCATTGTGCACCACCCCCAGCCCTGGTATTTACAGTTTTTTCTAATAATTAAATGGCCAATATTCGCCGGGCAGTGGTGGCACACGCCTTTAATCCCAGCACTTGGGAGGTAGAGGTAGGTGGATTTCTGAGTTCGAGGCTAGCCTGTACTATAGAGTGAGTTCCAGGACAGCCAGGGCTACACAGAGAAACTCTGTCTCGAAAAAACAAAAAACACAAAACAAAACAAACAAACAAACAGGCCAATATTCTGCTTATGTATGAAATATGATGAGATTAAAATTATGTGTGTCTCTTTATAAAAATAGTAATCTGCATTCTGAAATTGGTAGACATGTCTAGACAGTATTTTCAAATAGAGTACTGTTTGCTATCATCTCCTTGTGGTCCAGAGTGGGAGTTGAGTCACTGTATGGTGTGCAGAGAGTGCTCAGGCAGTTGGGTAGTTCTTACCACCCTGTGGACTTATGTCCTGAGCTTTCAGAGAATGCCAGGTTGGAAGAACATCTTCTAATTATTTCCACATGCCTTTGTGGTCAGTTTGTGTGAATGAAATTGCATGTTAACACTTTAACACAGCCTTAGAGCTTCCACAAACTCATCACTTGATGCGGCTGGTGCTAAGGACCCATGCCCTTCTGGATGTAGCAGTGGCTGTGTGCTGTTAGTAAGTATTGCGGGGCTCCGACCCCGCCACTGTAGTCTCTTTATGCTATAGCCAGTGTTCCCTTTTTTGTACTGTCTCAGACCTACACCCGAGTAAGCCCTCTAGGCTCAGAGAGTCTAGCGTTTGTTTGCTTAAATATAAAGCATTCCCTGTGTTGTAAACCCAGCCAGTAACATTGCCACGACCGAGAACCTTTCTACTTATAGAAGTTCCTTAAATGCTTTGTGGCACATCGTCCTGAGTCACGCTCGCTGTTTGTGCATATAGGCACAGGTCTCTAAATGTGAGTGAGGTGGCTCATTTTTCCATTGTGCTCATGGTTTTATTTATTAGGAGCGTGGGTGGAAGTAAGAAGGCAGATGGAGATACAGTCTTTGGTTGGGAGTGTAAAGGGCATTGTGGTAACTGTTTGGGTTCTTTGCTGCTATGCAGGTGTCTCATTGTGGAGTGCGGAGAAGGGTGAGCTCAAGAAATGATACATTGTTAAACTCAGTGCTAGGCCGCTGTGACAGTTCACTAGATCTAGTCCGTCTAGGCACGTAGGATCTGATATTTGGATAAAATGAGTATTTCAGTGGATGATGTTCTTTTACGGATTCTGCAGAAATAAAGGCCATTTGTCTGAGCATTTAGAACTGAGGTGGCAGAGTTGGCGAGCTAACTGGCATACGGCACAGTCAGCAGGAATTGTGTGCAGACTGGACACCCTGATCCAGGAATCTCGCATGGGAAACGCTTCTGAGTGCTGACAGACGGGATGGTGCCCTGCTAGGGCACCATGCACACCTGATGTCATGTGAGAGCTCACGGTCAATACTAAAGTTCAGGGGTATGATAAAAGATTACCTTCACCTTTAGACCCGACTCCTCACTCCTAAGAAAACTCATCATGGATGTGAAATTATCCTCAAACCTGGAAAAAAATAGAAATAGGACACATTCTGGTCCCAAGTATTTTTGTATTTAACCTGTATAATCTTACAGTGTTTTAGATGTGGCGTTACAGAAAGTCTTCTACCCTATGTACATATATACACTCACACAGTAAACATGTCTAACTTTTTATATTGAGATAACTTCAGACGTGCAAGAACATGGCAAAAATTTTACGAGCCCAAATGAAAATCTTATATACCTTTACCGAGATTTTCCAAATGTTGCCATTTTACCAGAGTTGTTAACATCATTATCAGTTTGTGTATTAGTCATGCCTCTAATTTTTGTATACTTTTATTTTATGTTATGTAAATCTTTTCCTCAGACACTAAGACGGATGACATTAACTTTGGTCAAGTAAAGTGGTAGCTACCAACACCAATGGAAAAAATTTAATTTTCCTCTTCATGATTTCCTATGGGGATTTTTTTTTGGGGGGGAGGATGTACAAGTGTCTTACTTTTCAGGCTTTGCCCCTTTAATTTTATACCCACTGATGATTCTTGTTGTCACTAAAAAAAAAAAAAAAAAAATCCTTCATTTACTGTACTTCTGTTCCTTTGCACTCTGAGATAAACCGCTTGCTGTTGAGTTACTTCCTGCAGATTAGGCTTAGAGGCACTTATTTACTGTTTCAATTACTGTATAGTCATATTACTGAAGTCGCTATAGCAGGTCCCGTTGTCAAATGTCCATGCACCCACGACACACTTCCGGTCTTCTGCTTGTGGCTTTTGCCTTTGTGCCTAGGTGGTTTTAAGTTGGGGACAGGAGGATCGGTGGCACCAGGTTCTACCCAAATGTAGCTGTTTGTGTCCATTTAAGACTTAAAAACCCACAGCAAGTAAATATTACTGATATGTTTGGGTTGGGATACTACTAGGATTGTTTTCCCTTCATTTTAATATTGGCCATTGATTATGTATGCTTCTTATATCAAGGAAAAGATACTCCTGGATCTTAGTGAAGATGCGCTGTGATGGGGAATCAAGCGCTTCTGAGCCACATGAGTTCCCACATGTATTTGTGTATCAGTTGGAAACATCCATGTTTTTTCAGGACACTTATATGTGAATTGTAAGTTAGGTGAGTTTCCCAAAGTTCTGGCCATGAGTCCAGAGTTCTTAGAAAACCTACTGTCTTTTTTTGTTTGTTTGATTGTTAGCTATCTTCCAGCGTCTGAGTTCTATATGAAGGGGCAAGGAGCCTGAGGCTTGACGTAGCATCTGTTCGCCATTAGTGCATGCTGCAAGGCTTTATTTCCCAAAGTCATGAAGGCTCTTTGGCCGTCGTTTCAGGTGACAGAATTGTTTTCTTGTTAGGTCATAGTTACACAATGCCTAGCGTCCACTGTGTAATTTCACTGTTGCCTGTGATTGTGAGACTTGTGGTATTGACTGAATGTAGATCCAGCAAGTTTGTGCTGATTATTGAAACTTTGAGGACTTCTCTGCAGGAAGGCAGGCACATCAGGAGGATGAAGTTGTGTTGCGTGTGGCTAGCTAACATGTGTAGAAAGCCAGGGGAGCCTTCCTTGTCTCTCCCACTTGTTTTGGACCTCTCTTCTGCCCCATGAGCACCTGGTACTGGCTTGTTGCACTTGCCAGGTAATTACAGTGTGTATCCAGGTGCTTCCTGTCTGTCCTGATTTCTCTCTACCCTCAGCTTTTAGTAGGTAGTCTGCTCAGAGCAGCCCCTCAGGGAAAATTAGAATACCCAGAGGCTGGTTCAGGCTGTCTTGTAGCAACAAGAGTCTTCTTGGTGAGTATCCCTTTCTCTTTTCTCGTATGTATGTATGTATGTATGTATGTATGTATGTATGTATGTATGTATGTATTCATTCATTCATTCATTCATTCATTCATTCATTCATTCATTCATTCATTCATTGGTTTTTCGAGACAGGGTTTCTCTGTGTAACTCTGACTGTCCTGGAACTCACTCTGTAGACCAGGCTGACCTCAAACTCAGAAATCCACCTGCCTCTGCCTCCCTAGTGCTGGGATTAAAGGCGTGCGCCACCACTGCCCAGCCTCCCCTGTCTCTAAAGAGAACTTGCAGTCATTCTTAGGCAGTTATAGCGATGGTCAGGGCTTTTGGTGCATGCCGTGAAGCCCGTCTCCAGACAGTGATAAGCATCTTAGATGTCAGCAGGAATATATATTTGTCAGGGACTGATAATTTGGAACTCTTTCTTCCTTTCTCCTCCCTCCTGTAACAACAGTGTGCTTGGTGTGAGACTCCTGAGTTAGAGACAGAGGACTTTCCTACACACGGGAGTAGCAGTAGTTATGGTAACATTTTCCCACAATTCTCTGAGCTCCAATTCCCACATGGCGGAATGGAAGCCCAGTTGACTTTGCGTGCCCTGTGGGTTGTGCCCTGAACTTAGTCTAGTTTTTCATGCTGACGTATGCCTGCTTGCTTTTAATTTTGAAGGGGACCTGTGTTCTAAGGCTGTCAGCAAACCCTGTGATCTGGAGGAAGACAGTGTCTCTGTGTGTACTCACTAGTAACCCAGTAATGACAATCTAAACAGATAGTGTGTCTGCTTGGGCGATGTGCAGACACGAGGGCTATGCAGAATTACACAAGGACTATGGAGAATTATCTTCCAGCGCATATCATGGAGGTTTAGACAAAATAAGAAAAGACACCATTTGATGAGCTTATAATTTTGAACATATACTTCTAGAGTTCTTTCTGTAAATATGAATGTTTATATGTAGCTTATCTTAAAAATTAGAGAATCTGTTTTCTTCCTTCTAACATGATTTTTAAAAATAATTTATTTATGTGTATTAGTGTTTTGCTTGCCTGTATGTCTGTGCGAGGGTGTCAGATCCCCTGGAACTAGAGTTACTGACAGTTGTGAGCTCCCGTGTGCATGCTGGGAATTGAACCTGGGTCCTTTGGAAGAACACCCAGTGTTTTTAACCACTAAGCTATCCCCAGCCCCCTAACATGGTCTTTTAAAACCTAGCACATTGTACTCATTTTCTCTTCCATGCAGCATCTTTCTTGGCCTAGCACTTAGTTGTGCTAATTGTAGAATTGGAATTTTAAAAAGATTGCAGAACAGAGATTTCAGATAATCTTTGAAGCTTTTCATTTAACAGGTTAATTCACTTACAGTGCTAACCTTTCACTTCAGCCACAGACTTGCCCTGGAGCCAGAACAGCGAGAGTCGGGGTTCTGAAGAGGTCGCTGTGCTGGGTGCACGGCTAGGGTGGCTCTAATCCTAGTGTTGCACATTGGCGTGGGGACCTTGGCATTGCACTGTGACTAGACCATGTTAGCTCCACCATGTCCTTCAGCCAAGCCCACTGTGTACTCGGGGCTGAACTCACTCCCAAGGGCCACCTGTACCTGTAACCTGATCATTCTTCACTCACAAAGACCCTTCATCTTGGGACTAACGCCAGGAAGCCTCCGGAAAGATCTGCTCAACATAGCCGGTCTTTAGTCCTTCTGTGGAGACTATTTGAATCGTAGTTGTTATAGCTCATCCCCAGACATCTGCTCTTGAAAGGCGTCTCAGGTCAAGTGTTTCGTGTCCATGTCCCACAAAAGGCAGTGGAGAGCTATTTATAATGAAATTTGCCTTTGCTTGGGGGGGGAGATTAGGTTTCAAATTATTAAGAAAGAATTGCTAAATAATCTCCTCATTGACATCTCCCTTTTAAAAGGCATTAAGCTATCTTTCATCAGAGAAAATATTATTCTTTTTTGAATGATTTAACAAGCTTTTTTTTTTTTTTTTTTTTTTTTTTTTGTGGTTTTTCGAGACAGGGTTTCTCTGTGTAGCCCTGGCTGTCCTGGAATTCACTCTGTAGACCAGGCTGGCCTCGAACTCAGAAATCCGCCTGTCTCTGCCTCCCGAGTGCTGGGATTAAAGGTGTGCGCCACCACTGCCTGGCTTTAACAAGCTTATTGTTTGAAAATTCCAAGGATGAACTGCTTTCAAACAGAAGAAACAGCTCCCTCCTGAGTAGTTAAGACACTGATGTTGAGGATCTGTTCCACATGCAGAGGTGTCCTGGGGACCTTAGTCGGGTGAGACCAGAGAAGCTTGCTAGCATTCTGTGTCCTTGTGGCCATTTCTCGCTTCATGGCGCCCCAAACCATTCCCCAAAGGCTGCCTTCTACAACGCTGCTCCCATGCCAACAAGAAGGAGAAAGGGGCGTGGGGAGGAAGGGGGAGGCATTCTTCAGGCTAGATCAGGTTTGTTAGAGTGAGTCCAGGCAGACTTATAGGAGAGAATGCAGCTAGCATGGGGGAGCCCTGGAATGCACAGACCGAACAGCTGCCTCTTAGGGTCCCGGTGGCCACTGTTCCGCATGCGCTTCTCTGGAGATGAGAGTATGGGGGACGGTTCTCACTGAAACCGTCACACATTCCTAACAGGTCTTGCTGTTGTTTGTTTTTAAACACGGAATCTTACTTTATAGTTCAGGTTATCATGGAACTGACTAGCCCAGGCTAGTTCCAGACTCCCAGCAGTCCTCCTGCCTCAACTTCCCTGGGCCTGGATTGAATGTCTGAACTACATGCTCTTCTTGTTGAAGGCTGGAACCACTTGACTCTTTTGCTCTCTTCTGTAGACATGGGATCAAGTATTTCTCAAATTCTAACATATTCTTAAAGAATACTAGTCCATCGAAGGAAAGGTTTCCAGAGCCTGTTACAGGCTGTTGTAGGCTCTGGAGAGAGAGTCTAGAGCCTTTATCCTGGCAGTGCTTTTCTTCTAAGGCATATTGGCGTAAGTTTGGCCCCCTCAGGTTTCTTGGAAGGTCACTGGTAAGGAGGCTAGAGTCTTCATTTTGCACATTTGTAAAAGGCAAGTAGAGAACAAAACCAAAGCTGCTTTCATGTTCCCAGAGACACTCCTGACTCCCTAGCACTGTTAAGATGTGCACCGGATACCCAGTTCTCAATGTAGTCTGCAACCACACACAAAAGCGATTGTTTCTCTGGATTTATAAACATCGGGATGAGCTTTTTAGTATACTTGTAAGCTTTATTAAATTTCCTTTTTATAGTTTTAGAATTAAAAGTAGTAAGTTCTAGAAATGATCTTAAAAAAAAATATAAATCTGTCTGAGACTTATCAGTGTCCTCAGCATGTAAAGTGAGTCCCTGTGGGCTTTAGCGACTAAGCCTTGGAGGGGCACATCCCTGTCCTCTGCAGAAGGGGACTCCTGGGGCAGTCGCCTGTTTGGGAGCTGCCTCTGTCTGAGCCTTGGTCCTTCTCCTCAGTGAGCTGGGAAGTGTGGACTGGTGTCTGTGGCATCCAGGATTCATGGGAGAAAGTGAGCTCATCAGCGCCATGATGATAAGGTAGCATCTGAGTTACTTTCCTACTACTGTGAAGAGACACCATGACTGAGGCAACTATGATAGAAAGCATTTCATTGAGGGCTTGCTTACAGTTCCAGAAAATGGGTTCCATGCCCATCATGACAGGAAGCACGGTAGTAAGCAGGGAGATGTAGCACTGAGTAGTGGCTGAGAGCTCGTGTGTTGAGAGAACAACCAGGGGTGTTAGGGGATGAGGGAAAAAACCGGCATGGCGTGGCCTATGAAACCTCAAAGCCTACCCGCATGGACATACCTACTCCCACAAGGCCACACCTCCTAATCCTTCCTAAACAGTTCCACTAACTGGGAACCAAACACTTAGGTCTATAGGGACCATTCTCATTCAGACTGCCACAGGGAAACTTCCCCCTTTTCCTGTTTTGCTATTACATGATACCTCAGAACTTATCTGGAACTTTTTAAGTAAGAAAGTAAGACCAGCAGTACACGTATAGAGACCAATAGCCCCCTTTTCAGACCTCTTTCGGGTATCTTGGACGGCTGCATACATTGGTAAAAGCGCTCGGACTTGTCAGTAGTGATAGACTATTAAAGGCCAGCCAGAGTTTTTATTCTTGGGAGATGCTTGTTTAGAACAGCTTGTCTTGCTTAAAACCAAGAAGGCGTCATCCGTGATTGTGCCACCGCCACATTTCTCCTTGCAAACACCAACTTTGAAGGCACCATCCCGTCTGTCTTTGCACTGCAGGGTGGGTTTGGAAGGCAGGTTCTCTGTTACCAGCTGCTTGGGGTCCACAAGAAGAAGCATCCATGGACAGGTATGGAGCAGGGATGTAACCCTGCTCTTCTGTAAGTTGTCTGGGTCTTCGTGATGACTGCCAGCTTTGTGATAAGCTCACAGTTACTGTGAGCAGATTAGTCTTGATGGCCAGTGTCAAGCAACCCATGGCCTGGGAGTGCTTGCTTGGGTACAGTGAAATAGCTCCATTTAATCCAATAATTAAACCATGAATGCTAGAGTGGATGGAATAAAGGGAGGCCATCCTTGAAAGATGGTTGTGGATACTGTGCTGTCAGGTGCTCAGTGTTGTCCCTAGTGACATGCCACCCAGACTTGCCAAGGACAAAAGCAGGATAACAGCTACAAAGTAACAGGGTGCCCTGATTCACTGTAGAGCCTCCAACCCCAAGGCACTGCACTTCCACCTTCCTGCTGTACTGCAGAGATCCTAAGAGCACACACTGGATTATTCTTTGGATCCTGACATGTGCCTTATGTGTTAGAAATGGCTTGTTGGGGTTTGTCAGGCTTGAGATCTGAGGACTGTGGTGTCCCACCTCCTTCTGATCCTCACTCATAAGCTCCTTTTCCTGTATTTACCATGGCTGGAGTGGAGTTGGATGTGGATGTTGGTGGAGCAAAGGGAAATACACAGAGACCGATGAAGGTGCAAAGGTGTCGTCAGGAAAATCCAAAGGGCCACCTTGTGTCATTTGCAGCTGCAGGAAGTGTGCCTTTAGCCTGAGTGCTGGGGGTGTTGACAGAGTGACAGAGTGTCTCCCTGTACTGTCCTTGGCTGCCTTGGTGGACTGGAGGTTCTTTGGATGACAGAGGACATGATAGACAGGAACAGGAATTGAGAATTCATCAGGGTGATGAAGCAGCTCACTGTGTGATTCAGAAACACTGATCCAGCCAACTGCCTCTCAGCAGCTGAAGGAAGCCAGTGTGTCTTCACTGCACTTGTTCAAAGTGGAGATTGCTTTCGTATCTGGGATGGACACTGGCTGAAGGCAGAGCATAAACCCTTGAAAGCACTGGGACCCTCCCAGCACTCGGACGGTAGACACACATGTGGATCTGTGAATGTTAGGAGAGCCAGGGTTACATAGTGAGACTCAATCTCAAAGAAAGGAGGCGTGTGGAGAGGAATCTTCCAGCTACCTTTGAGAAATGAAAAACTATACAATACCCTCCATGCAATATCTTAGATATTTTTATTATTTTTCATACCATGTTGTTAAAAACACAGCATGTGTTAGTATTCTAGAAATTATCTTTAGAAAAAGAAAAAAGCAAAAGAAACCTCACTAAACCACTAATTGTTGTGTGACATACTAACAAACACACTTCTACTCACCCTAGATAGGGAACTAAAGACAGACCAAAGTACAAATACCATGAAAGTATGTCTTAGTGTATCATTGAATTTTATTGGAGTTACTTCCAGGAATATAGGTGAGGGGTTACTTACAGGAAAAACAGTGACTCAGGCAGCTGCATCATCAAAGCCAATCCCAGCATAGGTGACAGCCCACAAAAGCTGGAGCACATGGCACAGCCTGCAGGTAGCTCAGGTTGGAGAGTGTCCTTTCCAGGTGGCTCTGTTGGTCAGAGCCTCTTCCAGGCAACTTGGATGTTCTTTCTTTCATGTAGTTCTCCTGCTGATCCATTTATAGGCTGCTTGGCTCTGCCTTCTTCCAGGCAGCTTGCCTTGTTATGGAATCTTAGCTTGTTTGTCAGACGACATTACTGTTTACATACTTTTAGGGAAGAAGGAATCTAGTGAATTTGGTCAGTTTCAGGGACTTCCTGAAGCTGACTTGTTTACTTCCTGTCATAAAGAGCATCTCTGAAGAATTTCACCTCCCCTTAGACCTGTTGTTTAACCTTGTAAACATCCTGTCTTAAGCCCATACCTCCTTCAAACGGCTGCACAATTAACATATAGCTTAATTGATCCATATTTTGACTTTAAGTCTCAATGACATTCTGTGAACTAAACCTGTAGTCAGAGTCTACAGATTTTTCTTAGCTTCAGAAATTTGTTTCTGTGAGCCTCTCCAAGGCCCCAATAGTCCTGGGCTCCAGTATCCTGTTGCTCCACTCCTGGAATTCACAGAATGGATATAGAACATCGTGCCAGTGTCAAGTGTTGACTGAGGATGTGGAGAAAGGACTGACTGTGAGAAAGTAACTAACGGTGAAAACATGGCATTGTATTCCCTTCGGAAAACAGCTCCCACACAAGTAGTGGCTCCTCTGTGGATCTCCTTTGATGGACGTGCAGATATGTGCCAGCAAAGATCCCCATAGCCAGAACAGGAATCATCAAAATGGCCGTCAGATGACGGGGAGAAGCAAAATGTGGTCTATTGGACCGATAGCATTAAAGAATATTCAGCAATAAGGAAGAAACTTTAGAGACACACCAGTCTTGGCAAACTTTAGCATCATGCCTGGGGTCAGAAGCCAGACCAGAATACTGTGTCTGGTATGGTCCTGTGTACGTGGCAGACAAAACTGGGGAGACAAGCAAGTGTTTGGTAACTTTGGGCTAGGAATGGGTAAGGGGTTTGATTATAAAGTCACAAGGGGAGACAATGGGAGTGGTGCACATTAAAACAACTTGATCTGAGGATGCCTCCACTCTGGTCTTCTTAGATGAAGGCAGCTCCATACAGGCCTTCTTATGTAGTGAACCTAATTGAGTAGGCTTGGAGCAAGGAGTGGGGTCTCATCCAGTCACAGCAACCGAGTTTCAGCCATTCAGAGTTGGTCAGACTCAGTTCAAATGAGCCTCTCTCATCTGTGCCCTCTGATCTACAAATACCGCCTCTTCATAGTTGGGGAGTAGAGCTGCCTGAATCTTTGATGATTTGTGAATCAGTTCTGCTTAACGCCACAGGATCTAATTTGTCTATAACGTTTTTTCTCTTAACACGGGCATTCAAGATCTGGGTGGCAGTGTTAGTTGCACAACCGTAAGTTTACTGAAGTCTAACAACCCACTTAATGTGGGTGAGCATACTTAAATTAACAATCAACCGTGTTGGAAGGATGGCAGTTTACAAATGCCTCTGCCGCTTGCTGTCTCATCGGTTCTAAGAAGAGCATTACCCGCTTTCAGGCACGTTCTGGCCACTGCACCTGTCTGCTGAAAGCAGAGCTTTATGGCTTATGAGTTTGTGAAGGCTGAGACTTGCCTGAGCCCACTGAGGCAATTGTTGAGTGAAGCAGCCGGCCTGAGACGTCCAGCTTTCCCCAGTGAGGACCCTTCCTATTTGTGCCAGCTTTTCGATGGCCCGTGTGAGTTGTGTGACCGTGGTGTTCAGGCATTTGCAGTGTTCTAAGTAAGAGGGGCATGTCACGGTCCCTTTTCTTTGATTTTTCCCTATAGACCCCTTAGAAACGGTTTCCCTTGTTTTATGGTTGGAGAAAATCATGAAAGAAAACTGAGCTGGTTAAAGTTTTATTTCGACACGAATGGCAAACAGCTCTGAGTTTTATCAGTTATAGAGGTTATTATAGTGTCACAACACTTAGTGTGCATCAGACTTTGGCTGATATTTCTAAGTTCAATTAAAATTAAAGTTTGAATTCAGCCCGAACGAGCTAGTCATCCACAGACAGTCTTTAGTTGCTCTTGGGGAAGGGCTGGGAGGGAGGAATGAGAAAGGGGGAAAAGATGCAATCATCATTTCATTTGAAAATATGAAAATAATTTAAAAGTATTTTCACTTTAAATAGCTTTGTTTCTTGGGAAGCCTAAAATTTCTTAGTTAAATTCCCAGAGATGCAGAAATGAAACTGTAAAGTCCACATAATAAAGGGACACACAGCTTTCCTGTTTAGTTTTTTTAATTATGGGAGTTTGAGCTCAGAGACTAGAAAATAAAGTGGGAGCCTTTTTTGAAATGTAATATATTAGATTTCATACACTGTATTTAATCAGGCTTTGCCCTCCCCCAGCTCTTTTCAGAACCTTCCACCTCACTTTGCTTTTACGTCTCTTCCTCCTAAGCTCCCAAAGCACAACAATACAAAATGACCATCAAAACAGGCAAACTAATGACTAATAATTTTTTTTTTGCCAAACAAAACAGTAAGTCCCTGTCCCATCCCGCCCCTTGGGACAAACAAACAGACATAAAACTCAAACTCAGGGAGCCCATTCTGTGTTGGCCAAGTCCTTCTGGTGGGCATGGGATTGCCCCAGAATGTCGCTATGCTCAATGAGACTACATTGGAAAAAAATAAAAAGAAATCGAATATCCCTTTGCCAGCAGATATCAATTGCATATAGCTTCTTGGTTAGGTCTTCTTCCTGCTCTCAGCTGGAACTGCATCCGTCCTGAACCTGTGCCGGTCTTGTGTGTGAGGCAACGGGCCGCGTGAGTTCATCTGTGCATCCGTCCTGCTGTTCTGGAGAATGCTGCTTCCTTGGAGTCATTTCTTACCTTTGTCTCTTAGAATCTTTCCGTCTCCTCCTCTGCGTAGATCCCTGAGTCTTGAGGGGACAGTTTTGACGAAAACATCCCAGATAGGACTAAATGCGCTGAAGTCTCTCACTCTGCACATTGTCCACTGTGGGTCTCTGTGTTCACGCCCATCCACTGCTCCAATGAGGGTTGGATGAGGCGGTGATCTGAATATAGCAGAATGTCGTTAGTCGTCTTTTTATTACTATGTTCCTTTAGCACACCAGTTTGCGACCTGTGGGTTGCAATCTCCTTGGGGGACTGAATGACTCCTTCACAGGGGTCCCATATCAGATATCCTGCATATCAGATATTTACATTATAATTTGTAATAGTAGCAGAATTGCAGTTGTGAAGTAGCAACTAAATAATTTTATGTCTGGGGGTCAGTCACCACAGCATGAAGAACTGTATTAAAGGGTTGCAGCATTAGGAAAGTTGAGAGCCGCTACTTTAGCAAAATAGTAGTAATGGCTTTTACTTTAGACCTGTGAACTGTCCCGTCTCCTGTTCTTGGCTACCCTAGCAGTGTCAGATATGGGTTCCGTCTCAGAGAGTGGACATCAAATCCAATGAAAAGGCAGATGGTCACGCCTGTAACATCTGTGCCACTGTTGTACTACTGTATTCTGGAGGTTAGGTCACTGTTGCTGGTCACTGTCGCAGGTGCAGGTCACTGTTGCAGGTGCAGGTCACTGTTGCAGGTGCAGGTCACTATTGCAGGTGCAGGTCACTGTTGCAGGTTTGCAGGTCACTCTTGCAAGTTGCAGGTCATTGTTGCAAGTTGCAGGTCATTGTTGCAGGTTGCAGGTCACTGTTGCACGTGCAGGTCACTGTTGCAGGAGCAGGTCACTGCTGCAAGTGCCGGTGACTGTTGCAGAAGCAGGTCACTGGTGCATGTACAGGTAATTGTTGCAGGTTCAGGTCACTGTTGCAGGTGCAGGTCACTGTTGCAGGTGCAGGTCACTGGTGCTAGTAACTGTTGAAGGTGCAGGTCTCTGTTGCAGGTGCAGGTCACTGGTACAGGTACAGGTCACTATTGCAGATGCAGGTCACTGTTGCAGGTTGCAGGTCACTGGTGCAGGTCACTGATGCAGGTGCAGGTCACTGGTGCAGGTTGCAGGTTTTGCAGCTGGTGATGTTGATGACTACCTTTCTCTTCCAGCGGTGTGGACAGTTATGTCCCAGCACCATTTATACTCGGCAGTAGGGGAAAGCTCTTGGGTAAGCTCCAGTACAACTTCTCTGTGTTAGATACTTGTATTTGAACAAATAACATTTTTTAAAATTAGGACTTGGTAAGGAGTCCCATTGCATTTTGCCCTTCTAAGTTCCCTTCCTCAGTCCCTTTCCTCTCTTCTGGGACCGTTTCTCTTCTATTTCTCCTCACTACTGCCATTGTAAGCTTGAGACCTTGGATCTCTCTTCATGTTTTTGGGAATTGCCACTTGTAGCCACAACACTGAAGGAACAGGCAGAGGTGTTGAAGATACCTCATAGCTACTAAAATAATAATAATAATAACCACTACCGCTGCCACCACCGCCAAAGCCCAAGTCTGATTAACCTTACGATGTTCTTTTCTTTTTCTTTGTTTTCAACGAGAACTGTAGATTCTAGCTGGACAGATGCTAATTTAATGATAGAGCTGTTTCCTTAAAGGCAGGAGTTAGATGGACCTTCACTGTCTCAGAAAGAAGCATCGTCGTCTCAAGTATCTGATTTAAAAAGCTCAGCAATAATGTCTAATATTTTGGTGTGCAGAGTACTTAGAGGACCAGAGTGTAGGTCTACCTGATAGGAAGCCCACTTCCTGGAATGACAGACTCTCAATGCACTGACATAAATGGTCTGCTGTAAGCTTGCCCCTGCTGGGAACTAATGTGTGAAAGAACATACCTGTGCAGCGATTAACTCAAGAACGGCTTCATCATGGGTACCCAAACATACAAAATATTTGAACAAGCATTTGCTGAGTTATACCTTGATGGTTATGTACTCTGTTATGTTCTAGTAGGTGTGAAATTTTAAGCTCCTTTCTTTCCCCCTTTTAAAAATTATTATGATGGAATTGTAATTTTGAAGGAAAAATTCTCAGTGAAATATAAAGAAATAAAAGTAAAGTAGTGGTAACAGGGTATTGTTTATGCTTATGTGCGGTGTCCAGTTAGGACAGAATTTGGCAGCAACTGCTTCTGTTCATTCAAAGCCCCAAGAGGCAGGCTTGTGATAACTAGGCAGATCGTACCCTCCCATGTACTCACGGGCGCCTGGGCTAGTGGCTCTTTCAGAATTCACATCCTGCCCAGCCATCCTGGGTTTCTGCCTGAACCTTGGAGAGCTCCACCCTGCCTCTGCAAGTTTCCACACCAAGTCTGTAGGGAGAACCACCCCTGTCTTACACACTCACACTCACTCACTCTCACTCATTCCCCCCTCTCTTTCTCTCTGTCTCTCTCTCTCTCTCTGTCTCTCTCTCTGTCTCTCTCTCTGTCTCTCTCTCTCTCTCTCTCTCTCTCTCTCTCTCTCTCTCTGTGTTGGTGCTTTTGACCACATTTTAGGAGGTCAAAATTGTACTGGTTTTATTCTGGGATACCTTGCAGTTAGAAGGCTCAGTCGGTAAACTTGTTGAATGATAGTTTAGTGTTGTATGGGCGGGGCGGTACAAAGAAGTGTATTGATGTTTGGAATACAATAATTGCAAAATATGTGCTGTGTTCTTGATATCATTATCTTTGCTGTCGATATAATAAAATAATACTGTCATATTATTTCTGTAAATCACAACCAAATGTAGAATAGTCCTTACATGCCTTAACTACACACAAAATGGTGTTCACCCCCTTTTTCTCTAGCTGGATACCACCTTTATTGTTTAAATGTAGTCCCTCCGATGTAATCAAGATCTGAACACATTAAACAGAAATCAGTTACATTCATAGAAAGAGCAAGCTGATTTTTTGGATAAAAGAATGATATAAAAGTAGAATATTGGAATCTTAAAAAGTAAAAAGTAGTTTTGAATTGCTGATTTGGGTAGTTTTATGTGCTAAGATATTAGTTAGTGTATGTGTAATAAATATCACTTTTAAAGAGGTAAATTACATCTCTTAGAATTACATTTCTAAGAACTGCCTGCTGCAGTTCTGAGAGAGCCTGGGTTAGCCTGGTGCACAGCATTGGCTGCTGCAGTTCTGAGGGAGCTCAGGGTTAGTGGGCTGGCCTGGTGCACAGCAGTGCCTCACATGGAGTGTTTTCCTCTTCCCAGCAAATGTAGACATGTGCTCAGACATGCCTGTGTGTCTCAGGCATGCGAGGCGGTTTACCACACCTGACCAAAGTTTAAACTCTAGCCTGGGCCAATAAAAACAGCCAGAGTTTCTGAGGAGGAGCTAGTAGGTCAGAATTGCTGACAGTTACTAAAGAAAGCTATTCGTTCCTTACCCGCAGGAAGAACTGGGAGAACGGAGCAGTGAGCCCTGTCCTGGTCAGGGTGTTAGGATTACAGCCAGGAAATCAGCTTGCTACAGCAGGGCTTTCTGTTTTTTTTTTGTTTTGTTTTGTTTTTAATTTACACATTATATTAGATTTAATTTGGGGTAATTTTAGAGAAAGCATTCCTGGGGATGTGTTTGTATGGTGTTCATCTTGCTTCTGACCATCAAAGTCCACAGTAGGACAGTGGATGCTGGTGTTCAGATGGGCAGAAAGGAGTGTGCAGCTCACGAGATTTGTGGCCTCAGGCGCAGACTGAGGGTCGCTTGCTGCGACCTGGGAAGGGCGAGTTGTTGTAAAGCACTGGTGAGATAGACCCCCCTGCACACTTGCCTGGAGGTGGAAAGGGGAACCAGTATTTACGGAAGCATTTCCTGGATGAGAAGGGGAGAAAATCTCCCCAATCTCCCTTTCTCCAGTCTCCCCCTTACCTCTCCTGTTCTTGTCTATGAGTCTTCAAACGCCCCAGTCAGCCCTCCAGATGACTCTGGCTGGTAGCAGAGGAGCTAATCTCCAGGGGCTCTTCTCCACAGCTGAGCCCCGTGCTCATGCGGGCATTGTGTGCTTGTTTCATATCTGTTTATGTCAAGCGTGCTTTTATTACCAGCACATTGTCTGAACGTTGACGGTAAGAGTAGGGATGGAGCTGTGTCTGAGACATTGAATTGGTTTGGAAAGATTTGATAAAGGCTGTACAGTTGAAATGAGCTTGGTGTGTGTGTTTGTGTGTGTGTGTGTGTGTGTGTGTGTGTGAGAGAGAGAGAGAGAGAGAGAGAGAGAGAGAGAGAGAGAGAGAGAGAGAGAGAGAGAGAGAGATAGGGATAGGGAAGGGCTTGTAAACACCTGTAAGCAGTCTCCTTCAGGCCTCTTCCCAGAGTGTCTGTTTCTGGCTCCACTGAGGGACTATCTGACCATCTTTCCAATTGTGCAAGGAAGACTGTGAACTCCACCTGGGGATTCCAGCATGAAGAAGGCCCTGTCTAGGGCCTGGAGCCAAAGTCAGGACTGCTAGCCTCAGGCAGGGCAGCTGAAGTGCAGTTCCACCAAGGCCTTGTGGAACAGAAGGGAGCAGCGTTTAGATGTATCTCTCTGGTGACTGCGTCCTCGCCCCTCCATTATTTTCTGGTTCTTTGAGAATCCTGTACAATGTATTTCGATCATATTCACCGCTCCTCTAGCCCTGTCTCCCTTCCCTATGCACCCAACTTTGAACGCTCTTTTGGAGGCCTCAAGTTGGAGAGTACACAGGACTTACTGTATTTAAAAGAAGAAAGAAAAGACACAGAATCTAGTGATTGTTTTAAGTGATTCATTATAAACCATCCGGCCAAATGAATAGAGATGGTGCTGAGACAGTGACAGCCAGAGGAGCCTCAGAGGGCTCCCCAGAACAGCCTGGTGGGTGCCCACTGTGGACTGCTGCCTCCAGCTGTCAGATTGGTGGTCCTCTGAATCCCACGTGGTCTAGGTGGACTGACCATTTTGGAGGCTGGAACTAGCTTGTTTTTGACAGACCAATGGCATTCGAGATAATGGACAACTATAATAATGTTGCCTACACCCCAACGGAGATGCTGTCTGTGACCTAGGGAACATGTAGCCTGGTGCTTTTGAAACTGAGTCTCTTTGTCCAAGCTAACAATGGCAGAGGCCGCTGGGACCAGTCCACTTTGGCTGCTGGGCACTCTCTTACCTTTTTATTTTCACTAAGAGGTCGTGGGGCAGTCTCAGTGTGAAAACAGGTTAATCCAACCCACAGCATTCTGTAAGGGTTAGGAGACAAATGCCTATTGAATGCTTCTCTCCCATCGCCCCCGCCGTTTGGGAGAGCACAGTGGAAGCAGCTGCGGGCTTTTACCATCCAGACCAGGAACCAATCCCATTTCCATTTTGTTCACCTAATTATTCTTTAATGGGTAAATTAAACCGAGCGTTATATCTCAGTGTGATGATATAGGACTTCATTGATTTGTCTGCGACACCAGTCAACGTGTTGTGTTTTATTTCTTCATTTCTGACCAAGGTGAAGGAAACATCTTAGGGAAGGAAACACAGCCTGTCTTAAATCATTTGTCCTCACTCATTGATTGATCTTCAATCAGCAGACAGAGTGATTGTCATTTCCTTTTGGGGTTTCAAAAAGTACCGTGCTAAATATAGTTACCTAGAAAACTTGACGTGCTGGCAGAAAGTAAGCTCATCGGTCTTTTAAAAAGAGTGTTCCTATGCTGGAGAGTGGGCTCAGTGGTTGTAGTATTTATTTCTTACCACAAATGATTTAAAAGGCACCTACAAGAACCCACGTAGTAATGACCAGCGAAGTGTCTGAGAAATCCTGGGGTTCTGCTTTAAAAGAGGTGGTTTCAGGTTTGTCATGTTGGCTTTTATTTTTGCAATCCAAAAATCTTCTCTCTAATTTTTTTTAAGTTAAAAAAAAAAAATGACCATAACATGTCTAGTGGCTAGCGTGAATCTTCCCGAGCTGTGGATTAGAGTGTTGGTGACTTTACTCTCAGGACTGCCTGTTATTGCTGTTGGCTGTTACACGGTTAATGATCCTTGCTGTGCGGTGACAGGAGTATTATGTTGTGTTAGGAACTTGTATTCGATTAGAGAAAATGCTAGTGATAAAACTTGGATTTCACCCTCCCCTCTTTAATTTTATTTAAACCTATTTTGTTTTTTAATGTAACCCTGAGAATACTTTTCAATTTCAGTTTCCTACCCATTCTTAATACCAAGCAATTCCTGATGTCTCACAAAGTATGTGCCTTAATGTGTACAAGTCTTTATTTCCAGCTTCCCGACAACATGGGCTAAGTTCCGTTAGTCCAAAGTACATGTGGGCTTTAAGAAGCTAAGTCACTAGTTTCACCTCTGTATCAGCAGTTTAGTTTTGATAGTAGAAGCTAGTGTTGACACTTGCTGACCTATGCCAAGTAGATTATTTTATTTACACTTTCCAGAGGAAGGTCAGATTTGACTCTCACTTGTGGTTTTTGGTCTTGGGCATGCTACTCACTCTCTGGGCCCCACTGTTCTCATCTGCAAATTTGTAGAAATAGTGGTGTTTCTAGCTGTGTTGTTCTCTAAGATAGTCTGTGCAGAGTGGGACACTGCATAGTTTGATGGGCACCCACCTGCTGAGTGGTTTGCTTTGGGACTTTCTTCCTGGAATGGAGCAAGCCAGCACAAATCTCTCTCTTGTCAGAGTTCTGGAACCTACCCACAGCCCCTAGTCCTGCAGCCCGGCTGTCTGCTCCTGCAGAATTGGCAAACCATTTTCGTGCTCCTGGCTTTGTCTAAGTCCAGAACTAGCCATGGAGTCACGTGTTAGCTGCTCTCAGTTTTCCCTGTGTACTTAGTTTTACATGTGTACTTGAAGAAAGTAACAAATAGTATTTTAAGAATGAGGTGGATTTTATCTTCTGTTTTGAGCTTGTTTCACCCTTGAGCTGTTGGAGTTGGTAACTACCTAGAAAGCAATGAGTCTTCGTTGGAAGATTGCTTCCTGAGTGTTGCTTGTCTATCATGATTCTAGGGACACAGGTGTATCTCATCCAATGCGTTGTGTGGTGGCTAGTCTTGGTTGTCAGCTTGGCCACAAGTTGGGAAGAGGGAATTCAGTTGAGGGAGTTCCCACATCAGGTTGATGTGTGGGCATGCCTGTGAGGCATTTTCTGGCTTGTTAATTGATGTCGGAGGCCCCAGCCCACTGTGGGTGGTATCCTCTCTAGGCACATAGGCTGGGCTGTATGTAAGAAAGGTGGCTGAGTAAAGCAGAGGAAGAGAGCAGCTGGGCAGCAGTCCCCTGTGGTCTCTGCTAAGGGTCTTGTCCTGATGCCCTGGCTTCCCTCCATGATGGACTCTATCTAAACTGTAACTGACATAACCTTTTTCTCCATGTTGGTTTTGGTCATTGTTTTATCAAAGCAACAAAGAGCAAACAGAAAAGATCTACATTGGGTTTGAGTCATGCCTCTTAGCGTTTAAAGATCCCCGATGTTGTCTTATCTCTGTGGAATTCACTGCTATATGCTAGCACGGGAGCAGCATTGCAAGCCACCCCATTCTGTAGCAGGGCCCAGTGGTTTATGGAAACTACCTCACTGGTTCTGAAACTTGGTCAGTACCTGTGTTTTTCTGGTTTTTTGTTTGTTTTTGTTTTTTTTGGTTATTGTTGTTATCTCTTTATAACTAGCCTGTTTATCTTGTCTAGTCATGCAACTATAGTAACCTTGAGGGGTGGATTGCCAGCCCGGGGCTCACATCTAAGGAGAATGTTAACATCATCAGCCTGGCACAGATCAGCTCTGTCACCCCTTCCAAGAATTAGGTAGTGAGCATGCGCCTTCTGTGGGGTGAATAATGTTCAGGGCCGAGTGTGCAGGCGTGTTGACAGATGGCTGGGTGTGACCTGCTCCTTAGCCTTATGTGCCAGTGTGTCAAAAGGTCCAGAGGTGGAGGGATCTAACCTAGAATCAGAAATTAAACGGAAGCAATGTAAACAAAAAGCCAGCATCAGAACCCACAGTGTCCAAGAGCTGTTTGCCGAGTTGCAGTGTGATGCAGTAAGTTTCAGGCCAGTGGAGCCTCTTTCAGATATCTGGAGTGTGCCAAGGTTTAAAGAAAGGAGGTCTTCCTAGGTCTGTAGCACTTTCTTACCCCCAGTCCTCAGCTTTGGGTGCTCAGCAGCATGGGACTTGCTCCTTCTGAGTGCCTGCCACACAGCCTTTCTTCCTGCCCCCTCCCTAGAAGGCTTGGTTAGGATTCTGGGACCTTCTCCTGCAGTTTGCTCAGGCACAGGCATATGCAGTTGTTAAGATGAGATTTCTAACTATAGGAAGAGATGGCCGTGGTAAAGCATGGGCAGATGTTTGGGTGTGGGCACCCTCCGGAGTGGGCAGTGCTCATGGGAAGCTCCTGCAGACCACCGTGGACCTTAGTCTCCAGTGTGTGCAGGCAGTCCCAGCTTGACACACTGTCTCCAGAGTCTTGCAGAAGGTAAAAGGAGATTCAGTCATCTTTTATGTTATCGTGCTAACAGAGTTAGATCCCCCAGGCTTTAGAAAATATTGAAAACCAGACCCACATGTTTGAAACTAAGCATTTAAACTGGTAACTTGTAAAGAAGCTACTCTCCTGCTGAAGAACCAGTGTTCTTCTTATGCACCAACTTTGATATAAATCAGCCTTGATATAAATGTGGCGGTGTGTTGCGAACAAGAGAGGTTCATGTACTTTTTCAAAATTTTTTTGAAAAATTAATGTGTGTGTCTCCTGCATAAATGTCTGTGCATTGCCCTAGGAGGCCGGGAGGGGGTGGGATCCTCTGAGACTTGAGTTATAGGTGATTGTTGTTAGCCCCAGTGGGTGCTGGGAATTGAACCTAGGTTCTCTAGAAGAGCAGCCAGTGAAAAAGGTGCCACTGAGCCATCACTCTGGCCCGCCTGGTATTTTTCGTTTTTTTTTTTTGTTTGTTTGTTTGTTTTTTGTTTTTGTTTTTTCGGGACAGGGTTTCTCTGTGTATCCCTGGCTGTCCTGGAACTCACTCTGTAGACGAGGCTGGCCTGGTATTTTTAACCTAATGTTATATAATTAAAACAAGTCAGTTTTTTAAAAAACAGAAGGGCTAACAATGAAAGGAAAGCGCTTCTCTGTTCAGTCCGCATAGGGCACATATCTGGATTTAGGCGGTTGGAGTTGAGTCTCCGCCCCTCAGCTTTCTGCTGTGTAAACTCTGGCAAATTCCTGCCCTCTCTGTGCCTCCACCTTGCAGGCAGTCAGGACGATTCAATGAAGAAGTCTGTTAAAAAATGTTTAGGATGCTGCCTGGCACACAGCGAATGTGTAATGAGTATTTAAATGATTTTTATAATTTTACTATGAAAGTATAATAACTCGCATAAAAGGCTGATATTAAGAGCACAGAAACAATACTATTCTGACGATCTGCGGTCAGTAAATTGGGAGGAAAATTCTTAGTTTTGCAGTGATAGTATTCAAGGATCTGAGCCAACTGCCCCTCTGGCATCTGACCGAAAAGTTATCAAATAAATAAATATATAAGAATAGTTTGGAAGGCTGGAGCGATGGGAGGGTAGTGCCTTGCTCTTCCTGGTGTTGACTTGGTGCCTGCTCCCACACGTTTCTCTACGCCGAGGCTGGTCCTATCCAGCCCTGCACCACATTCAGCGGCTTTACTGGGGAGACAAGTAAGATTGTAATTTCCAAAGGCCATGGAACTGCCCAAGGTCAGCCAGATCTCACAGAGGAGGCCGCAGGGCTGGAAAGGACCCTTACAGGGCTGCAGGGCTGACAGCCAGCGCCCACATTCTTTTGGGGTGGCTGTCCATGGAGCTATGGCTCTGCATTAAAATCCCAAGGTTTATCAGAAGCGGCCCAGCTTCAGATGCGGTCCCAGGGGATGAGATGAGTATAACCTCCAAGATGAATCGGGGACCCCTGGCTGCAGACGTAGCACGGGGCGGGGCTGAGTGTGTGAGGCGGCTTTGTTTGTGTGAGAAGGAGAGGGCTCATGGAATGTGACCTGGCCTGAGCCACAGGCAGCCGAAATGTAGAGCCAAGTGCTACCAGTATGTATGTGAAGTAGAGATGAAGATTTCTTTATTTTTGCTATAATTACTCTTCATTTGTTTTAATTTGCCTGTGCAGTAGGGAAGTTATTTTAGGTCTCTGTCTTCAGAATCATCCTTATATTCAAAATGATAATCCAGCTTCAGGTCTAAAACAAGATCTGGGGTGACTGCCCTACTAACACCCATGGGAACGTGGTTTGGTGTGTTTGAATAGTTCTCCCAAAGCTTGTGTCTGTTTCTAGTTTCCTAGGAGACACTCAGTGGCTGTAATCCCCTGGTTAAGTGATATCCTGTGTGGGGCTAACCTGTCCCTGGGTATCAGTTCTCTGGTGAGATGTTCTGCTGTGCTGGAGCCTCCCCTTCCTCCAGATTCCCAGTGATACAGTAAACTCAGAATGCCCTCGAGTTCTCACGCAGGGACTAGCCTTAAGAACTGTTTCTGAAAGGGAGTAAAATTGATCAGTTTCTCAGGTAGTGACTGAGATCAGCAATTCTTTTTTTTTTTTTTTTTTGAGACAGGGTTTCTCTGTGTAGCCCTGGCTGTCCTGGAACTCACTCTGTAGACCAGGCTGGCCTCGAACTCAGAAATCCCAAGTGCTGGGATTAAAGGCGTGTACCACCACTGCCCGGCAGCAATTCTTTTTAATAGCCATGATAGAAAGAATGCTGGAGTTCTCTCTACATTCCTGGAGTTGTTTTATTAAACTACGAAGCCCGGGGAAGCTGTGCTTGTGTTTACATTCTGAGGTGCATCATGGGAAGTGTTTCTCACTGGGACCGAGGTCAAGAAAGCATGAAAGCCAATAGGCAGGCGCTACCTCTGACTCTCTTCCTGTCGTGTTTACTTTCCTGTTGCTCTGATAAATTACAGAAGGGAGCGTTGGTTTGTGCTTACCGAGATAAGACTTCATCGTTATGGGGAGCATGGCATCAGGAGCAGAAAGCTAAGAAATGGCGCCTCAGTCATAAGCATGAGGCAGAGAGGGAGTGAAAGTCCCAAAGTCCATTTGCAGTGACAAACGTCCTCAGCAAGGCTGCACCCTAAATCTCCCCAAACAGCACTGCCAGCTGGGGACCAACTGTTCGAAAACTGGAGCCTATGGGGACATCTCATTCAAGCCACCAGCTGCCTGTCACGGCTTGTGTTGTTTGTTGGATGAACACTAACCAACCAGCCTGCTGTTCTCAGGGCTCTCCAGCCTGGGTGTGCTTTAGAGTCTCCCCGGTTTGCTCCAGACACTCTTTGTAGGTGTCTGTGGATGAGCTTAGGAACTTACATTTTAATTGGTTGCCTTCTGTGAGTCTGATGAGGTTGTTTATATTGCCCACCATTTAAGAGATATTGACCTGTGTAGCACAGGTAATTTAGGCATTAAATTTAAGCTTTGCAGCATTTCTGTGAGGTCACCCCTTCCCCAGTTTTATGCCTCTAAATCCCCTGCTGATTCCCCCTGGTGAGTTCCGTAAGAGATGTTGAAGGGGGACAGGCTGGAAGCCAGGTCAGTCAGCTGAAGGCTGCTGCCCTAGCTCCTTCTCCTTGGGTGCCATAGAGTGTGGAAGATTCTGATTGAGACCTTTCCCTAATCACACAAAACCAAGATTGTTAAAAGTGACTTGGGGAGAACCCTGGGTGGGAAGCCATTTGTCCCAAGAAGAGATTTACTTTGCTGCTGCATCTGGGGCTGCCGTTGAGAGCGCTGCCGTCTGCCAGTGCACCTGGAACCTAGGGAAAGGTCGGTGGCCGTCTCCACCATGTGGACATTTCAGTCTGAGTTTCACCCAAGCTTTAGGTTTATAGTTAGTGGCCGGGGTTGTGAGGCCCCAGCTGCTTCTGTATAACATGAGAATCCGCTTCCTAAGAGTTCCAGGTCTCAGAGTCTCAGATCCTTGTCATTTGGAAAGGAAGACTTGTGCTCTCTTACCTAGACGAGAGGTAGAAGGATACAACCAAATGTGTGAGACCTTTAGAGGTCCTTCAGGAAGATGGAATAGTCAGAATCATATGCTAGAACCCTCTTGCTCAGATTAGATTTTATGAGATCAGATTTACACTAGGGCCCATGGTGTGCTTTAAGAACGTCTCCCTGGAAGAAGCCTGGCTTCATGCCAGGGACTTGGTGGCAGGTGCAGTAAAGCCTCTTTCAGGTCTTCTTTTCATCGGGGAAAGACTTAGAGTAGAAAGGAGCAAAGTGACTGTCCTCGATGACCCTGCCAGCATTGCCAATCTAGTTATAGAAAGAAGGGGGAAGATGCCCTCTTTACATCAGGCAACCCCTGAAAGTACACAGGCAGGAAGCCATAGCTAGCTGCTAGTTTCCTGGAAGCTGGACTAGCGATGGACTTCATCGTCCCCAAGATCTTTGGTATGAAGGCGGTCATCTCGGCAGGACATGTGCACCCCTCTCTTTAGGTGCATAACATTTTATGCTTTAATTTTCTAATTTTGGTATAATCTCATCCAGATTATAGAGTTACACATCTCCTTAATGCATTTTATAAGTATTCAGTATTAAATATGCTAAAACCCCTGACTTGGACTCACAGGTGACCTACATTTGTCTTGGGAATTTATTTAATTTTTTTCTTCTTTGAGACTAGGGATTGAAGTCAGAGCCTTGTGTATGGTAGGCAAGTGCCCCACCAGTGAGGCACATATCCCGTCCACCTTTGAAAATGGTATTAATAAGGATAAATGTTTTTGAAGCATAGCTTGCAACTTTGTTTATTTACTTCCGTATTTATCTGTTGTCTTCTTATGAGGTGCAGTGTGGCTTCATCTCACCATGCTCCTGTCCCAGCCTCCTGAGTCCTGGGGCTGCAGCTGTGCCACCATGCCCAACACGCAGATTTTAGTACGCCACTAGACCATACCTTTGAGAATTTACATGTGTAATTAGAATGGATTTCTTTTGTTTTTCGAAAGCACACACAGCCAGAATCCTGTATCGTCTTCAGGCTAACTGGACACCATTCACATTAAGCAGAGATTCCATTGTTTGTCCTTTCTCTGATTCTTAAGATGCAGCAAAGCTCTACATTAGAAAGTTGCGAGCCATTTTCGGATTTTAGGTTACTCAGAATGTGATGATGAAGGGCTTCGTGAAGAGACCCAGCACACTGAGCCTCTGGTCTTTTGCTGCAGTCAGAATGAAGTGAAGAAAAGGGTGCTAAAAGCTACAGGAAGGTGACAGTCACAGTGCGAGCACTCTCAGCAGTTCTGAAGGCTAGGGTGTTCATGTGGAAGATGGTTTGTCTGTCTGCTTTCATGAATGATATGTAAGGGGTTATTCTGGGGTATTAGCAGAGGACACCAGGCAAATACCAGCAAATAGAGCTGGTAGAGGGAGAATGGAATGGCTCACCAGAGAAGCATTTCACTTGAGTGCAAGCATTATCATTTTGTTTGGAGGAACCGTCCCCCAGTGGATCTGGGCAGGCACAGAAACAGAAATACTAATCACAGAAGAGTCATGTGGAACTGGGGAACAGGGCATGCTGCCAGCTTTTAAAGGAATAAAAGGAAAGAGCCCTCTGAGTGACAGGCCCTCTGAGTGACAGGCCCGGCGCTTTGTGCTCCGCACTTCTGTGCCACTCAGCCTAGTATGCCTGACCGAAAGGATGTGGTGGCACCAGAGGGTCAGCAGGTGGCTGGGGAAGTGGCCAGTAATGCAGAAGCACACACAGAGGAGGTGGGCTTGACTCAGAGAAGCAGACTGGACTGTCTGACCAGTGCCGCTGCTCAGGGACAAGGACACTTGCTTTGGCATAAATGCTAGCCTGGCCACCCTGCTTGCACAGCTGTATTGTGAAAGGAAGGACCTCTGGGATCTGGAAACTGAGTAGAACTTCGGCATGCAGCTTCCTGTCACCAACAGGACTCACCCAGAGTGGGCAAGAGGGTAATTTTACTGACAGAGTCTCACGTTAGTAATCCAAAAATCTGAATGCCATTTCAGGCCAGACAGATGGGAGGGTTTCTCAAAGTAGTTTTCTTTTGTGTAAAATAAAATATTGCTTTATTTTAAATTGTGTGCTTATAGGAAAGTAGAAGACGTAGAATTTCTAGTCACGGCGTCCCCCCTTGGCCCTGGGACTTGATGAGCAGTAACCAGACTGATTGTCAGTGGCTTCGGTACCCCAGCATCCTGCACTGCTGACCTCACTGGGACATTGTGGATAGCGCTCCTGGAGGGCAGAAGGGAGGGAGATGTGCTCGCTGCAGCTTTGCTCCTCGACTCAAGGGGTGGGGCATAGGTGGAGCACGCAATCCTTAGTGGCAAAGCTGCTACCTGCCAGACAGAAGAGTCTACTTGGGACTTCGGAATATGAGCACAGGCTCATGGGACAGCTTTGGGGAAAACAGGCAGAAACAGGAAAATCGCACAATTTTAAGAACCTAGCTTGTCAGCCAGGTTGTTTTGTACCCCCAGCCCCAGTCCACATCATATTTCAGGGACTTTGGCTATTCTATCTTTAAAGCTTTCAGGAAGTGTATGGATGCCAGCAGTACATGCTGTGTCACAAATATTAGGTAACTGCAAGGTTAAAGTGAGGGTATTAACCATCGGTCCCAGCGTGAGGAGAAAGCAGAGGGTAACACATTGATGGGAAGGGACACCTGCATTGGAACAAGAACATAAGGGCTGCCTTATGCGGACCACAGCTATGGCAATTTGGCCGATGACCTGGCCTGTTATATATTTGGTGCCATCAGCTAAGGAGAAACTCAGTATGTCTTCTCAGAACCATGATCCTCTAAACTGTGCATGAAGTGACAAAGATGATGGCTCTGAGAGGAAGGAAGACCTGTGTGTAAGGGCTCACCTAGAACCTGGAGTGATGGCCTGAAGCCTCAGCCAGGATGGAGTCACATTAGGTGGGGTTTAAGACATTCAGTGGAGATCCATAGTCCTAAGTTGGCTAGTAATATAGATAGGAATTAAGAAGCGGCATTCACCTGCCTTCAGCCACGAGGGGCTAGATGACAAGGTGGGAGCCAGTGTCCTGTACAGAGAGAAAGGTTTGCCCTAGCAGAGTCCAGAGCCCAGCTTTGCCCCTGGCACACTCAACACATCTGAAGTTCACAGTGAGCGCAACTGTCTCTAATAGTTAGCATGTATTCTTTCATGGAGGCCTCTTGTCTGTGCCTGGGCTCTCCTTTGTGGGTCAGCAGACAGGTCCATGCAGGGTTCCTATTGGAGGAAGCCAAACCCCAGTATGCTAAAGAGGGGGAAAGGGTGTGTGTGTGAGTGTGTGTGAGTGTGTGTGTGTGTGTGTGTGTGTGTGTGTGCACGCGCGTGCATGCGTGCGTGTGGTGGTTTCGTGAGGGGAGTTGTGCTTTGTGTCACAGGACTGCATTCTGCTCCTAAAGCTTTAGGTCTGGTCTGTTTTGTGAGGTGTGTCAGGACAGTCCTAGATGGCTGTCATAATAGGAAAACCACCCACACAGTGAGACCTTTACCTGCTAGCTCTCCCTGATGTTTCAACTGGAGCACCGAGCATAAGCTATTTTTGAAGCCTAGAAAATGGTCTGCAGCTACGGCCATGTGAGCCCGTGATTGACAAAAGTGTGTCAGGCGTTTCAGAGGACAGGCAGCTGGGGAATGTCAGAGAAGGAGGCGCACAGCATAACTGCAGCTGCCTGGAAGGTGTTCACGAGGACCAAGAGGACCGAGACACCGAGGACTGGAAGGAGCCCTCTCAGCCCACCGCCTGCGGTGCCCTTCTGAGAGTCCCCGGTGTACTGAACTGTATCAGGAGGCCACATGTGAACTGGAACAGGTACAGATCACATCTTGTCCTGTGCAATGACATCGATATGTGTGCTTTATTGCCCCTTATGATTGTAGAATGGTTTTGACTTTATAACATTTTACTTGGTAGAAAAAGCTTGCTTTCTTACTAAGGTGGTTTGAACATCTCGGATTGTAATTGATAGTGTTGAATCATTCTAATTGTAGGCTGGGACAAACCAGGAATTAGTCAAGAGAATTTTAGGAATGTGCTCACAAAATGAAGGGCAGAAATTCAGGTCTATTTAAAGGGACTCTGAATAGATCCTGCCTATCTCTTTTTTATTTAAATTTATAATTAATTGTGAGATGTATCTAGGTGCTAAAAATACATTTAAGATAAAATCAGAGCATTCCAAGATGCTGTTGGGCTGGTGATAACACTCATACCTAGCTCTCTGCTTATGGACCGTGATGCTCAGTGCACTGCCTGAAGTGCCACCCCTATGCACCCAGAACGCCAGCATTGCATTGTTGCTAGCAAGAAACAAGCGGAAGAAGATGGCATTCATGAGTGTTTATTTGTTGTGTGAATGTTCAGCTGTGACTCTCCATGGGTGCTGAGAGTGCTGGCGTGCTGTGAGAACACAACCTGCCTTTATTGCCGGAGGCCTAAGGAACAGTCAGATCCACTCCATGACAGAAGGCTGCCCCAAGAAGCACTGAAGATTTGTGGCCCTGTGGCCATTCTGCAGAGTACAGCTCAATAGCCATTCTGTCTTCAGAATGTGGAATGCGCTGATCCCTGTTGCTGTGAGAATTCTGGATGCAGAGAGCTTACAGATGTTCCCACTGGTGACTCAGATAGTGTGAGCCATGTTACCACCAATGCCATGACTGTCTCTAGTGGGGAGCAGTGATCGCTTCTAAACCACAATGGAGCCTTCCTCTGGCCAATGGTAGTTACTGTTCTGTCGAGTCTAGAAACGGTGTTGGAAATGGTTCCTTTTCATAACTAGAATGGAGTCAGAGTCTGAGCTTAGGGTTTTCTCCTTGGGGATATCTCAGAAATTCCTGGAGAGTTGAGCAAGATGTCACTGAGGATGGGGAGTAGGTGTGTGGTGGGTTACCCCCTCCTCCATCTTTGTGACAATTACAGATGCCCCCACAGATGACTTAATATAAAACAGAACGGGGGAGTGCTGAGCTGGGGGCTGTGGGATAGTTAACCACATGGCTCATGCTGGGTGATGACGTGGGCTGTCAGTGCAGGTGACACACAGGTGACAAAAGCCTGTGCTGCTCAGAGCTGCAGTTGCTGTCCTGGGGGTCTCTTCATCTTTATTGTCACATGTTCCTTCTCTGTCGCCTTCCTCCCCACTGCCCCACTTCATTTGATGGTTTCTTTCATACCCTTCTCGGGGTCAGCTTTCTCACCTTCATGGTCCGAGGTACCAGCAAGTCTTAATCATTTGTGAGGCGTGTGCAAAGGAGCTTAGGAAAGTGACCCCCAAGGCATAGCACCTTCAGTGTCTGTTCTTTGCGAGCCACTCGCCTACCAATACTTTCCTTTTCACTTAGGAAGAAAGTGGTGGACACAGCTTATTGTGCACACACTAGTACTACTGTCTGTAGAGGGTCCCTGAAGGTTCATTTTGCAAGCCTATAAATGTTCACTTACTTAAACAGTAGGTGTCACACGATTGCTTGATCTCATCATCCCAGTGTGGACTTAGCTTCAGCAGTTCTTGCCCAGTCTGTGACCTGTTCTGCACAGCACTACTAAAAAGTCAGATGTGAAGGTTAAAGCTGGTGATAGACCAAGGGTGGCAGTATGGTAACAGGCTCTAAACTCCAGCAGCCTCGGCTGTTCCCAGCAGATGCTGTCGGTTACTATTCCTGAATTTCAGGGTTGAGTCATGACCCCTGATTTCTCAGGCCAGGCAGATGCATATGTGCTTGGACCTTCCAGGCTGGCTGTCTTTGGGGTTAGGTTCGCAATCTGTTGCTGCCACCTGTTCCTGGGCTTGCTGGGCATGTCTGGTTCTAGGAGCCTCTGCACAGGGGAAACATTCACCAACTTTGCTCATTTACCAGTTCTCTGAGTTTCCTAAGTGACTGAACAGAAAATATGTAAGAATATAATGCCCCAATGACACTTCTTTCCAAGTTACATAAGATTAGATATATTAGTGCAGGCGTATAGGTAGTGTGCAGAAGTGCAGATACTCACTGAGAATCTACCTATGCATCCATTAAGGATTCTGGCCTTACAGGTGTTAAGAATCTGGTGGCAAAGATAGGACTTAATTATAACAGCCACAGCCACAGCAGCCCCAAGGTCAAAAGCACATTTGTGGTTATAGCAGTCCTTCAAGGTCAAGTCTTGCTATCCTCATGTGCGATGCTATGGTGGAGGCCAGAGAAAAGGGTGGCAACTGCTTCAGGTCAAAGTGTCAGAGCCGGGGGTCAGAACTGGGCTTTTACCACCATCTTGCTCCATACATAGTGCTTCATCCTGGGCTCCGATAGTTCCTGGAAGAAGATGTGGACAATGTAGATGGGGTAGAAATTGTTGCTGAGGAATAAATGGATGCCAACACTTCTGGCTTCAGGTAACAGGAGCACAGTGTAGAAGTTGAGAGGCACTCTAAGAGTGTTTATCCTCCCAGCCGTAGATCAAATAGAGGAAAAAATTGTTGTAATTTTCAATATAACTGCTTAGTTAATATAAACATCTAATAAATTATGTAAATTGTAAAAGTTCACACTATCAAAAAATTTAAAGGGTGAAAAATTTAAACATGAACTTTTGTTTACTTTTTAAAAAATATCTGAAAGTGCCCATAGAGTAGGGAATCCACTGGACAGGCAGGGGCCACCATTAGGAATGGCCAGAGATTTACAAAGGTGGGGATACAGTCTGTGTTCTTGAGTTAAACGATCAGTCTTGAAAAAGTATTCGGTTCAGTAAATGGAAGAAAATACTATGAAAACTGTTTCAGAGCTGGGTGTGGTGGCACACGCCTTTAATCCTAGCATTTGGGAGGTAGAGGCAGATGGATGCCTGTAAATTCGAGGCCAGTTTGGTCTATGGAGGGGGTTTCCAGGACAGCCAGAGGTACAAAACAGAAAGATCCTGCTTCAAAACAAACCCACAAAACCAAAACAACATTGTTTCAGTTTGGAGTGTTTAAAGTGAACATTGTATGCTTCAGGGTTTGCAGACTTTGCCACAAAAGGTACTTAGCCCACTTCATAGAGACAGGCAGCAGGTGGCCAAGAGGCACACATGACTGCTTGATTCCCAATGGTGCAGAGTGGGCTATGTAAAGACCAAGTCCCGGGATCTTCCGACTCGTCTACACACTACTGCAGAAGCTGACAGCTCTTCTCCACTCCCAGTATACGTGGCACGCACTCTGCTTAGTCTTAATAGTAAGGCAAATCTGTTTAAGACCTCACAGAAATGTGGAGCTTTTGATTTAGCTCTATAATAAAGGCTGTAAGTAGGAGCATTTGTTCTCTTTGAGGAAACCAGTGACCTAGTTTCCTTAATTAATTAATTAAGAGAGAAAAATGACATCAATATAAGACAAAACCCAGTCAAAGCAGGACGGTATCCTTCTTCCAGTATCGTATTAAAAAATACCTTTAAGAATATCAGAGTGCATATTAAAGGTACATATTAAGATGTTCCTTTTGTTATTGTCGTTCAAATACTCTTTCAGAGACAGAGTCTCAGTAAGCAGCTTGGCCTTGGGCATACAATCCTCTTGCTCAGCATCTTCAGTGTTGGGACTCCAACCATGTCCTACCATCTGGCTAAGGCTTTCCAGGTAACTCTGATATTTTCAAAGACTATTTTAAGCATCCTGGATATTGTCCAAAAAACTTACACAAATTAGCGAATTCTAAAAGTAAAACTGGTCAGATCTCAAACAAATTTAGGCTGCAATTTAGTACTGCGAACAGAGCAGTTAGAGCCTGGCCTCTGCTTGTCCTTCTCATGGGGTCCGCTCAGTAGATCTTTGGGGCCTTTCCAAGATTTGCATTTCTCAAGTATAGACAGTAGAGACACTTAACCTTATAGGCTACGCATTTGGTGAGCTAATTACCTTTGAAAAACGCTTTGCAAACCAAAAGGATTACATAAATGAGTGTTGGAGTTTGTGGTGACCACGTGTAGCTTTTCATTGGGAATAGGCTATTATTGGCTGTCCTGAAATCAGAGGTGGCTACGCATGAAATGGAAACACTACAGAAGTGTGCGTCAGTGCCTTAGTTTCCATTCTAATCTGTGAGCATGTGCTAATGCACTGAATCCATGGGGAAGCTGTGGAAAGCTGTGCTGTGAAGGGCGTTCACCTTCTCTTGTCTCACTGAGAAAAGGACAAATTCGGACTGACAGATTCAGCCAGAGTTTGTAGGAGTAAGATCACCGAGTGACTGGTGTGGTAGGAACCAGGGTATTTATCAAATGGCTTATTTTTAGGGTAAAATTCAAAGTGATGTGTGACTATGGTTGTTGGGACTGTTGTCTTAGTCAGGGTTTCTATTCCTGCACAAACATCATGACCAAGAGCAAGTTGGGGTGGAAAGGGTTTATTCAGCTTACTCTTCCACATTGCTGTTCATCACCAGAGCTGGAACTCACACAGGGCAGGAAGCAGGAGCTGATGCAGAGGCCATGGAGGGATGTTACTTACTGGCTTGCTCAGCTTGCTCTCTTATAGAACCCAAGACTACCAGCCCACAGATGGTACCACTCACAAGGGGCCCTCCCCCCTTGATCACTAATTGAGAAAATGCCTTAGATCAGGATCTCATGGAGGCATTTTCTCAAGGGAGGCTCCTTTCTCTGTGATAACTCAAAACCAGCCAGTACAACTGTTAAGAAGAGTATTTAATAAAAAGTATTTCCTGAGCTTAGGGTCTAGCTCAATGGAGCAACACTGCCTAGCATGTTCAAGGACTCAGATCCAGTGCCTGATACGGAGATAAAAGATGAAACAAACGGACATGCACACACATGCATGCATGTAATTGTGTACTTTAAAAGTATTTTCAAAAATCTTAAATGTTTTTATACAGAGACCAAAACAGTCTATAAAAGCTGTGATTATGAAATGTTACACGTTCATTCTTCAGGATTCAGCCTTGCATCTAGTTAGTGTCTGAAAGACAGCAATGAGTGCTTAGATGGCCCTGTCTATGTTCAGAACCTCAGCCACAGCAGTGAGGTTCAGAAACATTTAGCTTGGGATACACATACTTAATTCTCCACAGGAGTATCTGTGTAAGGCATTACATGTTAGGACTATTTTAGGTATTATTATCATGTGTCTATTCATCAGAGCACGGTGTTCTCAGGAAAGTTGAAATAACATACTATATCTATTCTAAATGATGCCTCCCTCTCCCTATCTGTGGTGTTAACAATTAATTACAGGATACGGTTTTGTATAGAATGTTTTAGTAATATCATTCCCAAACACTCTGACTTTGACTATGCTTTGAGTTGTAACCTACACAGAACACAGCACACCCACCAGGGCTTTGTAGGACGTGCGTGCATCTGCCGGTGTTTACGTGATTCCAATACAGAAAAGAAAGCCCCAAGTTCTATTCTCTACATCTCATTTGGGTGTACACAGGTACCAATATGGTTGCCAGGGTGAGAGCTACTGGGGACTAATGCCGTGGATTGCTGTAGGTGTTAGTGGGAGGGGCTCTTAAGAAATTTCTGCATATCTTGAGACTCAGAGTCAGCAGTAGCAAAGGCAGGCTGAGCTGGCATGGCTGCTTGTGTCTTTGTTGCCTGGGTACTCTGGAGATGTTTGTGCACACGAGGTGCACACACCTGCTTTAGCCACAGTTGTTGGATGGCAATCAGCAGTTGTAGCCGCGACACATGGAAGTGAATCAGTCACAGTTCAGCAAGGCAGCAGCATAAGATCCTCTGGGCAGTCACTGAATCCATGCTGTTTAAGGACGGGTCCAGACCTGGCCTCCTTATATTCTTACAGGTGGATCATTTCACTGATACAACGGCCAATTAAATATCAGAATATGTTACAAAGTGAGCAGGATTGAACTGAGGCAACTTCTCTCTGTGCCGAAGAATCTCTGACTGGTTATTCTTTCCTCTAATATTATTGTTTGCTGTGTGCATTTATCTCGAAAGTGTTGCTCTGACCAGTTAACCAGCCTCGTCTTTGACTAGAGTCCTGCACGTGGGAGAAATGCTAAGATATGGTTTTCTCTTCATGTCTAGTGAGATTTAATAGTGACTGCAGTAAGGCCACAGTGGGGATCATCCTGAGAGTCTAGAGCTTGTGTCTTGAGATAGTGGGCATGTAGGTGATTTTAGTATGGAAAAAAAGTTAGAAAAATGCAGTCAATTCATTTTCTTGGAGCAGGTGCTGGAGTTGAGCTCTCTGCTCACCGCTGGGAAGGATTTTCTGCAGTTGGCGAAGTAGTTCGGTAGCTGAGTAGCTCTGTGTTGTCAATGCTGCTAGTGTGACCTAGTGGAGTTTTAGGCTCATTACTTTAGAACATCAATGATAGTATCTTCCCGGTCACATGCAGTAGGGGTGAGTAGACCCAAGCCAGATGCCCTCCAGTGTCAGAGCATTCTCAGCCTTGGGGCTGGTGTGTCCTGTCTGCTGGGATTCCTGGAGGTCATCTCCCCAGAGACACTGAGCAGGCAGTGAGAAGGCTGGCCAGGTCAGTGTTTTCTGTCCCTGTATGGTCCATTGTGTTCATCCTCTGGGTTGAGTGTAACATTTAAATCCCATTTTAAAAAATCACTTTTGCACTATTCTTTTGGTTAAAGTAGGATTTTAGTAGTGTAGGATTTTAGTGGGCATTCCGTATAGACGCAGGGAATAGTTTTGTAGAGCCTGTTTGAGACCACAACTGAGGTACATCTGCTAGGTCTTAAATAGATACACTCAACTTACCCCGTTTCACATCCTGTTTCTTCTTGGCTACCCGGGCATCTTGTTACTTGTGCAAGTTAATTGTAACACCTACCCATCTTCATTTTTATGGGAATAGAGGCATTGCCAGCTCCTGATACCATCACAGTGGATGCTGCTGCTGCTGCTGAGGCCTAGAATCAAGTACTTCTTGTTGGACCTACTCTTCATTATAGATGTTAAAGAAAAAAGGTGAAATTGGTGTCTATTAACATATTGATCAGCCTGCCTAGGGTGTTCAAAATACTCATTAAGGTTCAAAATACCGAGGATCTCAACTATTATAGTATCGGGAGTAATTCTAGAAAATACGAATGACATCCTGACTAGTGGGCTTAAACCCTAAGAGACAGGAGAGCCTCTGTTGTCCGAGTTTCTCTTCTGGTGGCCATACAGGAGGAGTGTCTCCCTGCCCCCAGCCCTCCCCAGCACTTACATAAGTGTTTTTCAAAACTCAGTGACTTTGCCCTCCTTTGTGCAGACACAGGGCATCATTGGTGATGTCAGACTGCTGTGTCCATAGTGGTAGTCTGTGGTCTCTTTCTGAAGAACAGTGTGCAATTAGAAGCAGAGATATGCAAGAGGAGAGGCATTCCTGAGCTCCTGGCCCTTTGCACACAGCACACAGTTTGACTTGTGTGATTGGGTATTGATTAGAACCTGGACTCATCATTTAATCCTCCCTGTATTGAACACCACCGCCTCTTCAGAAGGAGGAGGTATCAGCCCAGCTACCACAGCCACCTGGATGCCCTGCTCCGCTCTGCCTCGCTCTGAGACTCACCTCCTTCTCCGGTTGTGGAAGGGGAGGGTACAGGAGCCGAGATGAGGTTACTGAATCTGTTTCGCAAGCAAGAAAGGACCTAAGAGGAGAGGTTTATTTTTAATCACAAGGAAAAGGCCTTGTAATGTTCGAGATGGCCTAAAAGGATGCTTTTGGGTGGTGGGGACAGTGACGGAAGCTAAAGGAACATTTCCCCGAGTTTGAAGCATCACACACAGGTTACACACACACACACACACACACACACACACACACACACACACACACACACACACACACACACGTACGTTGATGGATCCCGGTTCCCCATTGGACTGTCCCTTGAGTTTTTCAGCATCCTTAACTTCTTTCTTACATATTTACTCTGGCTTTCCTTTTCTTCTAACCCAAATTTAGTCCGCCCCACCCCAGGATTTTGTCTTTAGTCTTTGACTAGCAAGTTTTCAAATAATCTTGACATTACTAGGAATGTATGACTTTGGAATAAGCTTTCAGAAACTAAGCAGCACAGGAAGTGTGGGAGCTCTAGCCCTTGCTACATTTATGTAGCCATTCCCACATGGCTTAAATGGACTTTTTAGACACGTGAGTGATTTATAAAAATGAGGTCCGTTTTTTGTTAAATGAGCCTCAGTAGGGATAAATGAAGAGATATGGGCTTGCCTGTGGGGACCTGAGGACGGGACCTAGGCTGTTCCGAGGCCCTTCTCCCCTCCCCGAATGAAGCCAGACCCTCCTTTTCTTCACTTGTCCCCTGCTGTGAGCAGTTGTATTTCAGCATTGTCATCACCACAAGCATTTGGAAGCAGATCTGAGCCAAGCAGCTGTTAACCAGCTAGCCAGGGTCTAAGACTCCCGAGCCGCAGGGAGTGGGTACCATTCCATCCAGGGGTGAGCCTGACATGGAAGTGGACGTGAGCGCGTCTTCCAGACAGTCCTCCTACCCGAGGAGGACTCTGACTGAGCCCCCGAAAGTGAAAAGTCTGCAGGCGGCTTGTATTTATTTGGCTTATACAGGGATAGGAAGTTTATTATTAGTTTGTATTAGGTAGGATGCTAAATTGGGATTCTCCATTTTTCCTTCCATTTTACAGATGAAACTGGTTTCTTCTTTATTAAGAGATGCTGGCATACCTCATACTGGAATATGATATGGTCCAAGGTCACACTTTCATGAATTCTAGAACTGATTTTTATGAGTTCATTGGTCTCAAGAATGAGTAAAGTGGTGATCAACTGAGAAGAGTGTTACGTGTGTGTGTGTGTGTGTGTGTGTGTGTGTGAGAGAGAGAGAGAGAGAGAGTGTGTGTGTGTGTGTGAGAGAGAGAGAGAGAGAGAGAGAGAGAGAGAGAGAGTGTGTGTGTGTGTGTGTGTGTGTGTGTGTGTGTGTGCGTTCAGGCACCACTGTCTGTCTGCATTCCCTGTTTTGCGCTTCATGCAGATTCTAAACAAACAAGTGATAACTTAATCGATGAAGACTTTTTTCCAAATACCTTTCTTCCATATTAACTACGAATGCCCTCTGCATGAACACCGTGGCGCACATGTACATGTAACGTGTACACGCGTACACGTGTACTTACTCCACTTCATAATGTGTCCTTGAGCATCATAAATGTGACGCTGTCACCAGGAGTTAAAGGCACTGCTGTAAAGAAGCATGGTAAAAAGCGACAGGGTAGGCGGAGCTTCTGAAGCTATATATAGTTTTGTAGTGTGTTCACAGAATTTCTGCTCAGTAGAACAATTTGCTGAATTAGGCTGTCTTACCAGATGTGCCTACAAAGCAGACAATTTCCAACTTTGTCCCTACTTAGAACTAAATGGCACGCTCTGAAGACCCCGAGAACCTTTTGCTTAATTGAAGCATGCTTGCTACACTGGGCTAAAACTAGTTTGTTGTGGCTATGGACACGTTTTCCATCCTAAAACTGCCTGGGGATGGCTTTGAGGAGTAGCCAGGCAAACATTGACTTGCTCACTTTGGTCTCTTGGTTCTCTCTTCTCTCAGACCCTCTATCGTTAGATTTATATTTACTTCTAGGTTTATAAGCTTGGATGTGCCAGTTACATTAGCAGTGCAGCCTGCTGGTGCCACAGGTGTGAGATAAGTTACAGCGCACTGGCGGCTTGGAACAGTTTTTTATGCCAGTTCAATACGTTTGACCGCTATGAATTTTATTTATTTATTTTTTTGAAACCTAAGTTACGTGACATGATTCCAGTAGTGCTTTAAGTAATGGCGATGATAACAAACTCCTCAGAGTCAGTAGTAGTGCTTACCACGTGCAGGCACAAGCCTCCCTACGTCACGCTGCTAGGTGGGGGTACAGTTTTACACATGGGGAAACACATGCAAGAACGTGACGTTACACCAAGGCCACAGGCTGCCCCGGTGTAAGACCAGATGTGGAGGGCAGCGATGTGTCTTCCGTGCCCTCAGCCCTGGGCAGACTGCTGCTCTACTACTCTACTTAATGTTTTCAAGTTCCGTCAGCATGGCCTCAGGTGTGCATTGGGGCCACTTACGTCATGAAGATGGTAGCACCCTCTTTCCCTCACCTTTGTACTGAGCACGGGGACAGGCTGTTGTCATAGAACAGAGCAAACACGAGTATGGGCAGATCTCAAGTCTCGGCAGTTGTTTATTGTTTAAAAATAGTATTTAGTCTGGCATTGGGCTTTTCCTTTGGGGATCCTCACCAGAGGTCCCCATGTTGTCTGCCAGTCCAGAGGACTTTCAAGTTTGTGTTTTCCCTGTTTAACAAGCACAGCTTTAGAGGTGAAGCTGACGCACAAGGCACTGACAGGCAGCCTCACCTGACATTCCCTCAGCGCGCTTCTGAAGAATAAAACAAATGGGAAGCAAGGTCCTCAGCTTCTCTACACCTCACTGGACGTGTGTGTGTGTCTGATGTGTTTGCATGTGTACGTGTGTGTGTGTGTGTGTGTGCACACGCACATGTGCGTTAGAGGACACCAGCCCAGCCCAGCTGGAGAACCCCCGCTTCTCAGGCCGATCAGGGAGGGTTTAGGTCGGGCTCGGCCTCTCTCTGACCGTGCCAATGAAGTGTGAGGTTGCTCATCGCTAACATTGCTTCCCTGAGGTTTTTCTCTGGGTTAGTGTTAGGGGTGGGTGGGTAGGTTGGTTGGTCTGTCTGTCTGTCTGTCTGTCCTGCCTCTTCTGGTGCTTGTCCTTTCCAGTCTACACTCACTGCGTTCTTCTGCATTTGGCGTGGTCAGCCCATGCAACCTTTTGAAGTCAAATTGACTGTTTTAGAAAATACTCTTCGTGCTGGTCACCGCTCCCTACCTCACTTGCGTGTGTGTTCCATTTAAGGAGGCTTTATTTCATCCTTCTGGATGTCCGTGCTGCTTGATTAGAAGGAGCTCTCATAGTCTGACACATTGGTCTCTGGTATTGTAAGACTCTTGGGAACTAATGAGAAGGTGACTTCTGGAAAGAGGTATGTTACATGGAGACACAGACAAGAAGTACCAGCAGGTGGATTCGCCCCTAGCATTTGCTGTGAGTCAGAAATGCATGGTGAATGCAGTTAAGTTTATTAAAAGACCGTGTTGACTTTTGTGAGTTGGCAGTTTCCATACAGTTTCTGTTGTCTTGTTGTGGTGGTGGTGGTGGTGGTGACTCTGTTATAGGCATGCCAGCAGTCTAGAGTCCCAAATTCATCTAGAGGTACTTGTGGGAAACCAGCAAAGGCCTCATCCGAGCCTCTTCTGTGCTGTTCAGCAAACTCATTGGTGCAGCAACAATGCCATATGTAGAGCTGTGCTGGCAGAAGGAATGCTCTCAGGAAGGGGTGACTCAGAGCCCAAAGCCAGGCTGCACTGTTTAGCTGCTGGTGGTGGCTTTTAATGTGTAATGCCTTGGGCCTATTATCTATGTAACATGAGGCCAGGAAGTCTTTGGGTAGAACATAAAACTCAAGGATTGACCCATTTCATTAGACCTTAAAGACCTTAACACCTGGGGAGAATCCGTTTTTCAAAAGATGCTTACACGATTGGATGATAGATACTTGATACTTGAAACAACCAGTTTCAGAAATTATGCTTGCTTCTTAATTTATGATTTTGCTCATAAAACGCAAAGGGTTTTCTGTTTGTGGCTGACAATCATGGAGAAGGCCGCCCCACCTGCAGACTTCTACATGCTTTTTTTTTTCTTTTAGGCTGGCAGAGGTGTTAGGTTTTTTGTGAGACTGTATAGAATAACTAAAAGTAAACATCTTATGGCCCATTTTCTGAATTTAAATGTGTGGGGTGTTTTCCAGTGGTTGTGAGACTCAGTATAGCCTAGACATCATCTTGTCCCGTGTTGTAGCAGCACTCTCTGGTATTAAGACTTTTGAGAGTAAGAATCAGTCACTGAAATAAATAGGAAGTTCTCTTGGACTTATGGCATGACATTTATCCCAGTTGCATCCCTCACGGTAAAGCGTCAAATCCTTTAACCATCACAGTGGCCAGGAGCTCCGTGTTCTGATATCTGCTCTGGTTGGGTTGGAGTAATGAGGGTTGGGCTGATCTCTAGAAGGTGGCTGCAGGTGCTGGAGCCGTAAGCATAGGGAAAATGATTTAGGACAGGTAATAGGCAGGTGTGGCTCTATTCTGGCAGCCAGGGGAGGTCCAGATGAAGGCACAGAATCTAAGGTAGGCCAAGAGGTGGGTACCTCCAAGTAAATACAAAGCTTAGTGGAGGTGGCAGCTTCAGACAGGCAGGGGGCTGAGGTGGGGAGAGAACAGATAGAACTGTTCTGCCATCTAATGACTTTACCACTGGGAATCGTGTGTCAGACTCTGAGCAAACACTGACATGTTTTTGACATCAGGCCTGGAAAAGCCAGTGCGTCTTTGGAGTCAAATAGGAGACAACATTTGCCATGGGCAGCTTCCCTGTTGTCGTGGGGCTGCCTCACGTGCACCTGTGGATGGCCCCTTCCACTCTGTGGCGTGCACTCTTGTCCATTTGTCCCAGCCTTTAAGTAGGCTTATTGTGCGTCCCTCTCACCTGTTGCAAGGCTGGCACAACTTGGCCATGAGTAAACCCCAGCAATCTGAGCTCTCCTCTCCCCGAAGTTTCCTGTTTCAAGCAGAAGATTCTTTTGAATGTGCGTGATAGGATCAGCACACAGCTTTCTAATGGCCCGGGCTGTCTTCACACCACAGAGCTTCTTGTTCAGGGGAGTAATTACAGCTCCCTTCGCCCCTACTCCATGCTTCAGTTAGAAGAGACAGGCTTGTGTTATTTTTGATGCAGCTGTTAACAACAGTCCTATTTTCTTAAGAGCTGGGCTTGCATTGCTCAATGACAGAGATCTGAAAACAAGCTGGGGACAATTCTACTGCAATGAATAGGAGATGCCTCCAGACGTACTGTTTTCTATATGGGGTCAGTAGTCTCTGCAGAGGACACTGTGACAGACTGGCCCTGTTCCCTGAGTGGACTTACTGTCTGGCTCTCACTGACCTATATCCCTGAGAAAAACAAGAGGTGAAGGGTACACGGGACACGATAGTTTGGATACTTCTGGCTTGGAGAATGAAGTTCTGAAGGGTGTAAGGGACCCATGACTGGTGACATGACACATTTTTCATGGCTGCTGACTCGGAGGTTTGACTGAGCCTAAGTTCAGTTTTCAAAGTGCTTGGTGTTCCAAGGAGATAATCCCAGCGATAGGCGTAAACACCTATACTGAGTATTGAATGTTTTTAGTAACTGTTAAACAAAAGGGGATTGGAGCTACCTAGTGTTAGAGCATGTATTCACTACTTCTTGATTCTTGTGGACTGTAACTCTTCCTTAATGATGGAGTCGGAGACACAGACTGACTTAACTCCCTTTCAACTTGATTTCTCTCCTCTCTTGAACTATCTCTTTGATTCCTGAGCAGTAACAAATGCCCATTTCCTTTTGAGACAACACAAATCGGGAAGTGACAGTTGAATTAAAACAGGAAGCCCTTTGGAAATAGAAAATATTCAAGATCAGCAGTAGTTTCATCCTGATACCGCACATCACTTGAAGTGGTAAGAGTGTCTCAGTGGTCAGTTATGGGCTGGAGGTGCATGTACTTCTAGAACTTACCCAGTCTTGTATTTTAAAACTGCAAGCCTTTGATAAAGCCACAAGATCACTGTTTCGAACTAGTGTCACTGGAAAAGGTATGGCCAGGAGTGGGGTTCTCTTCTGTCCCTACTCTGGGTGACTCCTCAGGAAGACCATGTAGCCATGTAACTGCCGGTTCTTTACCAAGACCTCTCTCTTGTTTCTTAGTCTCTGTGCTCTGCCCCTGCCTGTTCCCCATCTCTGTCCTCGGTTGAAGTGATGAGGTGTCCCAGTAGCCTAGACTTCAGCTTTGCTCCACCCTCCTGGCTCAGTCTGGTTCCTTTACATGGGAACTGGGGACCAGAAAAGGGAAAGGGTGGCATCTCTTAGTGAGGGGTGTCACCTGCTAATCTTCTGTGTGTCTTTGCTCCGATTTTATCCCTGCATCCATCATTCAGAGACTCGTCACCTAACACACAGACACAGACACACAGACACACAGACACACAGACACACACACACACACACACACACACACACACACACACACACACACACGCACACTGTGAATGAGTGGCCCTTCCTTCCATCTGCTGAAGCCCTGGCCACTCTAAGCATCTCTCCTGGCCTTTGCCCTCTGTCATCTGCCCACAACAGCAGTGTGTGCCTTTGAAGATGGCAAACAGCATTCCCACTGCCTTTGCCACCCTCTCTCCTCCCTATACCTCAGCATACTGAGCCAAGATGCCTCAGGGGTGTGCTCAGTTGAGTTGCCTGTCAGCAAGGCCTATTCATATGCCCGGCACCAGCATTAAGGATATGTGCTATCTTCCCTTTCTTCCCTTGGCCTTGGGTCCTGAGCCAAGTAAAGAAGCTGAAATGTCTTGTCCAACTCTCAGTTGCCAAGTTTGCTGCTGCTTCTGCTGTTCTTGTTATCTGTTACTTTGATGTGTGAATGTGAACCTCAGAATTATGGAGATCATCAGTCAGAATTAGGAAAAGTTTTAATGACATAGGATTCCATTATGTTGAAAGGTGGCAAAACACGGCTTCAAGGGAAGCTTTGTTCTCAGATCCTGTTATGGTCGCATGTTCACATAGGGAAGAGAAGCTTGATTCTTTTTATCTTACTCTCTTTGGAAAATCCACTAAATTTTATGATTTCATGGTAGATTTCTTTCTTACAAGTTGTACACTTGATCTATCTGACTGTCTTTCCTTCTTTCTTTCTATTTAGCATCTATCTTATTTGTATCTATCAATCATCTACTTATCTGTATATATATTATTATTAAACACCTTAAAATGTGTGCTACTTTGCCAACAGAGTTTACAAGTTAGATAGTGATTAAATTACTACAAAGGTAGGGTATTTGTTACCATTTTGCTTAGACCTCTGAGTTTAAGGAGTATTAGTAGATTTTGTATTTGTATTTAGAAAATCGCAGCATTAGGAACTGGCAAAATACCAAATTAAATGAGCCGAGGATTTTGAAGAAATCATGTATGTCTATCTGTAGCTTTGCCTTGTTTGTATTTTTAAAACAATTAGACATGGATGTGAAATCTGAGCATCTGCTCATGAGCGTCCTGTCTGCAAAGCCTTTTGTCTAGTCGCTACAGGGAAGTATGCTGGGTGTATTTTAGAAGATCCGCTGCCAGTTCAAAGTGACATTGAATAGATTAGTTGGTTAGATGAATTGATTCAAGCCATTCATTACTCAACTGGTTAATTGTGTGTTGACTGCGTAGATTAAATACACACAGGGCCCTGGCAGTGTCCTTGAAGCCAGGGCCTTAGGGGGCGGACACAGATCCCAGGATCCTTGTTCTCTGTACATCATGCAGGGTGGCCCCTGCCTTCTGGGCACCTTTCGCCTATCCTGAGTTGGGCTATGCTCTGGAGCAGATGGTTGTCAGTAGAGATGACGTTTGCTGGCACTGTTGTGGTACGGTGTGCCAGGCACTAGGTTCAGTGTTTCAAGGCTTGCCCGTTAGTGCTTAGAGCAAGCCTGCTTAGAAACTTAAGTAGTGGTGCTTGGGGTGCTTCCAGAGGCTGACTTCCAGAAGGTGATGCTCTTTCCCCTGAGTCTGATCCCGGAGACTGCATAGGTGAAGCACCGGGCCCTGGTGGAGGGGACGCAGTTCTCTCTTCAGGGGTTCACGGGCTGGGGCCGACAGCCTTGAAAAACGGCTCTTGTCTGGCTTCAGGCTGCAGGCTTCTGCTGTTCTTCCTAAGGCAGGATACATACAGGCAGGTAGGATTCTCATGACAGCTCTGTAAACCACACCTGGGAACGGAATGGCTGTGGATGATTTCTGGTTCTAGAGCCATCCTGCGATCCTGAGGTGGCTGAGGTGGTTGTTATAAACCTGATGCCAGCCATTCACTTGGTCTCCTTATTTACTGAGTACCCAGCACTCTGGCCAAGTGTCAGTATACTAAGGGAGCGGAGTGGGCAGGCATCACTTCAAATCACCAATGGAGTATGTGTCTGTGGATTCCTTTATTCCATTTGTAAGTTTAATTTGCATTTGTTGAGATCACACAGCTGATCAGGCCTGTGGGCACAAATCCTGTGCTGCTACGCTGGACGCAATGGTGAGGTTTTGAATGGCTGTAAGGGGCAGGTGTGTTTGCTTACAGGACACATTTTGTGAGCAGGCTTCTTGGTTATAACCTCATTCTGCGCTGGCTCCTCCCCCATCCCCACCCCAGCCTTTCCTTCTTTCTTTTTTAATTTTAATGGAGTCACTGTAAATGAGTAGAGCAGTAGTCCTGCATGGGATGTACCCAGCTCTGCTCCCTAGCACCAGCTCTTCAGTGAGCCACACAGAACGGGGCACTGGAGTCTGTGCGCAGTGAGGACAGAACTGTCCTGCCTTCTTCCCCAGACTGCTCCAGTCTCGAAACAGTGCACTTGACAAGACATAGGCAAACATGAATATGAACCTGCTAGAAAAATCCAGCCTGCCTGATTATATCCTCTTTGGGGGACATGTTTTTATTTTCAACATGGAAGACAAATAAGAGCGAATTTCCACAGAAGCACAGCTCTCTGTTGCAGCGCCCTGTGGTGTTTAACGAGCTGAACAGCCCCTCCTGCAGTTAATCTTTGCACAAAGGAGATGATGTAATCCCTTTAGCTCTGGCCACGTGGCCAGCGTGCCGTCACTGTCTTCACATGGATACCTCTGTGCTGCCAGTGCCGTATTGGCTTCTTGCAACCTGTGCATTTGTAATTAAATTGCTTTTCCTTTGTCAAGGCTGTCCTTCACATGGGGTCACAGGAATATGAACAAGGCTATCTTGCTTTCAAGGAGGGGTTGCACTGGTGAAAATGATGACCAGAAAAATGACTGGAGTGTGCGCAAAGCAGGGGAGCCTCCGTGAGTGCACATGAATTAACACTGGGGTGGGGGCACGGCAGGCATGCTTGGTTGCCAATAGCAACCACTTGCTTCATTATTAGAAGAGTGAAACTCTGGACTTCCAGCTTCTCTCTCTCTTCCCTTGCTTTGCTGTGACTGGTTGAGGGAGGAGCCAGCTGAGCCCTGTGCTTCAGAGGGGAGGAGACAGCCATGCTCTAGGGGATTCAGCTGGGTATACATACAAGCACTTCCTTTCCGACTTGCAAACCCCACCTTGTGTGCTGCCTCTGGCTGTGCCCCTCTCCACTGTCGTGACTGCATCCTGTGGCATCCGTAGCCACATGACAGCTGCTGTGAGCTGTGCCACATTTTGCCCAGCTCTGTGCTAGGTGCTTTCATGCATTTTCTCTTTGAGTTCTCCAACGATTGTCTAAAATGCATGACTCACCCAAGAGGAAACTGCAGCCAGGAGAGATGAAATGATTACTCTGGCCCTTCCAAGCCTAAAATGAACCTGCATAGGAGTCAGAGAAGGGCTAGAAAGACACGGATCCCTGCATTCAGGCTCGGGACCTTCTTTTTCAAGAAGTCAGTCAGTAGTCTCCGGGTCCCTGTACCCCTAACAACTGAGGCTTGGTTGTGCAAACTAGACCTATATACAAGGGTTTAATTTTCCCAGTACTATTAGTTTAATGACCAGGCGGTAGCATCATAAGATTTAGGCAGTTTCAAGGTGGGGCTGGAGAAATGGCACATTGAAGCTCTCACGAAGGACCTAGGTTCACTTCCAAGCACCCACAGTCATTCCAGTTCCAGGGGATCTGACACCCTCTCCCAGTCTCTGTGGGCCTCGGCATACGTGTAGTCTACATACATACACACACGCACACTGTTTAGTTTGTCTCCTGTTTCTGTGATAAAACACTGATGAAAGCCACTGTGGGTAGAAACGGTTGATTTGATTTAGAGGTTACCATCAGTAACTGAGGGATTCCAGGGCAGTACATGGAATACCACTGTGTACTGCCTCATTTTCCATGGCTTGCTCAGCTTGCTTCTTAGACAGTCTAGAACTATGTGTCCAGGGGTGGCACTGCCCATAATGAACTGGGCACTCCCTCGTCAGTAATGAACCAAGAAAAGCCTCATAGACTTGCCTAAAGATCAATTCTCAGATTACCGTAGTTTGTGTCAAGTTGACAGAAACTAAGTAGCATGTGCGCAAGCATGCACGCACGCACGCATGCACACACACAGAGAGAGAGAGAGAGAGAGAGAGAGAGAGAGAGAGAGAGAGAGACGCACATATAAAATAAAAGTTAATCTTAAAGGAATGATACGGCTTCATCGATGTCATGGTGACAGTTTTTGAAGTGCAAACATCTGGATCACATTAGCCAAAGCAGCTTCTAAAAACACAATGAGACAGACTAGGCTGTTGGCCCTGTGTCTCCAGGGACCTTGCCGATAAGTGGTATGGGACGAATTTTGGTTAGTACTTATGGGCTGCACACAGAGTGACGGAAATAACTCCTATAAATCAGGAATCAGGGTCCTCTGCTCCTAGGTCCCTGAAGTGCCCTCCTCTCTGTGGAGATGGAAGGAGTGGGTGTGGTGAGGAAGGCTCGTGGCACAGCCGCAGTCTTCCCACCTGGCCCTGTGCCTTGTCTCCTTCTCAAGGCCACATGCACATTGGGTGTATCAGGCTGCGTTGTTTCTTTGAAAAGGATTCTCTTTCTTGTGGACCGTGGAAGATTGGGGCTGTGCAGGAGGAGGATGTGGTGACCTTCTGTTTCCTGAGCCCTTGCCTCTGTCCATTAGGTTTTACATGTGTCACCTCTTTCCTGTCTAGGGATGCTGCCTGAGGGGCTGAGTTTACCTTCCTGGGAGGGGCTGGGAGGGGCATTCAGAACAGCTAGAGGTATACCAGCAGATGGTGAAGGGTGCTGGTGATGATGGTGGTGATGGTGGTGGTGGTGATGATGGTGGTGGTGGTGATGGAGGTGGTGATGGTGATGGAGGTGGTGATGGTGATGGTGGTGATGATGGTGGTGGAGGTGATGGTGGTGGTGGTGGTGGTGGTGGTGATCGGGAGGATTTGGAGGAATAGCATCTGTCTCCTCTCAGAAACTCTAGAGTAAGTTGTTAGGCTTAGAGGTGTTCGATGGGAAAAAGGGAAGGCAAACCTTGTTTAGCTTTGCTTTCCTTGGTAGAATATGTGGTGGCTGTCAGATAAGGCTCAGGGGTGAGAGAAGCCAGGCGGGTGTCATGGTGACTGTGATGTCTCTGTACTGTGCTTGTCTTTTTGCCAGCTGTATGGCTCTGCTCATAGGAAGGGCCATTTTGGTGGCTGCGTCTGTCCAGTCTGGACAGTGACAGTGAAGTCTTTAACAGAGTTTTTTCTCGAGCTACTGATCCTATAAACTAAGATGTTGAAATAAAAATCACCAGTTTGGCTTTGTTTATAAACAAATATCCTTATAAAATCCAAGGACCGCTTTCTTGGCTCTAAACTCTCTTGTAAATCTGTGTCCTGTTCACAGTGTTGTATAGTTAAGAAACTGAGCATCTTTGTGCGTACGACACTTAAGCTGTTGGGCGTGCTCACCTGGCAGGTGTACACAGACAGAGTCACTTTTCCTTCCTGGCAGCTCCTCACCAGTTCCTTTCTGTGTCTCTTCAGCCACACCTAGTCACGTGCCTGGCTCAGATCTGCTGCCCCACACCTGCTAAGAGCCAGACTTTGTAACTCATTGGCACAGGATACGGGGTTGGGTACCAGGAGTACTCCAGAAAGCTGAGCTTAAGAATCTTGAGGTGTCCACAGCTATGGGGTTCCACTAGTGCCCCTAATGAGGTACCAGTTTTAAGACCCATCTTTCTAATGTTTCACACAGCACAGCATACTTTCAACTTCTGGTTCTCGTAGATACAGCAGAGCATCCAGACCCAGAAGTTATTATAACCTTGTTTTTGAAACAAGTTCTCACTAGGTAGATCTCACTATCCTGGAACTCGATATCGCAGACCAGGCTGGCCACAGACTCACAGATATCTGCCTGCCTCTGTCTTCCAAGTTCTGCGATTAAAGGCCTAGGCTACAACTCCTTGATAAACAAAACAAACAATTTTTAATTTTGTGTATGTGTGCACACCTGAGTGCAGTTGCCTGGGTTTACACACAGGTGTGAGTTGCCTCGTATGTGCTGCGAATCAGACTCAGGCTGTCCAACCACAAGAGCAGTGTGTATTCTTAACTACTGAGCCATTCCTAGCCCTCAACCCCGTGTCTTGGGCATCTCCTGTACACCCGACCTTCCTGGATGTGACTACTCTGTTGTAATCTGTGCTCTGTTGCTGTGAAAAGACACCGTGATCACGACAACTCGTAAAAAAGAAGCGTTTACCTGGGGGTGGTTACAGTTTCAGAGGTTAGTCTGTTGTCATCAGGGTGGGAGCTCGGGGGCATGCAAACAGGCATGGTGGCTGGGAGTCTTAGATCTGGATCTGAAGGCGGGGGAGGGGGGGGGGGAAGGGAGGGACAGAGAAAGAGAGACACAGAGAGAGAGAGAGACAGACAGACAGAGACAGAGAGCGCTCCAGCCAGCCAACCACTGGGCCTGGCTTGGGCTTCTGAAACCTCAAAGCCCACTCCCAGTGACACACTTCTTCCAACAAAGCACACTTGGTAATCTTTTCAAACAGTGCCCCTCCCTAAGCATTTGAATATATGAACCTATTTTAGGCCATTTTTATTCCAACTGCTTCATAGCTATTTTCACAGTAGACACGGCTCACACAACAGTTAAAGCTGAGAGCCTTTTAGATAGATTCTGTTGGATAGACATCAAAGTCCATGCCATAGCAGCCTACTTCCTAAAGGTCTTTTTTGTTTTGGGAGTGGGGGTGGAATGACAACTAATATTTTTATTCAAAATGCTTATGTTAAGAAGATTTGGATTTACTGTGTTTGAAGAACTTATTCTGAGATTTTAGTTTTAATTGCGTATGCTTGTGTGTGTGTGTGTGTGTGTGTGTGTGTGTGTGTGTATGTATGTATGTTTGTGTGCAGTGCCTGTGGAGAGCAGAAGAAGGCATTGGATTCCCCCTAGAGCTGGTGTCACAGACAGCTGTGAGCCACCTAGTGTGAGTCCCGGGAACTAAATTTGGGTCCTCTGCTTTAAACAGTTAAGTCATGGCTTCAGCCTCAACATAGTTATTTTTAAAAACTCCTCAGATTGAATTTCTGATATGATAAACATCCATGAATTATGTGGCTGTGGTATGGACAGAGCGATGATCAATAGCTGGAGCCTATACATATCAGCTCGGGATCCTTGAGACTTTGGGGAGGGTTATAAAGAAGCCTTCGTTGGGTAGCAGGAGATGAGGCCTTCCCTCCATAAAGTAGCATGTGAGGCTCCTGTGATAGAAAGATACTCAGAGAGTGGGAGGGTACAGGAGGCTGTCCTGGACAAGGGCAAGAAGGTTTCTAGCTCGCTCTCCTGTCTCTCCTCCAACTCACACCAGTAGTTATTGTGCATTAAATAGGAATTTATGAGCTCCTGGGACCATAATACCCATTTATAGCATTATTAATCTGAGAAAATTTATTCCTGAAATTGAGAAACAACATGCTTTCCCCAGCAGCTTGGGAAGTCCACGGCTGTTGACCCCCAACAGTTCCTTCTTGGCAGTTGCTGGTTTTGTTTTTTGGTTTTTGGTTTTTTGGTTTTTTTTTTTTTTTTTTGGTTTTTCAAGACAGGGTTTCTCTGTGTAGCCCTGGCTATCCTGGAACTCACTGTGTAGACCAGGCTAACCTCGAACTCAAGAATCCACCTGCCTCTGCTTCCCAAGTGCTGGGATTAAAGGTGTGCGCCACCACTGCCCGTCTTGGCAGTTGCTGTTAAGGATCTGAAATAGGTGGAAATACTAAGGGAATTCAGTTAGGATACAAATAGAAAGGGAAACATCTGGGATATCTGGTTCTTTCAGTCAGACGGGGATGATCAAATACAAAAACCCAATGTAGAGTTTGGAACCTAGAAGAGATGTCACATCAAGTTATTGGACATTAACCTGCTTGTGTTCTTTCTGTGCCTTTTTAAAAAGTTATTTTAGAAAAGGGCAGTAAATGGTTACATCCATGAAAATGACTTCTCTTACAGAAGCGGGACAAACTTTAGAGAGGAAGTGGAGGGGAACTTGAGAATAGGAGCATGGATTTCACCTTCTGCCCCGAAGTGCTCTGGTGACGGGCTCCAGCTACACAACCAGGGCTGTTCACTGCAGTGCGTTTATAATAGCAGGCTTGGGTGACAGAGAGCTCCGTTTGCAGTGAAGTTCCCGAGCAGGTGCTGGACTCGTGACGTCACACAGAAGGAAGCTCAGCATGCGGGTGGGTCAAGGGGAGCTGCGGTGAATGGACACAGCGTGATTGCATACATGCAGAGACCACAGGCAGGCAAAAGAAACGGAGCTGCAGAAAAAAGCACAGATGAGTGTTTACCCTAACCTCCGAGGGATTGACAGGGCTAGGGCTCTTAAACAAGGTGGGGTTTCAGACATGTGCACGTAACATACATACACTTGTGCCTCCATGTATGGATGTCACTCTGGTGCTCCTCCACGGCAGGGATCCATCTTGGTGGACTAGAAGACTTAAAGCAATTGACTTGAAAGCCCTTCTGTTTTACTGTTAAGTAATCGAGTAATCAGATCACCAGGGCTCTGAGTGTTCATTTACTATATAAAATAGCGACTCGTCCTTCTCCTTTTGAGGTTTGGAAGGTCACACAGTGTTTTGGTTGCAGAGTTGACTGATGTCATGCCACCAGCTTCCAGGAAACCTGCTGGTCTGACTTTCAAGAAGAACTTAGTGTGTTTTCTCCTCACTTTAAGGAATTGTTTTCTGAAGAGTCCTGTCTATAGAATGGGCCAAGGGCATGACGTGGAAGCCATGTGTACCAAGGGCATCACTGGTTTTGTTCAGCAGAGTGAAGCCAAGGGTAGGGAAGAATGTGCTTCTGTTTGATTATCTATTAGACGTGGGGCATAAAGGGAAGCTGAGTCAAACAGGCCCCTCGAGATGCCCCTGCTTCCTGGAGGTCAGCTTTGGTGGTGGTGGTGGGGTGTCCATCTCCCCATCTTCAAGAAGGAGTGGAGTCCCTGATTCTAATGCCTAAGCTCCTGTGAGTAGAGGATGAGGAGATCAGAGACAGACGATTTAGGCTCACTTCCTTTCCTTTCCAGTTTTATCTGCCATGCTCTGCCATGGAAAGAGGCGGGGACCTGAGGATGCCCTGGTGCAGGTGGGATGGGCGGGCGGGGAAGGACGCTTCGAAGGAGAACTCGGAGGGTGTTCTCCTGTTGGGATTGCTTCCTGCGTTGCTAGGTTATTTATAATCAGTCTCACAAAGGAATGCCCAAGGTTAATGTACCATGACTGTGTTGGTTTCTCAAACACATCTTTCTTGGGGAACGGGCAGCCTTCAACAGTGACTTGTCTCAGGCCTTGTTTTTCCTTTGTAAGTAATGATCCCTTGCCTTCTAGAACACTAATCTCAGGTGAGTGAGCAGAAGGTTCCTCAGACCAGTTTCTTAAAGCAGTGCTGACATCCAAGAGTGAGCCCTTCCTCAGATATGCTGCTGCTACTGCTGGGTCTGAGCGGGCTTAGGAGCTGCAGTCGTGGGAACAGGAGCCCTGGAGTTCTTTTCAGTGGTCTCTTAACTGAGGTGAAATCAGGACTTTTGACTTTGCCACAAAAAAGAATTTTGGGGCCCGTCAGTGTGAAGTAAACTTGAGATTTGTAAGAGGTTTTGACATAGGTTAAGCATGAGCATTTTGTGCAGTGTGTGTGTGTGTGTGTGTGTGTGTGTGTGTGTGTGTGTGTGTGTGTGTGTGTGTATGTGTGTGTGTGTGTGTGTGCTTCACAAGAGAGTTACATGTAATCCTCTTGAGAGTAGCCATTTGGTGATTTTTGAAGTTACGTCTCAAAAGGTCTTTTTTTTCTTTTTAGTTTTTGGTAAATAAGGCTGTAAGATATTTCCTAAGGTTAGTGGGTAGGTTTATAGGCTGATAAAACCGTAGGTCACAAAGGTTAAACAATGAGTTAAGACTTTTTTCTTGTTTATGTGATTCCCAGAAAAATGCAAGTTTATCTGTCGGAAATGAGTTAAGGTAACGTGTCTCTGTATGAAAGTAGTAGTAACTCTGTATTGCTAAATTTACAGCAGATTTGTTAATTTGGCTAGAATTCTTCACTCAGAGTTGTCAAGAAGCCTCAACCAGATTGTAGAGTTAGAACTCTTAAGCCAGTGGTTCTCAACCTTCCTAAAGCTGTGACCCTTTAATATAGTTGCTCATGTTGTGGTGACCCACAACCATAAAATTATTTTCATTGCTACTTTATAACTAATTTTGCTACTGTTATGAATCATGATGTAAAATCTGATATGCAGGATATCTGAGATGCAGGAGATGTCTAGATACCTGTGAAAGGCTCATTCGACCCACAATTGAGAAACAATGTCTATGCCCTTTCTTTTCATCCTATATTGGTCCCACCCTTCTATCTGTCCATCCATTGGTCCCACCCTTCTATCCATCCATCCGTCTAGCTAGCTATCATCTATCTTCTTTCTATCTGTCTGTCTGCCTATCACCTATCTATCTATCATCTAATCTATCATCTATCTATCTATCTATCTATCTATCTATCTATCTATCTATCAATCATCCATTACACTCAGCCTGGTGGGAGGTGAAGCCATCTCAGGTTCCCATTTCACATGGAAGGCGTGGGAAACTGGCCCCTGCCAGTGTCACTCCAGGGAGACAGGCAGCTGACCCAGACAGCTTTGTTCCTGAGCCCTGCCTTGGAGTGGACATTAACTCTGACCTGTGGTGTTGCTTTGAGGTACACTTCAAACTTCCAGTGCTACTCACCTGTGCCTACCACTGATTAGGAACTGTTATCTGACACCCCCTCCCTCCCACCTTGTGTCCTTAAGACAGTAGCCTATAACTTCTAGATGCAGGGCCTGGAGCAGAGAGCTGCCCAGGTCTTAGTACAGGGCACAATACAAAGCTGTAGAGGCAGAGAGCTTTCTAGCGGAGTGAGTGGGTGGCCACACCACACCCACTTAAGTGCCCCTTCTGCATTCCTGCTGCTTTCATTCTTACTGAGTTTAGTTTGCAAAAGGATCCCTCATGCTTTTGGTAGAGAAGACACCGATGGTACCATGCTTCACTGTAAGGAACAGTGTGTAGGAGAAGAAACAAGGAAAACAGAATCACCGCCACACAGCATGCTGCCCTGCTGAGCTGCAAATGTCTGCATCTCCCTCTTTGCCCCCTCCCTCTCCCCACAGTTTCTTGAAGGAGACCTATGACAAGAGGGAAGAGACGGCTCTGTGACCCCCAGCATGAGGAGTCAGTGGTCACAATCACCAGTGGCCCCTGCCCTTCCCTAGTGTGGATAGTCAGAAAGCAGACCACCATTAGAGCCCCTCTTTGGTAACGTAGCTGTACTTTATCATGTCAAGATGGCAACCACAACTGCCCAGAGTCAGCAGCCCTGCTGTGAGGGGACAGCACAGCACCGGAGGGCTAGCTTGTGCAGAGGCTGTCCTGGCTTTGACTTACTAAGTTCCAGCATCCCCAGAGAGAATCAAGGAAGGAGATGCACTTTGGTCAGAATGGTCATTTCCCAAGGCTTACCTGAGTCCTCCAGCAGAGGATTCTTAGAGTAGCATCCTTCCTCTTCTCTCACCTCAGACACTGCTGGCCTTTGTACCCAGCATGCATCTTCCTTTGGACCAGTGTAGATGCTTCATGATACCAAGAGGGAGGCCAGTCATTCCACATTTGGTCTACTCTTAATGCAAAAATTATTTGCCAGTTTAGGGAGATAGATCAGTGGATAAACTCTTGCCCCTTAGTATAAGGACTAGTGTTAAGATACCTGGTATCCTCATGAATGCTGATGGCCATGGAGGGACTCCCTGGGGCAGGCTGGTAACTAGATTAGGAGAGTGTTGTGTTCAAGTGTCAGACCCTGCCTCAATGTATAACGTGGAGAGCCGTCAATGAAGGCAGCCAACATCAGCCTGTGGCCTCCATATTTGTGTGCACATATGTGTACCCACACATTTGAATACCCATGCAGGTGGCCTGTGTACCTCATAAACACACAATTATTTCCTTATGAAGTTACTAGATCTTTTTTACTTAACGGTCATATTTTATTCTGTCTTTAAAAAGCCCTTCCTTGCTTTTCCGAGTGTAGGGAGAGGATTTGAGGCACAGTCTCAGGAGATTGAGGTGATGGGGATTGAGGGTGGTGGGTAGAGAAAGGAAATGGCATTCTCTCTCTTGTTAACATGAGCAGGCTTTCCTCAGCCGCCACCCTTTGTAGTGTCTTAACCCTCTTACCAGGATTCAGCAGGAAAGTAAGTCACCCAGCCCAGGCCTGTCTGATGTGATTTTCCCTGCTTTGAAATGGGCGTAGGGCAGGGCACCAGGCCTGAGTAAGTGTGAGTAAATGAATGGCTTTAGCTTGCAAGGCTGCATGCCGCCCACATTGGAATAAAGCTATAATCTTGAGGCAGCTGGACAGGTTCATTACCCATGAGCAAAGTCAGGCTGGTCCTATTGCTTAGACAGGAAGCCATTAACCTGCAGGATCGCTTCAGGGCTAATATTTCTTCAGCTGTCACATCTTCCACCACATAGAAGGACCTGGAAGAAAACGTCAGACTTTAGCGTTTAGAATTCAACCTAAAATCAGACAGGTTATGAAACATGAGTTGTCCTCTCTAGGTTTCTTACACCATTCCACATTCTCCGGCCCCCAGCCAGGAATTACCTGGGTGGCCCGCCTTGGTTGTGATTGGTCCCTCACAGCACAGATGAACTGCAGCACACACTAAGAAAACAGGAACAGAACCGTCAGGATAACTAGGTTGGCTGAAGCATGGAAGGACAGTGTCAGCTGCATCTTGAGCCTCCATATCCAGAGTCTTCTTGACTTGGTCGTCTGGGGTTTGTTTGCGTGCCAGCGATGATACAGTGCTTCTGAGGAAGATGGTGGGAGTTGAGCTTGTCCAGCTAATCACAGCTTCCCCACCTCAGATCAGTAACATCTGCACGCGTCCAGATGTGCATCTGTCAGACTGGCCCGCCTGGGTGTGGAGTCAAGGCTGGTTTCTGCTCTCGTCATGTTTTGTTTTCTGTTAGATGGTGTCTTCAAACAGAGACGGTGCAGGTTGGGGAATCCCCAGGGCTTAGCAGATCAGTGTGTGTAAATGTTCTGTCTGAACATGCACGCCAAGTGAACCAAACAGCTCGAGGCTCCGTCGGGGAACTGGATACTACAAAGTTCTGCCACATTCTTGGATATTGTTAAGATATAACTTTCTGGTAAGTTTCATGTTGGAATTAAATCCATGATGTCTTTACCTTATTGACACATGTAAGAGTCTGAGACTTACTGGAGTAGCAGACCTACAATATCTTAAAATTTGCTGAATATTTAGAAACTTTGGTTTATATATAAACAAGATAATGATCTAAGTGTTGTTTAGATGGAACTTGCGGCCATTCAAATTAATGGATTATTTCTTAAGACTCTCAGCCTTGAGTAGTATATTTCCTCAAGAAAGGGTAACCTTTGTGTACAGAATAGTAAAGGCAGAGGCTGACAAGATGGGTGGCCCCTGAAGCCTGGGGAAAGTCCCCTGTAGGAAGGAAGTCCCCATTCAGAACCCAAGTCTCAGAGGCTGAATTGAGAATTTACATGTTAGGGAAGTTAGATGTCTCATTGGTGGTTGGAGGATAGCCAGGCCTACCCAGAGAGACCCTGTCTCAAAAAACAAACAAACAAAAGAAGTGGGCAGGAACCAATGTAGGGGTCAGGGACATTGGTGTGGAGATCAACTATACTAATCCATAAGATTTACTAATGTATAATGTAATAAGATTCGGAGCTTAAATCCAAATCTGGGCTCATTGCTGGGATCAAGTCCTTCGTCCTGTGGAATCTGAAGTCCCCAGAAGCGGGGTTCTCCTTATTTGTTTTCTGTCTTTCCTAGTAACGATCACTAACAGACAGGCGTTCGTGACTGAAGCAAGCCTGTTTGCGACACCTGGCACTCACAGAAGTTTAAGTTGTGTTCCGTTCCTGTCGCCAAAAACATGGCAGAAACTTGGGATTCATTGTGTCAGCTGTCCCACGTGAGCCCTCTGGGGCTCAGGGACTTGGGACATGTGTGTGCTGACATGTAAAACAAAGACGTTCTGTCTGGAGTTGTGTGGAGTTGACGTAGCTTCATTCCCTCAAGCCCAGGCTGGTCATCGAGTCTCATGACTAAAGCATTTCCTTGCAACTGTTTTTTGGGTGAACCCTGCTAACTGCAGAGAAGCAGGCCTCTGGTGCCAGCACACTTCCTGCTTCCCCATAGCCCTGGCCCTCTCTTTGCTTGTGGAAGTGCTGATGTGAGCCACCTCCTACCTCTCCCTTGGCATGGTCTGCCCTTCCTTCATCAGAGGTGATGGTAATAGTGATTAGGGCAGAAAATAATGTTTTAATTACATTGCCAAAAGCTCAAAGTCAAAACTTTTCGTATCTTAAACTATACATGAAGGAATTGCAAACATAATGTTGTGTGCTAGTCATTAAGTACACCAACCAGACAGCAAGAGAATGAGTCACTTTAACTGCCTGGCCATTGTGAGCTGGCTGGTGGCTTCAGAATATGGTTAGTTCTGTGATTTTTGTGAACTGTACTCAGGAGCCCATCTGTAGACTGGCGTTGAAATTTGCCAGCTGCAAAGGATGTTGTTTACCTAGGGCTCAGTGGCTGCTTGGGGTTTTTCTTTTGTCCAGTTTTCTGCTGTTTTCCCCACACAGTGGGATATAGTGCCCAGTGACTGTGACCAGGATTAGGTCATTTCCAGGCTATGACAAAGGCTTGGGTGCTTCGGGGCTATGAATCCAGCATCAGGGGTCCCGGTGTGTGCAGTGTGCACTGGGAGCAGGAATGAAGGCAGTGGGGTTCTAGTGGGGTGTGTGTAAGAGTTCAAAGGGCCAGGATTGAGCATGTGGCTGGGATTCTTTTATTTTCGCCTGGGAAGAGCAAGTGAGTGAAGCTGCACAGGAGGCGGATGTCACATCTGAAGGATTATGTCAAGTCAGGGAGTCTTATGTCCTATGTGAAGGCATCAAGGAGCCACAGAAGGGCATCGTGGAAAACTGCTAGGGAAAGCGAGAAGTGAGATGTGAGCTAGAAGCCTATCTTGAGGCGAGTGGTGGGGTCAGAAGGGCTATTGACCACTGACAGGAGACTGTAGATACAGCAAGGCCACCCACGGGAACGCTGGCCGGGAAGGCAGGAGGGTGGAAGGCAAGGGGAGCCCAGCACGGCTATTTAAATGAATGAAATGCTTGATGTAATAATGGATCAGGATTTCTCTTAGCAATCAATCTTGGTTGGGCTGCTATCCATTCACATAGCTCAGGGATCATGTTTTATCACTCAGGTTCAATTCCCTGGGCTCTTCTGCAAAGCAGTCTGTGGATCAGGTTGGCCTTACAGATCCATATGTGTGCCTGTGTGCGTACGTGGGACACACATATGTAATTAGGATGGTATCTGCTGTCAGGCTTTACAGCACACATGCACACAGACAGACAGAGATACACACATGCACACAGACAGAGAGAGATAGAAGCACAGAGAGACAGAGGGGCCAGGTGTCTGTGCGCTTTATTTTGCATTACTTAGTCAGAGAAATATAATTTCCCTGTATGCCTCTGTGTTGTTCTGGGGATCCAGATATTAAGGGGGCTCTCGGACATGTTTCCCTTTTAATTTATGAAACTAGAAGAAGTTGGAAAATGCCTTTTGGACAACTGGCCTATTCTATATTATGAATTAACTTCCAGTGTACCGTTAATGCAGAGTTTAAAACATCAACGTCTACAGGTTTCTTCATTTATTGTAAGGCATTTGTAATACTCTAGCAAGCCTCTCATCTTTTTGGCAGTTCAGCTTGTCCTGTGTATTTTGTGGGTAAGAAATTAAAAGCCAGAGCCATATGCTGATATTTCTGTGAGTCAGTAAGTCTTGTGCTCTTCTTTAGCCTGTAACTGTGTGCCATTACAGGCTGTCAATTCCAAGATGGATGAATTAGCCAATCAGGCGGTTATTAAAGCAGTAGTGGTTATTACTAAAAATTAGAGTCCATTTTGTCCTATATTTTCATGTGCTAGTTTATGGACATATCTACATTCCTGATGCGTGTGATTCATCTTCATATCCAATCAAGTGTCATATTTTTGTAAAAATGACATAAACATCACTTGGTTGTGCTTGCATTTTTTTATATATTATTAAGTATATTAGGGTGAAAATGTAACCTTTGTTCTTTAACATTCTTTCATAATTAAATACAGTTACGGAAGATTCCGAGTCATTAAAACACTTCCTTCCTGTGACACTGATCTAGAGGTTGGCAAGGCTACCCCGCCCCCACCCCCACACACCGTGCTAACGCTGTCTCCCTGCACCAGAGCAGCATCCTGCAGGCTCTGCAGTGGAGCTGCTTGCTCAGACAGGGTGACGTCACCCTCTCTGCCAGCAGTTCGAGGGCGGGGCTACCGCGCAGATGTGGAGTTTTATCACCCTGCCCTTTGTGTTCAGGAGCTCTGCCAATTACCTAATGAGTAAAATTCGGTAATTACCACCACGGCTCGTCAGTAAGAGGAGCTACCAGCTTACTAGTTAACGCTTTTGCAATGGTTGCTTTAGAAAACTGCCTTATTTATTAGTCTTACTTGTGGCATAACCTGTGCTTCCGTTTGCTTTGCTTCAGTCTTTCCTACAGGCGATTTTTCGGTTTAATAAACGTAAGGTGGGGTAGCTGACAGGCTATGAGACCCGTGAGCTGGCTGGGAAGCAGTTTGTTGGCGACATGACAGACAATTCAGAACAAGGCACACACACAACTTTATCAGGAACTCTGTCCGTGGAGGAATAATTGGGCTTTTAAATACCATGTTTACCTAAAAGAAAAAAAAAATTAAGTCGGTGAATGATTATATGAAATTCGAAATGATTAAAATCTGCTAGAGGTCCTGAGTGGATTACCAGAAGAAGCTGTTTTAGTTTTAAAACTTACTCTTTGTGTTTAGTATCTATTTATTTACTTTATGTATGTGAGTACACTGTCGATGTCTTCAGACACAGCAGAAGAGGGCATCAGATCCCATTACAGATGGTTGTGAGCCACCATGTGGTTGCTGGGAGTTGAACTCAGGACCTCTGGAAGAGCAGCCAGTGCTCTTAACCGCTGAGCCATCTCTCCAGCACCAAAGTTGATCAGGTTCATCTTAGGTTTGCGTGCACACCTATATAGAAAGTGCCGCTGGGCTAATGAGCTGAGTAAGTGCTCACACAGCCTGGAGAAATCCCACGGTGCTTCTGCTCCTGGCAGTGAACAACATGGAGGACTGCTGCTCCTCTTTTGTTGGTTGATGTTGCAAATGGAAGTCCCCCGTGGTGGTTAGGAATCAGTGACCTCTGTGGCCAGCTGGGAATGGTTCCGTTGGAGTGGCACTGCAGCCCTGACACGGGGTCTGAGGACAGAAAGTGCGCAGATGATCTGACCACTGCGCTGTTGGGTTGCTGACCTTCCAGCTCCCATTCATCTAAAAGATTTTCCATTGTTAGAGACAACTGTGGGACCTTTCCTCCCAGGGCAAAGAGGGTAATTTTCCCTCTTACAGTTGTAATCATGGTATGATTGAAGGCTAACTACCCAGAGCTGAGCTTTTACAGACTGAAAATAGAAAGGGGACATTGGGGGAGGGGCAGGAGGGACAGACTCTGCTTGTTTGTTTTTTCGTTCGTTTCCACCCGGTACTCAGAGGTTGGAATACTCGCACCTACTTCTGTCTAAAGCAAGTGGCCCGAGTGAGAGGAAGGTGGAGAAGACCCATTTGCTGCACGGTTTGCGGTTTATGAAACAGGAGAGATTCGGGAGCATGAGCTTAGTATTTATCCCAGACTGACGTGCTCCTGGGCAGATAGCATTGTAAATAGGTAACAGAATCCACTGTGTTGTTAACATCAGGGTTGAGCTGTCTTAAATGAATCTATTAAGATATTTAAATATTCACATTTAGAGAAGGGGAAGGGGGGAGGGGAGAGTGGACTTGAAGCGAGACCGTCACAGAGTCCTCCTTGCACGGTCATCTCTCTGCTAACCAAGGCCTAACTGCAGGTGACGTCACACGAGCATCCACAGCATACACATTGTAGGCCTGACCCCAAAACTACTGCTTACTTGTCAATTAGTCCTTGCCTGGGAACCATCATGTCCTGGAGTAGCATTTCATGAAAGCCTACACTGGCTTCTTTGCCTTTCTGCTCACTTTATTGTAGGTTTTATGTAACTTAAAAGTTCAGAAAATGAGCCAGGCAGTGGTGGCGCACACCTTTAATCCCAGCACTTGGGAGGCAGAGGCAAGTGGATTTCTGAGTTCGAGGCCAGCCTGGTCTACAGAGTGGGTTCCAGGACAGCCAGCGCTACACAGAGAAACCTTGTCTTGAAAAAACAAAAAACAAACAAACAAACAAAAAGTTCAGAAATGGGCACAACTCAGTGCCCCTAATTCTGGCCGTTGCCTTCCCTGCCTGCTGTCCACCCTTCACCCACCCTCTTCTAATCTCACCAACTTCTCTGTGTGGTCTTTGTCCATCAGCAGACCCTCTTGGTCACAGAAGTAAAAGTGTTGCTCCTCCCAGTCTCTGGGACAGAGATGAGGGGTGGGAACTCAGGAGTATCTCTTCGAACTGTGTTTGTGGCTGGGTAACCTCCCCGGCCCCCAGGAGAAGAAATGCCTCCAGGTGAAGGCCATTGAGCCCAGTACCTAAAGCCTTTTAATTCATGAGCCAAGAAAATCTTAGGCATCTGGCCTTTCTGGAGTATAGTCTAGAACCCAAGTGGTATAGCAAAAAACTTTATTTCTAATTTCTAAGATAATTTATTTTTAAACAGCTGCATACCCTGTTTTCATAAATATTCTCTAGGATATGGACAAGAACCTAGGTGAACATTGGCTTGTTCGACGTGTCTGTCTTCAACCCTGAACAGGAGAGAAAGATTTCTCTTGTAGACACCTTTAGGTTTGCTCTATAGCTGCAGGTCACTCCATTCTCATAGGGCTCCCGCTGCTCATGAGCCTTCTCATTGTCTGCCTTGGTTAAAGGCTGTCATCAGCCTGCACCAGCCTGCATTAGCTGCACCGCCATCTTTACCCACGAGCAGTAGTGAGTTTCCAAGATGGGTGGGGAGCTGTTGAGACTAGCTTGAATTCATTCAAGAGTTCTGGAGGCACCTGGGGTGAAATTGTAGCCCTCTGGCTCGGGTGTCTGCCTCCTAGAAATCAGAACTGCTTCTCAGTCTGGTAGGTTGCCAGCACACAGCAATGGTTGTTCACACAGAAAGTTGGCGCACTAGAAGGTGAAGTAGCCTGGCGACCTGAAGATCTGAGCTCTGGCTCAAGTCTATCCATACCTGGCTGGGTCAAGCCAGAAAGTTCTTTCAGAGCTTTGGTCCTTGCTGCCTGCCTCTGCCTATGGAGCAATGGGATTAAAGGTGTCTGTTGCCACCTGCCTGGCTCAAATGGTTGATTTTTCAGAAGGATCAGGTGGAACTTGTCTTTTATATGCAAAGCTCAGGAAAAGGCTGGATGCGTGGGCCAATGACACTGATACTTAGTTTGAGGATCTTTCCCCCGGATCTGTCCTCTCTGTTTCACCTAGCATAGTGCAGTCTCAAACATAACCTAGTTCGTGTTGAACCCCAGCCTTACACTGGGCTCTGTCCTCTCTACCAGCCAGAATAAAGAGTGGTGAACTCATGCTCTTTCTCCAAGTGCACACCCCCAATTTTGATTGAACTCTGGTGCCTTGACCTAGGCATCCTCCTGCTTCAGCCTCCTTGTTGCTGGGATTATAGGTGTGTGGCAGCATGCACTCCCGCCCAGTGAGAGTTGATGTGTATATAGACATATCAGAACTGGGCCAGTAACCATACTAGAAGTCCATTTATTTAATACTCTTGGACTATGTCTTTCACCAGTTGTGTGACCAAGATAACGTTTCAGATCATTTTCTTGTGCTATTTGGCAAAAAAAAAAAAAAAAAACCCAGAAAAAACGGGCCAGGGAGAGCTGTCTTGTGTTTCTCTGAGGGCGTATTAGCGATGGCAGATGCAGTACTAGTTGTAATGGGCATCTAGCCCTAAAATGGTGACCTCCGTTAGAGTCCAAGACAGCGTCTTAAGGCGTGAGCATGAGGAAGAAAATCTTTATCCCGCATTTCTAGGTGGGCGTTCCCTCAGTGGGTGGGTGGGGGCTGGGCATGTTTGGGCTGCAGCTCATTCTACTTACACGTTGGCTTGTCCTAAGTTGTAGGCTGCATGCATTCTAACTACTCATAAGATCGTTACACGGCTTTCTAAGATTTTCTGGTTTTTTAGTTCGTGACCTTGGCCACCTCGGAAGTTGGAGTAGCAGCAGGCTAACTTAACCATTGATGTTCCCCAAAAAGCTTAGAAGGAGGGAGCCAGGAGGGAGCCTTCGCCAGTGTGGGTTATGCATAAGCCTCTCTGTGTGCCAGGCAAGGACTGCTATTAACCAGGCTGGGACGACTAAGAGGAGGCATGGAGCTCCTCCTAGAGGCTTTGCTGTGGTACAACTAGCAGACTTCACAAAAGACTGCTAATGCTGCCCCTTTCTCTGGCAGTTGCCTACATTCTACAAGGTTAAAATGAACTGATCACATATTGTGTCTTCTGGGGACCAATTACCATGGCTGGCATGGCTAAGAGTCTTTGGGCGTGTATAAAGACCATTATATTCAGCATTAAAATAGAAGAAAATGCTGGGATCAGTCTCGTGTGTTCACACAGGGACATGCTGCCTAATTGATTCACTGGCTATGATGACAGTTGACGTTTGGCACTGGGAACATGGGCATTACCTGTCAGTCAGGCAGCCTGGTGACTCTTTTCTCTCTGTCTTTCAGGGTTTCGGAAAAATGATGAGATGAAAGCTATGGATGTTTTGCCAATTCTGAAGGAAAAAGTCGCCTATCTTTCAGGTAAAATCTGACTTTCTAACCTGCTGTACTCGACTGCTCTGACACCAGAGTTTGATTAAAGCCGCTCACAGCATATAAAAGCATTGACATTCGGTGGATTTTTAAAACTCCTCTATTCTTGAAAAATTAGTGCCCGAGGCACTTTTGAGGCGGTGTGTACATCATAAGCCAGCCAGCACTGCTGATGAAACAATGTCTGTCTGTCACTCTGCAAACATTTGGCTGCGTTGCCTGAGCTGCTAAGTGCAACAGCTGCTTGTTAACCACCTCGGTGTGAGCAGTGGGGAGTGTGACCACAAATACACACTCGGGGGTTTTCAGCCTCTGTGTCTTGTCTCCCATGGCTCTTCGCTCCCTCATCTTTGAGGAAAGGCTCCTGTCCTTGGTCCTCCAGCTCCTCTCCTTCCGGGCTGCCATTGCTGGGGTTGTTAGCCACCACGTCTTCAGGTGTCTGTCAAGTCTTTGCAGTTTCTACTAGCTGATGTCTCCTCCTTGAAGATGCCTGCCTTTCATTGCTAGTCCTCTCTCCACAGCGTGGAGATTGACAGCCCAGCCCCTGCCTGTGGGACGTCTGTCCTCTCTCCTCTGCACAGGGAAGGCTCTGCTTCAGGCCTTTTAGTTTTCTTCCTGGGATTGAGATGGTACCAGTGAACGGGAGGACACTGCCCTGTGCTCCTGGGTAGTCCTGCAGGATGCTGTTCCCTCGGCACCCACCCCTTGTGTTATCTGGAACAAGCACGCCGTGCTGGCCCGAGGCAGGCTCCCGTGGCCTCTCAGGTTTAATTACAACATGGTAACCGAGTTGCTTCCGGGTGTCCTAAGGACGTGTGGTTCTGTGTGTATTTAAGATGAAGTGTCCGTGGTGCCTTTGCTTGCCTTGTCTTTGCTCACTCATTTACTCTGTCTGTTGACTTTGGAGAAGTGAATCTAATTAGTAATGAATCTGCACGGTTAGTAAACAGTATAAAAGTACAAAGAAAGAGGAGCTCGGGTTGTTGGAAACACTTGGATGGATGGATGGATGGATGGATGGATGGATGGATGGGTGGGTGGGTGGACAGATGGAAGGATAGATGATAGACAGAAAAACAGATGAATCTAAATCATAATGAATCTGTATGGCTAGTCAAGAGCGTAAAAATAGAAAGGGGCTCGGGTTGTTGGAAATACTTGGATGGATGGATGGATGGATGGACGGACAGACGGACTGACGGACTGACTGACTCACGGATTACAATCCACTGAGTTTTGAAAGTAATGTTTATTTACTTTTTTCAACTCGTCCCTAATAGTTTGTATAAGGGCTTGTGCCAGTTTTATGAACTACTGGTTTTGTACTTAAAATATGAGTAACTAAAAGATTCTACTTCCAAACCCAAGAGGAATCATTAGGAAGTTCTGCAAGTGACCTGGAATGTTGAGCCTGTATCTGAGAAGGAAGCCTGCTGCCTGTCTGCTCCTGGGCACCCAGACTTCTGCTGTACTGCTCAGCTCTTCCTGGAAGTGCGGAAGGTGGGCACGTCCAGACAGATGGATGGACAGCCATGACTGCTGGGTTTTGTTTGACTTCATTCAGTTATTAGGCAGTTAATTCAGAGTTTATTATCACGTCATTTTTATTTAACTTACTGTAAAACCTAAACCTTCTTGCCTTTTAACTAATCAAAAAAATCACAAACATTCAATGAAAGTTTAATTCTGCAGGGTTAGGGCTCAGGTGGAGACAGATGGTTCCCAGTGACCACAGCGAGGACAGAGCATCTTAAATGATCAAGGCCAGCAGAGCACTAACCAGCCGGCAGATAGTTACAAGAGGTGCTGCTACACTGAGTATTTCCCAGCTTCTGACCAGAAATAGCTCATGACAATTTTAGGCTATTGTTATCTTGTATATGAAAGGAAGAGTCAGAAATTGTAAAAATAAATTGATTACATATACTGTATTTTTAGGAAAAGTTCCAAAGAACGATATTCCCAGAAATAATTTTTCTTCTTTCTTTCTCCCTCCCTCCCTCACTCCGCCCCCTCTCTCCATTCCAGTACTTCTAAAAGTAGATTTTAGTGAAGCCCCCAATATGCAGCCTTTGCCACGGTGTGGTTCTAGAGCATTTCCGTCCTTTCTCAAGGGCTCCAGCTCTCTCTCTCCCCTCCACCCTGGAAACATCCCTACTGTTCTGTACTTCAGTTTGTAATATATCCGGGAATATCGTGGCACCTCTGCAAAAGCTCTATGTGTATGGTGGGCCTTGTAATTCAGCAGGCAGGATGGTTCATTCCCTAGAATTGCCAACCAACAACAGCAAGAAGAGAAGTATCTTCTTACAGTGACTTACTGAGGCCCAGACCTGACACTGTGATGGCTAGTACCAATTTAAAGTTGGAGTAACTAAAAGATTCTACTTCTGAATCCAAGAGGCACCATGAGGTCCATCTGTAGAATGCTGAGCCTGCGTCTGAGAAGGAAGCTTGCTGCCCCTCTGCTCCTGGGCACCCAGACCTCTGCTGTACTGCTCAGCTCTTCCTGGAAGTGCCGGAGGTGGGCATGCCCAGACAGATGACAAGTTTGAGGGTAAACTGGGCTACATAGTGAGACCCTCTCCAAGTAAAAGCTTCCCCATAGGAATGGAACAGCCTTTCTTTATTAGTTCAACCCAGTTAGAGCTGGAAGAACTTTAATAAAGTGGATCAAACTTGATGAGTTATTCTGAGACACTGAGATATGCTTATTTGGTTGATGTCTCTAAAAGCCAGGTAGGATTTCTTGAACTTGAACACGACCTTCTCAAAATACACTTTATTCTTAGGACAGCAGCATGTGACTTCTGTACATGGGATGGGTTGAGTGACATCAAAGGGCACATCTGCATGATGTTTGAGTCAGGAGGATGCCGTGTTGAAACACACCCACCAAGGCCAGGTGCTAGCAGTGTGATGCTGTGAAGAGTTAGCTAGGCCAGGAGGGCTCTTCCCAGTGAATGAGGTGAAGACCATGGGGAAGGTGGCCTGCAGAGTTCCTTCCTGGTGGAGGATGTCGCCCTCACCAGGCAATGCAGTCTACCTGCACCTTGACCTTGAACTTCCCAGCATCAGAAGCCTAAGAGATTACACTTCTGATCTCTATAGACAAACCAGTTCCCCGTGTTCAGTGATAGCAGCACAGACAGAGTAAGGCCGAGTCAGTGTGCTGCTGCTGCTGCTGCTGCTGCTGCTGCTGCTGCTGCTGCTGCTGCTGCAGCTGCATCGGAGGACCGTTGCTGTTTCACATCTGGCCCTCGTGGGCATCTGTGCCCATTACAGTAATATGCTTGACTCTTTTGAGAGAGATGAGACTCATAAACCTTGTATAGGTTCTGTTTTATTCGTTACTGTTATTTTCTTATTTTTGCTAGTGTTGTAAATCACACTTCGTGAGAAAAGCATGGTTTACACATACACAGGGCTCAGTAAGGGAATCTACACGAGGTCGAGTAGCACAGGCCTCCCTGATAGTGAGCGGGGCACCGAGGAGGTCTGTGCAGTGTCAGCAGCTGCAGATAGCTCTGTGGTTTGGGCCTTGACAGCTGCTAATTAAGAGTACTTCTGTTTTTGTCATTACTGCTTTGCAGTTGTAGGGGTTGGACCCAGGGCACTTCATGAAGTCCTCCACCACTGAGCCACGGCTCCGGCTCTAAACACATGTTCCTGGAAACCTTTCATCATGACATCTCAGCCTTAGCAGGCAAAAGAGCAGGAACCAGATCCCCAGGGCTGTCTTCGAAGTCTGTCCATCTGTATTCTGTCTTCTCCTCTACCCTTACTCTGGATACTTTTGATACTAATTACAGATGTCATATCATTTTTTATGAGAATTTTGTATATATCTATAAAAGATAACTTAAAAACCTCAGCATTATCAGACCTAAACATTTATGTTAAGTTATTAAGTGTTAAGTAATAATATTTTTCATTATGGAGGCTGACTCTTCTCCCCCGGCTTCCCCCCAACTTTCTTGAAAAGACCTTAAAAAACATTAGGAAATGAAAAATATTAAACTGTTATATATCATATCTTAGTGATAAGAGATATTTAAAAAACTATAGCCATTAGTATTACTATAAAAATATTGAACATTTTCAAGATGACTTGCTACTTAACAATGGCCTTTCCCCTGCTTTCATAAATATTGCTCCCGTATGACCAAGAACCTATGACTTACTCAGGTTCCTGCCTCTTCCACTGTCTTTAGAGGACAACCCAAGCCCTGGTATGAAAGATTGGTGTTTGTGGTCCACCTGTGGCCAGACTCCGTGGTCCTTTTGTATTCATTTCAACTCTTGAGCTTCCCGAGGCTGAGAGAGAACACTTGCCAGGCACATTGTGACGATCCCTTGAGAAAATGCAAGTGCAGCCCATGCAGCCATGTTGTAGCAGGTATGCAGCCCACACTGTAGCAGGAGTACAGCCCATGCAGCCACACTGTATGTAGCAGGTGTGCAGCCCACACTGTAGCAGGCATGCAGCCCGTGCAGCCACACTGTAGCAGGCATGCAGCCTGTAGAGCCATACTGAAGCACCATGTGGTTTAGTGCCTGTGGTTCAGGGTTCCTCCCACTGAATTTATGTTATAAATAACTTATGTGGCTGAACAGTACATATGCATCAGCTTACGTATTCAGTCTCCATCAACTCTCATTACTGATTAGAATGAATGCGAAGTCAATCTAGGACATTGTAAAAGCCACATTAATATTCCCTCTGATAATGTTTTGTTGGTGCAGAGAGAATAAATAGTAAGAGTTTCCTGGCTTGAAGTCTGAGATCTGAAGAGAAATGATCAGAGTTGTAGAACTCAGTGAAGGATCTGCGTGGGAATGCTGAATTCTCTGTCTATGCTTTTCTATGCAGTTGGAAAGAATAATAAAAAAAGATGACAGTTTTTCCTCCACGTCCAGTCAGGCTACGCTGACTCCACGAGAAAAACCTTCCTGCCGTCCTGTCGAGGTCAAATTTTCTGGTCGTCCCACGTTCCTGTCGAGGTCAAATTTTCTGGTCGTCCCACGTTCCTTACGGAATTTTTCTCCAACCCTTAAACTAATCTGGCTTTTCTTTCCAATTTCCCTGCACTCCTTGATTTCGTTTGTACGTTCTTTTTCTATGTGAATTTTTTTCCTACAGTGTATTTTGACCATGTTTTTCTTTTCCAGTTCCTCCCAGATCATCTCCACTTCCCTACCCACAACTTTTTTTTCTTTCTAAAACAAAACAAAACAAAAGACACCCTAAAACCTATAAAAACAAGAATCAAAATGAATACGCAAAAGACCAATTAACACCCCCCCCCCAAGTTCAGACAATGCAAAACAAAACAGCCCACCCCCCCCCCCCCAGCACTCGGTTTATGTTGGCCACTTACTCCTGGCTTGTGGGTCATATGCCCAGTGAGACTCTGTTGGGAAAACTGATTTTTCATTTGCCAAACAAAGGTATCAGTTGCAGTAGCTTCTTGGTTAGGCATGGGACCTAATGTCCACTTTGCCCTCTTAGTGCTGGGATACTGTCTGGATTGAACCTGTTCAGGCCTTACAGTGTACTGCCACAGTCTCTGTGAGCTCATGTGTACCTCAGCTCTGTGTGGACGACGACGCTGTTCCCCTGGAGCCACCTACCTTTGCTGCCTCCTCTTCTGTATAGCTCCCTGAGCAGGGATGTGTAAGAGAGCTAGAGAGAGGGAGGAGAGAGAGGGGAGCTAGGGACTGGGAACCAGGGAGAAAGGCTTGCTAAGGTCAGTAAAGCATGTGTATTAGAATACCAGAGTGCTCATCTCTCCAAACCTTAAAGAAAGGCATTCCTTCTTGTACATTCGAAGAAACAGAAGGATTTCATCTATGATATCCTCCAGTTGCCCCTTAGATCCCAGACATTTCCTGAGTCCCGTGAGAGCATGAGATGCACAAAGATGACAGAGGTGCTAGGTTTTGTAACTTCTTTCTTGACTGTGTGGTAGGGTTCCCTACAGTTCTGCCTGAATGGATGGATGGAGATGCTGGACTTGCAAGGGCATGTAGCACGTTCTGTCTGATCTTACCGAGCCTAAGTGTGTTCCTGATGTTTATTTTGTAGGTGGTAGAGATAAACGTGGAGGTCCTATCTTAACGTTTCCAGCCCGCAGCAACCATGACAGAATACGGCAGGAGGATCTCAGGAGGCTCATTTCCTATTTAGCCTGCATTCCCAGGTAAGCTCTGTGTGACGGCCTTGTCAGTGTTTTCTCATGTTCCAAGGGTGTGGCCTCTCTAGACAACAGCTAAAGAGTAGGTCTAGTTCCAAAGAGAGCACATATAAAATTATAAAAATCTTTATTTTTATTGCCATGTTTATAACCATCGTTGGATTATTCGAAACACTCTGGATCAGGAACCAGAAGGCAGGCCTTTGTTATTGCAGAGCACTGAGTGGTGGCAGTGGAAGTGAGGTGTTCACTTAGCTGGGATTTCGGATCTTACATTGCTGAGTCGGGAAATAGGAGGCCTTCTGCAGTGAGTCTTACAGCGAGTTCCCGTTGTCTGGATTATCAGAAACTTGTTCTTTTTGACTTTCTGCATGTATCTTTCTTACACTGAGCTTCTGTGTATTACAAATATTCTTTTGATTTGTAGCCAGACATTTGTGAGGCATTAAACATCTTTATCAGCTGACTTATACTGTCTTACCAGTTTGGAGACACCATTAAATCTGAGAGATGAGTGACAGGGTTTTGGTATGGATGTTGACCAACACCGTGGGCAAGCAGTGTTCTGTTTCCCAGAGAGTCTGAGTGAGGAGCAGTGAATAGACCAGGAAGTGTCAGGGTAAGACAGGAACAAGCACCTGGCAAAGAGACTCAGGAGAAAGACACCTGCACAGAAATATCCCCCTCTCTCTGCTTCCCCGTGGTCCACAGTGCAACCAGCCCCTTCTTGATCCTGCTGCCAGAGGCCAAGATGAAAGCTCTCCCTGCTTCAGTTGCTTTTGGTAGGTTTGAGAAAAGTAACTCACTTGGCTGATATTCGTGCAAGGGGTGTGAGGTAAATGGAGCTCGCGAGGTGGCTCTGCAGGTCAAGCTCAACAGCTTGACTTCACTCCCTAATCCTTACATAGTGGAAGGAGGGACCTGATTATACAGCTGTCTGCTGGTTTCCACGTGCACACAGCTACACATACAACTGAGTGTAAAGGAGATAGAAAAGAATTTTTTTTGAGTTGAGGCACCTGGAACAGGCCCACCAAAATCCGTGGTGTGTGACTGTCCTGCACCGTTTTGATTGATACCAGGGTAGGTAGTTGTGCCCTCTTGTATTAAGTCTTGCAGTGGACAGAAGTCGGCTGCGCCCTTGATGGCATGACTCACTGAGGATGTTCTTGAGGTTGTCCATTAACATATCCACTGGAGTGCAGCCAGGGTGTGTCCGCAGTGACAGTTAACAGAGCTGCGGAGCTGCGGCTGCAGTTATCTCACAGAGGTGGGTTACATGCTTAGCGTGGGCAGGGTCATGGGTTCTACCCCTGGCACCTGAAATTGGATTTGATACTCGTTCAATTGACTCAAAAATAATTAGGCTATTGGAAAGATATATGCAGCTGATAATTGGTTATCTGGTTATAAAGTCTACATTGGTACAAGTGGAAAAGGTTTACTCTTCATTGATGTTATACAGCTGTTCATGTACACTGTGGCTCGTCTGGGTGACACACCCTTCAAACTGTGTGTGTGTGTGTGTGTGTGTGTGTGTGTGTGTTGAAATTTATGAGCCTACATGTAGAAGTAGAAAGAACAGTGAATACCCATACACTTATAACTGAGTTTAACCGCTTATCAGATTTTACCAGTCTTTTTTTTTTTCTTTATAATTCTCCCTGGGGTACCGTGTGACACCCAAACATCATGTAATCTCCTGCATCGGCACTTGACTGTGTTTATGGTGCTTCGTGTCCTGATCATAGTCACTCCATTTCATTACCTCGATTTGCTTTTGTATTTGCAGTCCCAAGTGACAAGGAATGGCATGTTGTTTGTCTTTGGTTAAAAAGTCAATTAACATGTAACCAAGGCATCCATCCACCCAGTGATAATGGAGAAGCTCCGAGGTGGTCCTGGTGGAGAGGGGTGGACACAGCCAAGTCCGCTCTGATGTCCCTCAAGCGCAGTGCCTCCTGGGAGCACTCTAGAACAGTGGGATCAATACATGTCATCAGCGAATTAATAGTGTGGTCATTTTCTTGGATGTGGAGCTTTGCTTGTAATACCATTTGTGTGATCATTTGTTGATATTTGTGAGAGGCATAAACTTGGCTCTCCCTTTCTGTGTAGGCTCTGATCCGACCAGTACTCTACTGAGATGGGAAGGTAGTCCTCCCCTCAGCTAGCTCTTGGCCAGGCAGTGTGGGGCTCACAGTAGGACTATGTGGAGTGGTATGCTGATGGAGAAGGCCTAGGCTGATGACCTGGGACCGTTGCTCGGTGACAGCTGTTGGCTTTCTGCTATGGAAAGGTGAAGATAACCAGTATTTCTTGAGGTCATTGCGAGTGTTGAGTAAGGTTGCTTGTGTGCACCTCTCATGGTGCCAGAATTTCTTCCTTCCATCCTTGTTCTTCTGTTTTTCTCTTTGTCATGCTGTCACTAAGTAAACTAGACTTTGTTCTCTGGCCACCAGTCCCACTCGTGAACATAAATGTGACTTGTGCTGCTGTGGTATTTGGGTCACTTCTTCCCTCGCCTTAGAAATCATCAACAGTTTGAGAATTGCCATACAAGTGTGACAAGCGCTTGTATTCCCAGCGTGCACATGTCAGGTAGGTGTGGTAGCCTCCTTGTGATGCTAGCCTCGGGAGGCTGAGGTGGGGATTCTCTGAGCAAGCTGACTAGGGAGACTAGCCGTATCAGTGAACTTTTGTTTGGTTGAGAAACCTGGCTTCCACTAATAAGCAAAGCATAGTTTTCCAAGATGATTCCTATATCACCCTTGGCCTTTGATATGTACATGCACACATGCACACATGTACATATGGGGCCCACATACATAGACACATGCAGACCCAGACGCAAAGGTGGAAAAAGAGAAAAAGTCAGCAGTTTGGAACAGCAGTGTTTCCTACTCATACCCAGGACGACACTGGCAGCAGACACTGGGGTCATGGGGTCCCTAAAAAGAGCCTCCCGAGGTGGCTTCTGCTTGAACTTTAGTTTGTTTCCTACATTCTAGGGTGTTTTACCTTCTTTAGGATGCTTTCTGGTGGCTAAGTGGCTAAGCTCTCCTGACTCCCTGACTCTAGCTGCTCATGCTTAGTGTGAAGTCAGCTCATGAGGCTTTCTTCATAAAGCTACTAGATCTCCTAGTTAATAAAGTCACATTTTCCCGAGATCTGTTTCTGTCATCACGTGGAGGCAGGTCTTACAGATCATGTTGCATGCGTTCCTTTGATTGTGGCGTACAGCAGTCGGACTTAGGCTGCTTGCAGGTCATTGCTCTTCTTGGGATACCTAGCTTTGGATGTGAAGACAGTACACTGCAGAAGACTCTGCACACCCAGCTCGGCTCATGAGCTGTGACTTCCACTTTGTGGGGAAGCTTCTGGGTGGGGACAGAAGAGTTAATCCCTCTGTAAGCCAGGCACGCCAAGCAGAGTACCTTCTCGGTTGTTCTCTGCTTGCTCCTGTTGGTAAGCCTGAGTTAAAAGGGATTCCTTTTAAGCCTCTTTCAAGAGGGGCTTTACAGTTTATTTTCATACTTCCTAGGACCATGCTAGGAGAAAGATAGATTGCAAGGTAATTTTAAAAATATCTTGGTTTAGAGAAGACTGACACGTGAACTGAAGTCTCTCAACCATCACATAGTAAACCAAACAAGATAGAGTACTTCAGTTTTCTGTGGGCCTGGAATGGGTTGCTTCCACAGGGTACATGCTTCTCCTGAGACTTAGCAGCCAGGCATGCCTCCTCCTAGGCTGTGGCTACACTAGCTTCATCCAGAGCTCTGCACTTTTAATACATGGAACCTTGGATGTTCACAGCTAGAATCCTAGAGACTTAGGATGCTTAGTATCCGTGACCTGGGGATACTGGGCCTGATGAATGGGGCCAGGAAACAGCTGATGCCCGTGCCTGTGGTGGTAGCCCTGGGTTGGTGCTGGCCCTGCCTGGGGTGGGGGGCAGTGTGAGCTACAGTGTGAGAGTTGGAGCCACCTGCCAGCCACGATCAGTGGAGACCTGTATGGGGCATATGTTAGCATCTTTCTCACTGCTGAAGCCAAGTATCTGGCAGCAGAGGATGTTTGTTTGTTTATTTGTTGTTTGGAAAAGATTTATTTCCTTTTTGATTGTTGTATTATGTGGTCTATGTGGGGTGTACAAGCAAGGGCAGGTGCCTACAGAGGCAGAAGGTGGTGGATGCCTGGAGCTGCAGTTAGGGTGGTTGTGAGTTGCTGCATGTGGATGCTGGGAATGGAACCTGGGCCCCTGCAGGAACACTGTATGTTCTTAACCACTGAGCCATCTCCTCAGCATCTGGTGTCAGTCAGTCATAGTGGAGAGGGCTGCCTGAGCAAAGCATTTCACATCATGGTGGACAGGAAGAGGTCAGGACGGAATACAGCAAGGATGTGTTTAGTAACTACCTTCTTGGAGTAATACCATCATGATGAACCGTTCAAGGGACAAATTCATTGATTAGGTCAGCTCCCCCCACCCCATGATCTTTTTTGTAAATACCATCAGATACTGCAAAAGGTGTACTGTACTAGTTCCGTTAGTCTAGTCAAGTTGACAAGATTAACCACCACAGGGAGGTAACAGGTTATTCATAACATTTCCTAAGTGTCACTAACGCTTGCATAGTGTTGTAGTTAGTTTTCTTTGTGTCCCTGTGATAAAACACCCTGACCAATGCAACTTGGGAAGAAAGGGTTTATACTTCCAGGTCAGAATCCATCACTGGAAGTCAGGGCAGGAAGTCAAAGCAAGAGCCTGGAACAGGAGCTGGAAGAATACTGCCTGCTGGCTTGCTCTCTGGCTGATGCTCATCCAGCTTGCTTACACAGTGCAGACCCACCCATCCCCCCACGGATTCGGGGCCCTTCAAACCAATCACAACAATTCCTCACAGACACACCCGCAAGCCAATCTGACCTGGCAGCTCCCTCAATGGAGATACCCTCAGATGACTCTAGGCTATGTCCAGTTGACAGCTAAAGCTAATTAGGACAGGTGATGAACAGGACTGTTGGACCATCTGTTTTCTCACCTGGGCTTTAACCCCTATGCCCCTGTGCCTGTGAACCAGGCCTCTGTTGAGTTCCACAACAGACATTTCTGGAATATTTATGTGACACACCTCCGTAGACTCATGTCCTATCCTGAGAACTTTGCATTTGTGAATCTGGTTACAGTGATCGTAGGAGACAGGGCAGGGAGGAAAACGGCAGTCATGGAGGTGTTTGGAGGGAAAGGACGGGAAGGGGGGAGCCAAGTCTGCTCGAGAAAGAACACTGTTAGCTTTCGAGGAGAAGTGTCTTTGCATTGCACCACCATCTGGCCATAACAAATGGCTTCCTGGAATTTCAGGTGAGAGTGGGTTATCTCAGTTTGGATTACACAGGCAGAAAATTTGAATGTAGGTTATTCATGTTAGGTGCAGACCTCCCTCAAGCCTCACTGAGGTTCCATCAGGTCCCAGGTTTCCAAGACTTGTAGGCAGTCTTTACCTGGTTAGAGTCTGGTGCCAGCATCTACCCAAAGTGGACCACTGGAATCTGACCTGTAATGATGGATGGTTTATAGGAGAGCCTTACCTCTGTAATAATTTGGAAGCCAACACTGGATTTCCATAAATCCTTAACGTTACAATGTAGTAAGAAGAATTTTCTTCCTCTCTCAGGATACCTTGGTTCTCAGTTTTTGTTTTCCTGATTTTTTTTTTTTTTTTTGTGAGACCCAGTATCATGTAGCCCAGGGTAGCCCAGAACTCAATATACAGTTGGGGGTGACCTTGGACTTCTGAGTGTTGAGATTACAGACGTGCACTCCCACATACAGTTTATGTAGTGTGGGTGTCTAAGTTGGTCTGTGTTAGACAGACACCCTGCCAACTGAGGCGCGCTTCACACTTAGTCGTCTTGTTGCCGAAGTGCATCATGGCCTCTCCCCATCCCCCCCAGTGTGGAGGACTGCGACATGAGCACAGTTTGGATTTCTGCCAGGGGCCAGCACTGTCACCCAGTACCACATTCATACCGTCTATGTGACCAGATCGGAGATGAATGCAATCTGAGTACATATACAAACCTAGATTTTCCTCACAGAGCCTGTAAAAAACCCACGTCAAGGACCCCCTGGTGGGTTAGAGGAAAGGGACTGCAGCCAGACTGAAATGCTCCCAGCATTCTCCCCTTGCCGGTGGGGTGTTGTCTTTGCTTGTGGCCTTGGAGATCCTGAAAGTAACGTTGTCCCCTCAGTGAATAACACAGAAGGTCAGAAGGCCATATCTACGAAAAATTAAAATCTTACAGGCTGTTGAAGCTGAACCCTCTTTGAATCCACTGTTCTGCCATGATTCCTTTGTGGTCAGGTTCTGGTCTCTTTGAGGTCAGGAAACTGGGGCTAGGGAGGGGATAACACTGTTGAGCCGCCCAAGCAAAAGGGTAACACTGTGGTTCTTGAGGTCAGTGTGTGGGTTCTCTCCCCCTCCCCTTCTGTGTGTGTGTCTGTCTGTCTGTCTGTGTCCCTGTCCCCATCCATCAGTCTGTCAGTCTATCCACCCTGAGCATGCCTGTTGGAGATTTCTGTGCATGTTTGCGCCCGTTTTTGGCCTTATTCCCTGCAGTGTCTCTAGGCTGGCAGTCAGCAAACCCCAGGGTCCTGCTGTCCTGTTTGTTGTTTTCCCTGTCTTAGTTTGTTTGAGTGCTTGCCTGCCTTGCCTGTCCCCTCCTCCTTGCAGTACTCATGAAGGCCAGAAGAGGGCCTCGGATCCCTTGGGACTGCAGTCACAAATGGCAGGGAGCTACCATTTGAACGCTGGGGACAGGAACCTGTGTCCTCTGGAAGAGCAGCCAGTGCTTTCCTCCCTAACACACCCCAGTCATGAATGCGGGTGCTTAGGGGTGTGAGCCCTGGTCCTCACACAGCGTACTCCGGCAGCCGAGCCGTCTCCCTCACTCAGCCTCTTTCCCGTTCTGCAGCGAGGAGGTCTGCAAGCGGGGGTTCACGGTGATTGTGGACATGCGCGGCTCCAAGTGGGACTCCATCAAGCCGCTGCTGAAGATCCTGCAGGAGTCCTTCCCCTGCTGCATCCACATCGCCCTGATAATCAAGCCCGACAACTTCTGGCAGAAACAGAGGACGAATTTTGGCAGTTCCAAATTTGAATTTGAGGTAACGCTCTCTCTGGGTAGCCACATCCTAAACTCACAGGCACGGTTTATGATAAGCCAGTGGTGCATGCTCACCACAGTGGGCTGATGACAGGTCTTTAAAGCCAAGTATTGAGCATGGCCTAGATGTCGTATGTGTATATAGTAAGTATTAATTATGCTTAAAATTATGCCTTCCTTCCCTATCCCCGTGTGGTGGCCTTTGACACAGGGATTTGGGTTTCAGTTCTCTGGGATTAGGGTGCAGGGGCCACTGTAGCTTGGGAGGAGAGGCCTGTTCCCATCACCTCACTTGGACAGCTCCCCTGTCATCGCCGGCTGTGTGGCTACAGATCTGCGGCGGCTGCTTCATCCTGGGGACATTGAGCTTATCTGGTCATCAATACTGGGGAGACTTGTCAGCCACTTTACACATCAACTTTCGCTTGGAAAAGTGGACGGAGTCTTTTAGAACCGTAGCGTTCTGGGTTCAGCTAGGCCTGGACGTCAGCTGTCCTATGGTTATAAACAGTAAACCAAAGCCTGCTAATTTATTTTCTTTCCCGCTGAAGCTGCCTCTCCTTGAGCCCCCACAGCTCTGACGAGGCTTTGATGTGGTCAGTTTAATGGGATGATTAGAGAAGTATCCCAGACGGCTTGACGCTTGGCTCAGGTCCTGTTCTGGAATAGGACGGGAATAGTTTCTTGTAATAAATTATAACCGTTCCTGGTGGAAGGAAGGGCTTGCTGCTTCTGCCATCTCCTCCTGAATATTAGGTTTTGGTGTAAACGAATCATGTTTTAAGGTAAATAATATTCCACAGTGAAGCGGCATCGGTTGTTGTACTTGTCAACATGTCTCCTTGTGTGTACTACCTAGATTTTAAAATACCTTCCCATAGTGCTGCTTTTCCTATCTGGAATTAAAATCTGATTTTAATTTAAGTTTGGAACTACTTTGAAGTGGTTTAAGTGAAATATAAAGCACACTTTTATCCTCATACACAATAAGTAGGAATTTTGAAAGGTAATTTTCTGGGTCTTAGGTATTTGCTTAATGGAAAATTTAAAGTGTAATGTATTTTAATTATACATGTTCTAAGTTAAAAAAAAAAATAGTAGTTTGCACTCATCAAGTATTTACTAATGGTATTTATTAGTCTCTTATTCCGGGCTCCTGAAAGCGCCTGCCTGTTTTCCTCCTGACCTGGCTGTCTCTGCGTGATTGCCAGTCTCGCTCTGTGTGGCTGCCAGTCTCTCTGTGTGTGGCTGCCTCTGTGGAGGTTGCTGATGGTCCAGCGGGTGGATAAGAAAAAGCCCACTGTGGCGCTGTAGGCTAAGGCAGTGCAGGCTTGAGCCGCTCCTCCCAGCCTGCTGCCACGTGCTGCTTCTTACGCCAGCCAGCACGGAGATGTCAGTTCTAGGTTTGTGTCTAGCTGGAGGAAGCAGAGGTGTGGTAGCCAGTCTGTTTTACTTTCAGTTCTAGGCCAGCTCAGGTTCCTTTGTGTTTGCATTTTATCACCCCAACTTCACGTTCCCCAACCCCAGGCATCTAGTTGGTATCAGTGTGCTCCCCTCCCACCCACACACCCCTGTAGATCAGGTGAGGTTGAGAGTTCTGGCTTAGACTGGGATAAACCAAAGCTTCATTAGTGTTAAATGGGATGTGGGACAGGCTACGTATGGCAGCTGTACAGGATTGTGGCAGGTTATCACGGGGAAGCTGCTATTACCAGTATCTCTACCCTGTGAGGTCACTTTCAGTAGCTCTCTTCTGAAGCATGAGGTATTAGTAAGGCTATGATTTAGGTTCTTCTCGTTCTTCAAGTGGAATCTAGTTGATTTGGGGCTTGTGAAAATGACAGTTTTTGAACTGATGAGTCTCCCCACCGTATTCTGGCGAGGCAGAACCAGACATAGACTGGGCCTTCTATACGCAGGTTACTTTGGAGACCTCTGTGTGACCACTGTAAGTTACGGGATGATATGACCACGTAAAACTGGTTCATCTTCTCATACGTAATTTTTTTTTCTCCTGAAGACAAACATGGTGTCTTTAGAAGGCCTTACCAAGGTAGTTGACCCTTCCCAGCTAACTCCAGAGTTTGACGGCTGCCTGGAGTACCACCATGAGGAGTGGATCGAGATCCGAGTAGCTTTCGAGGAGTACATGAGCAATGCAGCCCACATGCTGTCACGGCTGGAGGAGCTTCAGGACGTTCTGGCAAAGAAGGAGTTGCCTCAGGACCTAGAGGGGGCTCGGAACATGATCGACGAGCACTCCCAGCTGAAGAAGAAGGTGATCAAGGCTCCCATTGAGGATTTGGACTTAGAGGGGCAGAAGCTGCTTCAGCGGATTCAGAGCAGCGACAGTTTCCCCAAAAAGAACTCAGGCTCGGGCAATGCGGACCTGCAGAACCTTTTGCCCAAGGTGTCCACCATGCTGGACAGGTTGCACTCTACGCGGCAGCACCTGCACCAGATGTGGCACGTGAGGAAACTAAAGCTGGACCAGTGCTTCCAGCTGCGGCTGTTCGAACAGGATGCTGAGAAGGTAAAGTGGGGAGGGGCGCCAACCTGACAGGACAGGGGGCTGCTGCTGGGTCAGTGGGTCTCACAGCTGAGGCAGGTGAGACCAGGTGAGCAAGCAGGAGAAAAGCAACAGGTCTGTACTAGAGGGATCACACGGCAGCAAAAGCCTCTCAGAGACCATGCTTACATGTGGCTTCCAGTTTTACTCACAGTGCAATGCTTTAGACACTGTGAGCTAAAGTTGCCGATGCTTCCATGAGAAGTGCCAGGAAGGCAAGGGAGATTTTTTTTCTTCATGCCTTCCTTCCTTCCTTCCTTCCTTCCTTCCTTCCTTCCTTCCTTCCTTCCTTCCTTCCTTCCTTCCTTCCTTCCTTCCTTCCTTCCTTCCTTTGGTTAAAAGTACAAATTTCATGATTGTATTCTTAAAAGCAACAATTTTATATATAGACTTTTTTCCAGTACCTTCTCTCTTTCTCAAACAAAGCTATCAAACCCCATTCAGACCATCAGCTGTGTCCTTTATAACAAGAGAGTGATGCCTTGAAAAACACATTTCTATGTGATCCAAGCAATACTGCTCCGTGTTCTCACGTGCTGTTCTCGTGTGCTAGAGACCCCAGCTGGTCAAGGGGAGTGCTCATTCATCACCAGCTAATGTATTCTTTGCAATGTCAAAGAAAAGGACACTTGCAAACAGGAGTGGTTTGCAAGCCATGACCATAGGTGAAGTCATCCTTTTTAACTTGCAGTCATTGATTTTTATTTTGTTTTTTCATGGGCTGGTAAACCTATTGTAGAGTAAAAAACTATATTAGACATTTTTGATGCAATAAAGGACTTCTAGCTGGATGACAGTGTCACTGGGTTACAGGAGGCCTAGGCTTAAAACCCTCAAGTCCTTTAAAATTTCTTTGTTAATTTTGTTGCTCGCATTCGCTCAGGTTTCTGTGTCTGTCTTGTGTTAAAGACAGTTCTGTCTGAACTGTTGGTAATCTGCATGGGTCCTAAAGCAGAGACCGTAAAGCCCTGGTCCCCCTGAGCACTGTGACATGTGGGCCCTCTAGAGGAAGGGTCTGGGCACAGAAGACAGAAGTCTTCCCTTAGCTTGGGGGAGTGAGCTGAGACTTTCTTGGGGGTCTGCTGCCATAGAAGCACCTACTTGTTCTCAGAGCTCTTAGAGAGGTAACTCCCTTTCCCCGCATGCTCCCTCAGCCCCGTCTCTTTCTGCAGTGATCCCAGCCTGTGTTTTTCTCCTGGTAGATGTTTGACTGGATCACACACAACAAAGGCCTGTTTCTAAACAGCTACACGGAGATTGGGACCAGCCACCCTCACGCAATGGAGCTTCAGACGCAGCACAATCATTTTGCTATGAACTGTATGGTAAGCTGTTGTCAGATCCTACAGATCCTGGCCCACAAAAGGTTTCTAACAAACAGCTAGTGACTAGAGCACCCACACCTCACACAAGTTGTGTGGGGGCGTCGGTGACAGTGGATGTAGAGATGGTAATTGTCACTCTCATTTTCTGTCTGACTTTGGATGATCTGTTTGACCTTTGACCCTCAAATTGCCTAATCTATGAAGTGGGTACACTGTCTATCTTTGTTGTATTGTGTTATTTACTCTGTATGTCTAAAATACTTTAGTATAGTTTTTAAGATGTAGTTAGTGCTTAAGACATCATGACTAATTCCTGTGATGTTACCTAGTTAAAGCAAGTGAAGAACTCCTGAAAATATGAGTGATGTCTCTTCTCTCCTTCCTCCCCTTCCCTCCTCCTTCCCTCTCTCCCTCCTCCCCTTCCTCCCTCCTCCTCCCTCCTCCTCCCCTCTCATTTTCTTATTTTCTACATTACATCTGTGTTACCTTTCTCAGTTATGCTTCCGTTAGGTTGTGCTGTGGAGCTTCCTGGGCCTTTCCCGCCCCCTGTTCTGACACCCGCACGTGTCTTCAGCCATCCTGCGTGCATGGCAGATGAGGCCCACTAGCTTTCGGTCCTTTCTCTTACTGCCTGGAGTGTTGAGGAATCTTAAAGCATAAAAGACTCAATATAAGTCTGTAAGTGGACAGTCTTTAAAGGAACCGTACTAGGGAGCACCAAGAACGATGCTCATTCTAGCAGAACATCCAAGCTTGAGGAGAAGAGTCGAAGTGCAGGTCCTCGTAGTGGGAATGACACAGGGCAGAGCCGTGTGCAGGCTCTGAAGGGCTGTGTGGCTCACCATGCCTCCGGTCTGAAAGTGGCGGCCCACGGGAGATGGAAAGCACAAAGACTGCCATAGTTTACTCAGGAAATGAAAGTGACAAAAGACTGTGGAATTGAATCTATGTGTGAGCGTTTGTGGTTCCCCCAGGAACTTTCTCCACCATCATCATAATAATCATAATTAATTAATAATGAATAATGATAGTTATTATTTTCCATGAATGGGTGCTTTGCCTGCATGCATGTATGAGTGAGGATGCCAGATCTTGGAGCTACAGACAGTTGTGAGCTGCCATGTGGGCGCTGGGAACTGAACCTCGGTCCTCTGAAAGAGCATTCAGTGCTCCTAACCACTGAGCCATCTCTCCAGCCTCAGGAGGATCATGTCAGTGGACTCCTCTTCCCTTGTTCTAACCATTCTAAAGTGAGAACCTCCGCATGCACTCTCTGACAGACTACAGAGTAGCCTGTTCTCTTGAGGAGTCAGAGAAAACAGCATTAGTAAATCCCACCACTCTAAGGAGAAATAAGGGACCGGGGAAGAGCAGAGAGGAAAACGGAAGGTGTCACTGCTGAGTCGCTCCTCATGGAGAAGACACGGGCCTCAGTTTCCCCATGGTGACAGGGTGCCTGAGAGCCACAGCCAGAGCTCGCTTGGCTCTTATTTCTGACACTAATAATGTATCTAATGCGGGAAGTATGTATGGGTCAGAGCTGCCTCATGGGGTCCAGGCAGCAAACAACGGGAAGGGAGCAAGAGTCCCAATAGACCTTACAGAGGCACACCATTTCCTATAGCCACACCCATATGCTTAGCAAACACTCAACGTGTGATGCTTTGGGAGACACCCCAAACCCATAGCACATTGCTTTTAATTTAAAGGAAGCTAGTTAAATATATTTTAATTAATTTACCCACACAAGCCAGGAGCATATTCTCACTAGTGTCTCACCTGCTGCTTAGGACCTGCATGGTCTGAGAGTGAGTCTGTAGCAAAAGAATGTGGGTGGGGCTTGTCCGGCCCCTCCCCCGGGTATGGAGGCAACTCTACCAGGTTCTGGTTGGACGATAGCAGAAAGGATCAGCAAAAGAGGGTGCAAAGAAAGCCAAGGAGAGAATGCCATGGGTTAGGGTTAGGACTCAGTGAGCTGTGGCAGGGAAGAGGGCACTGCATGCTGGAAGCTGTGTGGCTCAGGGGGGTGGGAAGAAGGGGCCCGAGAGGATGGAATTGGACAGACTGGCTAAGTTAGTAGTGAGTAACAGGAGGCAAAGATTTATCTTCCACTCAGGGGTACAGACAGGAACAGGACAAGGTCAAAAAATAAAAATACATGAGTAATTCAGGATTTGCTGATTGTGTGCCACCACTCCATGTAATCCCATAAATAACATTCAACAAAAACAGACCCCGAGAGGAGCAGAAGCAGAAGTGTGCACAACTGTATGATCACGCCGTGCACACAACTGTAAGGTCACACTGCACACAACTGTAAGGTCACACTGTGTGCACAACTGTGCTGTGTACAGATGGAAACGTAGGTTTGGTTTTGAGCTTAAAGCCTGCATGCTTAGTTTTCCGGTCGACTGGTAGACCCAGGCAGGGAGCAGAGCAGAGGAGCTTTCCTGATCTGGACGCAGCACCATCCCTTCTAACCCCTAATTCCCACTCCTGGGAGAAAGTGGATCCATCTGAAGGTTTTCTATAGGCAAAAGACCATGGCGTGAGTTTGTGCAGAAAGGAGAGCTTGTCTTCACACAGATAACCTTTGGTTGCTAAGTACATATGTTTGAAATCCTGGGTTCTAGTCAGGCTCCTTCAGTGCTTTGTGATTGTCAGCGGGCCTGCCATCTGGGTCGTCATCAGGGTCGGAAGCCAGGAAGTGAGTAACAGAGTGTCTGTGTGTATCCACTTGTGTATCTCATTGCTTTGTGGTTAACAATTATGTGTTTCAGTGACTTGATTGATAATTTTACAGTTTTAAAAATAGAATTTGGAACCTAGCTTAGAGTTGATGAGACGCTTGACATAGGTACCGGGTGATTCTTCTCGGAGACTGGGGAACTGTCAGCAGGCTGTCCACAGAGGGCTGTGAGTGTCTTAGGGGGAGTCTCCTGCCCGCATCCCTCAGTGAACCTTTTCCTCTGCCTCCCCCGCAGAACGTTTATGTAAATATAAACCGCATAATGTCAGTGGCTAATCGCCTGGTGGAGTCAGGCCACTACGCCTCTCAGCAGATTAAGCAGATTGCCAATCAGCTGGAACAGGAGTGGAAGGCGTTTGCAGCAGCCTTGGATGAGCGCAGCACCTTGTTGGACATGTCCTCCATCTTTCACCAGAAGGCTGAGAAGGTCAGTGCCTGGAACTCCCAGCCCACAAGGCAAGAGCCAGATCCCGTCCCCCAGCCATCTTGTGTGAGTGATTCTCCCCAGCTTCATACGGGATTTATCTGCCCGCTCTCAGCCTCACAGACTCTCTGCTCTGCGAGCTTAGGCGGTTGCACTTCTCAGCTCTTTCTATTTGTGCCTGTTCTGTTTGCTTGCTTGCTCATTGTGCATATGAGATGCGGTTCTTTGTGTAGTTCAGGCAGACCTGGAGCATGCTGTACCACATAGCCAGCTTCAGACTGGCAACACCCCACTTCCATGCCCAGTCCGGGATAGCGGGTGTGCCCACAGTGCCCACCTCACTTCCATGCCCAGTCCGGGATTGTGGGTGTGCCCACAGTGCCCACTCCACTTCCATGCCCACTATGGGATTGTAGGTGTGCCCACAGTGCCCAGCTCTTTTGTTTCTCAGGGTTTTGTTTCATCTTTTGTCTTTTTGTTTTGAATTTTGGTTTGTTTGTTTGTTTTTTGATCAAAGAGAAAAAAATACTTGCTTTAGTATTTTTGTTTTAGAGCAAGAAAGCAACTACTTGACTATGTGCCCTGCAGTGCCTGGGATATGGTAAATATAGGTTATGTATCTCTTACCTGAAATACTTGGGAAATAGATCATTTTTCAGGGCTCTGATAACGACTGCATGGGTAAACATCCTTACTTGGAGAATCCAAAGTGCTCTGAAATTTTTATTTTAAAACGTCATTTTTGTATGCCTCCGGAGTTTCACACTTGAGGTTTTCTCACTAGCAGGGTCTGGCCTGTGACAGTAAGCAGTAGCTGCTGCTCTTTCTCTCCATCTTCTCTCTACTCCCTTCCCCCTCCTTCCCCTTCTCCCCTTCTTCCCCTTCCTCCCCTCCCCCTCCTCTCCCCCCCCCCCTTCTATTTTCTTCATTATCTGCGTTGGGATACTGCAAGCTTACCACACCAGCACTCTTCCCACTCCTTCTTAGGTAAGGATGGTGTGCTCACTGGGAAAGAGTGGATCCAGCCTTTGGTCTTCTGCATCCAGAGGAAGGCTGTACCAGACAGGGCTATGTCGGAATGGCTTTGGGGCAGGTAGCTTGACACCGCCACTACGTGATGTAGAGCCTCACCCCACGTTGCCTTCGTGGGCTAAAGTTGAAAGAATCTTGTAGAAGATGGGGTTTATAGATCCCACAACACACCTCACACCTCAGCTCAGGCACACTGCAGACACTGGGAAGGCAGCAGAGGTGGATGGTAGCTTATTTACTGGCATAGCTTTCTCTTTTGAAGGAAGAGGAGTACTTTTCTAAGGCTTTGCATCATGACGTGATGGCTCTGAGAAGGAAAAAGTATCTCTTTCATCTCAAACCAGTCTCTGTTGACGAGAGAAGTTGTCAATAAAACCAAGCAGATGCCCCAGCTTGCCCAGGGCTTCAGCAAGGCAGGCTTGTGTTACACAAGACAGTAATTAGCAGTGATCTCAGCCTAGAAACCTTTAAAGTGTGAAGCAAGGAAAGAAGCTAGTGGCCTACAAACTGGAAAAACATCTTAATGGCATCATCTAAAAGCTGTGCGTGAGGCCTTCAGGTCTCACTGGTAGATCTCTCAGCCAAAGGTAAACAAAACCCACACACTGAATGTCGCTTAAAGTAACAGGACTCTTTCTTCAGCATGAACTAGCATGCTCTCCAGACCCTGTGGCCACCTCTGCTCCTTAGGGTGCACAGCAGATGCACTTGAGCATCTGACTTCATCGCTAGAGAGAGGCAGCTGTGTGCCCCTTACCTGTGCTATCTTTAGTAGCCACACTCTGTGGCTGCCAGCAGGCTACTAGGCCATGACATGATGAATTGCTGTTGGAGGTTGGGAGGCCCAGAAAGGCACACTGAGAGAATAGGAACATGAGAGGCAGAGCTACTGGCTCGCAGTAATGGCTGACGGCCTGTGTGGTCTGTATGGAGGGGTTCAGACCCACGAAGACTCCCTGGAGGTCAGTTGCTGCTCTGACTTGCTTAAGGATAATCTAGAAATTATGCACATTACGGGGGCATCTCCTCACCCATGGTTCACCACTAAAAATTTCAAGCACGCAGCAGAGTTGAAAGAGCCTGAGGTGTTTGGGTAAAATGAATGACTGTAATTTATAAATTTGAAGGAAAATAAACTAGAACAGTATGACCAAACAGAAATTCATGGGATCCAGAGCTCCATAGCGCTCCAGGTCTCTGCACATAAAAATAGTTAGAGAAGGAAGCGCAGCTGAGCTTAGGAGAGGGCTGGTGAAAACAGACACTGTATGTGCTCTGGACCTGGGAGATGCACTCGTCCTGAGCCCAGACACCCGACACGTGCAGGAGGAGCAGTGGGGAAACTTTGCAAGGGCTTCCATACTCTCTTCCCCAGGGAGTTCTTACAACACAGGAAAAATGGCACCAAATAAGGTGAACAGGAAGAGATGGGCTCCCCTTTATGCTTACACGGTTTATGTACATCTAGAGAGGATTGGGAAAGTGGACACCATGAGTTAGGTTTCCGTCTCAGTCACCTCTCTGAACCTCATCCACAGTTTTCATGAGGAACTTGAATCAGATTAGGGGACATGATGCTCAAATACATAGCCCATTAAGTGCCTTGCTGATGGGAGCAGGCTTCTCTGTAAGGGTTACATGCGTCAGTGAGCGGCGGCTTAGCATGCCACCTCTGACTCCATGAGCTCTGTGTGGGTGTTTCCCATTGACATCGTAAGTCAACGAGAATGGCGCTTCACAGATGTCATGCTTCCCAGAGATGTCCCATCTCCACTGATGGTCAAGCCGGAGTGTCAGTTTGTGGACAGGAAGGTGAGTCTCCAGCATTAGTGACTTTATATAGTAGATACAGTCTAGGGACCTGCCTTTATTTAGCTTGGTCACGTGGCATACCTACTGGTCAGTCCCTTTGTGTCAGCAAGACCCCATAGCAAATATTTTTGGTATTAAATTTTTAAATGGCAAATTAAAACAATTTGATTCTTACTATTTTGCAAAATCTCTAAGTTCAGTGGGAAGAATAGTCTGCATCTCATTGCCCCACGTGCCTGTCCGCTACCACATGTGGCCATTGCAGCGCCCCACATGTCTGTCTGTTACCACATGTGGCCATTGCAGCGCCCCACGTGCCTGTCTGTTACCACATGTGGCCATTGCAGCGCCCCACATGTCTGCTACCACATGTGGCCATTGCAGCCACTTGGGTTAAATAAAATCTTATAAAAATAAACAGAATTAAAGGAAAATTAAATCTATGTCCATAGTTGACCCGCATGGCCAGCGCCTGCATGGTTAGACCACGCTGATCGTGGTCCCATTGCTGCAGCGCTGTTAGGACTGAGCCAGCTTATGCTGAGCCAGCTAGGATGCTGAGCGCCTTGCTTTAGCTAGGACATTAACAGCTTTCTATGCTTTTACAGCCAAAAAATAAATTAACTACCTGTGGTTTTGTAGTTCTTCGATATTTACACAGCTCTGAACAAAAGAAAGGTCTTTGCTTCATTCCGTCTGTCAGTCAGCCTCATGGAATCAGTAGGGCCAGAGACACAACCGTCCAGAGGCTTTGTAGATCAGGATTTGCCCAAGCTGTTCAGCCTGCTTTGTATCAAAGTCTGTGCCTGAGTTTGTTCTCATCAGAATCACCAATGGCTCTGCCCTTAAGTTAATATTGGTATAAGACTATACTTTTCATTAACATGTAATAGGTAAACATTTATTGTTAAAATGATGTATGTTCTCATGAGGCTGGGGGTTGGCTCAGTTGGTAAAGCACGTGCCATGTAAGAAAGAGGGTCTGAGTTCAGGTCCTCAGCACTCATACAAAGCTGAGTGCATCGGCGCATATCTGTAATCCCCAAACTCCTGCAGCAAGAAGACAACTGGAGGTGGGGATCCTTAGCAGCCTGCAGCCCCGCCAGCCTGGTGAGTGCAAGTGTGGACAGCAGGAGACTTGGAAAGCAAGGACCAACACCCACACTGTGGCACTTGCAGTCACACACCCGAACACACATGTGCGTGGGGACTTTAGTCATGATTCTCAGTTAAATAATTAAGAAGAGTAGAGTACTGCTTAAGTATTTCCTTTGGGATATTCCCATTGTAACTTAATTTTATTTTGTAAATAAGCTTTGTTTGTGAATGCTTTTCTTTAGAGCCTAGCCTTAATTCTTGATATGTGGTAACAACAATATTCTCACAGAGTGGGAAGGGTTAGGGGTAAAAGCTATTTATAGAAACAGCAGTATATTAAGGAGCAGGCTGGCAGCACAGGGATCAACAGCATACTCTGGTTCCTATCAAGCTTGTTGAACTGCCCTCTCCAGGTTTCTGTATCAGAGCCTCAGAGCTAGATGTGTGGTACACATGTGGAAGCGCTCACATGTCCTGTGATGTTCCTGAGCAGAGGAGAGGAGAAAAGTAAAGTATGATAGAATTCAGTTATTACCGAGGAATGAAAACAAAATGAGATGCGAGTATGTTCATCTCATTCTCAACCACTAGGCTCCGGGAGCTGGGGGCATTGCGTTCACGGTCTGGGAGCTTCAGTGCCAGTGTCTCCACCACCATCTGTGCTCAGCAGAGGCCTCCCTCGGGAGGTGGGGGAGAAGGGACACAGAGAGAGGGGAGGTTAGAAACCAACTGTCTGGAGGACCGGAGCTCCTGAGGCACATGAGTAGATTGTGTGCTAAGTGATTGTTCACTCCTTCAGAACCTGTGCCGTTACTCCTTCCTCAGCAGTCAGAACTCAAGTTTGTAAAGCAGCGAACCTGAATGCCTTTTCATCTTCTGTTCAGCAGCACCTAAGAAAGGACATCTTGTGCCGGAGACGTGGCTCAGCAGCCATGTCCAGGGCACCAGAGTTCCATTCCCAGCATCCACACGGCAGCTTCGAACTGTCTACCTTGCCAGTTCCGTGGGATCTGGCGTCCTTATGCAGATAAAACACCAGTGCACATAAAACAATAAATTTTAGAAAAAAGATCTTAACGAGTTTTATTCAATAGTGTTAGAAGTTCTGCCTTTCTCTTTTCCTTTTCCTGTGCCAGGGCTATTGCTTAGCCCACTCTCTCTCCTTCCCTGGTCTTGCTTTCTGTCTTGCCTGTGCTGGGGATGCAGGCCTGTCGTGTTTGTCTTGAGGCACCCTGCTAGTCATTGTATAGCCTCTACGTGAGGTACACAGAAGCGGAAATATGGCATCTGTTTCTGCATAAAGAAAGAACTTTTTTTTTTAAGCCATGTAGTCAGCCAGCAGGCTTCTAGGAGCCTTCAATGGAAGAGAGGCTGGGAGAAGCTGCTGTTGATTGGATGGGACCCTTCTAGAGAAAGAGAGGCCAGGAGAGGTCGCTGTTGATTGGTTGGGAGCTTTCAGATTCCTTTGCCAGGTGTAGGGTGTAGATGTCATAGCGTCTCTTTGCCAGCAGGTGTCGTTTTCTTCCCTGAAGGCGTTACATCTTGCTAGCAGGATTTTGACCTAGTGCTGTGAGAAGGTCATTGCTCAAGTCCGGCTGGCTTCCTCTGCATGTCTGTTCTTGAAAAGCCCATTTCAAAGCATCTTTGAATCGATCTTGGAAGTTTTTCTTGAAAAAACAACTTAAGTATTTTGTTGTTTCAGGAATCTGTGCTGGGTCTGATACTGTATCCATTAAATTGTGTCTGTCTAATGCATCTTTGATCTTCTTAGGAATACACTATAAGCCTGTGTTTGGGGTACTTGGCAGTGGCTGTTGTCTAGGAGCTAAGTAATTGCTGACCAGGGCCTGATGACTTATTTATAAAGGTGGCTGACTCCAGCCCACTCATGTGAAGAGGGTTTACAATGACTTATTAATTGGTGCTGAGTGCAGGAATAGAGGGAGTGAGAAGGAAGCAGCAGTGAAGACCGCTCAGTAGCATTGACATTATAGAACATGCTGCCCAGGAGGCACGATATGCAGACGCAGTTGTGTGTGTGTGTGTGGGGGGGGGTAGAGTGATCTTATTATGACTCCTGTTGTCTTGAGAGCATTAGGAAGACAGCATGGAGGTGGTGATCAAGTAGCCCCTGGTGCTCATGGTGGTTAAGGCTGGCTCGGAGCCAGCAGAAACCGTGAACTGTCTGGTGACACTGCCATGGGACCTGATTTTAGACCCTGAGCTTTGCACATAGCTTTTTTTCTGAGCCGACAGTAATACTTCATGGTTTTCAAGAACAATGCTTCTCGGGTGTCTACCTGCCTTCCTCTCCTGCCTTCCCTGCTGAGCACAGACCTGTGAGGAACTGGCCTGAAAGAGGGTAAAGCCATCATCACTGTGTGCCATCTAATTAGCTTAATTGAATTAGCCCCCTTTAATCGGGCCTTCTGTGGTTACTTTTGACACTCAACTGTGAAGGGTTCTGACATCTCCTTAGGAAACTCGGCAGTGAGTTATCACTATTGATGGGGACTGGAGAGGTGGATGATGCCAGCAGGTGAAAGTGAGCTGATTGGAACCGTGAGCTGAGCATCCTAGGCTGTCTCTCCATGTTCCTCCTACCTCTGTAGTTTCTCTTGAAAGCCCGGGGTAAGCTGCATGCCCTTCCGAACCTCAGCTGAGTGTCTTGAGATTCTTGGTCTTTCCTGTAAGCATGTGAGAAGAAAAGTGAAGCTGCAGACTGACCCCATGAAGCCCACCCTGCTGTGTTGGGTTACGGGGATGTGAGTCCCACGTCTGCCCCAGAGCTCGGGCCTCTAGGAGAGGTGAAACATGGGAAGTGTGACTGCGCTCGTGTTGGGCTGTGAGAAGCCTAGGGACACCGCCCGGGGATGGGGGAGCTTGGCCTGTGGTCTGAGGACTTAATGGAGTTGGCTCCGTTTGATTCCCAGGCCCTTGGGCATCCCAGGCACCGCTGGGATGAGAACGGAATAGGGGCCCTCGGGCAGGATCTAGCCCAGGCGGGGAGGAGCCTAGCTGAGTCCCTCCAGGAACCAAGTCTGGCTTGTCAGCGACTAGCTGGCTTGGTTTGGTGGCAGCCATGGCTGGGAGTGCTGTGAGGCCTTCTGCAGGAGACTAGACACAGCTCTTTAGATGAAGGTCTGTTCCATTGTTCTCCACAGCAGATCCTGATGAAGAAGACAGTCCATGGTTTTAGGGCATTTATTGTCATGGCGGAGAGTGACATGAGTGAATCCGTACTGCCAACCTCAGGGCAGGCCTGAGGTTAAAATACCTTTTGCAGGGAGGAGTGGCTTGGAAGGGAAGTTTATTGGCTAAGCCTCTAGGTGCCTCATTAAAATGGAGATGTCTTGAGGCTATGTGACCACACCTCTACCTGTGGAGGGTCTTGGAGCCTTTATATGACTGATGGTCACAGACCTATGAAGAGCTTTTGCCTGGGGACCAGAAGCATGGCAAAATGCCTTCCATCCCTTGTAAGGTTATCCCCTGCTGGGGACCTCCTGCTGGGTTGCTCCAGTAGTACCCACCCTCCCATCCCCCACCTGAGCTCTGGGGATAGAGTCCATGAACCACATACATCCCAGTGGTGAATCAGAGCTGCTGTTTGCAGTGATATGCAGCCATGTTACTACTCGCTTACACTCTCCCTCAGCTACCCTACCTATCAACACCTGATGTAAAGTGTCTCCCTTTCAACATAAAGGCTTAGTGATCCATAGAAATAATCTTTTCTGTTCTGTCTTTCTTTTTTTTTCCCCTCCAAGTACATGAGCAATGTGGACTCGTGGTGTAAGGCCTGTGGTGAAGTAGACCTTCCCTCGGAGCTGCAGGACCTGGAAGATGCCATTCATCATCACCAGGGGATCTATGAGCACATCACCCTTGCGTACTCTGAGGTAAGAGTGTGTCTCACTTAGAGCGCAAGGCATTGATAGTTTTAAACCATAGCCCTAAAGCTGCAACACTGGATGTTTTGGGCCACTCAGGGGAAACTCTGTGTCCTGTTAAACTGTCGTTTGGTCGCCCAGCATTTGGGTTCCTTTAGGTAGGGGGTGAAGATGGAGATGCTCCATCTTTCCTGTAGGCGTGTAAGGGGAAAAGTAAAGCTCCCAACCCCCCTGATGCTCCATCTGATGGTGGCCAGAAAGCAGCCTGTGCATGGCTCAAGGCTTTCAGAAATGGGTGGGGCTGCCTATATTCTTATCTGTCAAATAATCAAAATCCCAGCCCCCTTGTCTCCATTTGGGGAATCTGCTTTGCTATACAGTTTAGTCAAATTCAACTTAATCTTCATCAATGAAACGTGTTAGAGAGGAAGCGAGCCATGCTTCACCCTCACGCTCTGGATTACAAAACATTCACTGTCTTTCCAAGTGTGCAGGGCTTACTGTTTTAGACAAACAAGTGTATTAGTCACTATTCTGTAGGTATGATCACCATACCCAACAAAAACAGCTAAGGGAAGAAAAATTTATCTTGGCTCATGAGTTCAGGGCTTAGGGCTCCTCACATGATTGTCAAGCAAGAAACAGGGAGACTGAGGCCAACCAGGACCAGGCTCTAACCTTCAGAGACCTATTCCTGGTGACCTAATTTTACTTGCTAAGCCCACCTCTAGATTCCAGAGCACCCAAATAGTACAACAGCTAGGGAGCAAACATTCAAGACACGAGAACAGGGAGGACCAGACGCTAAGTGTAACTTGTTTTTTCTGAATTTTGAGGCACTACATTGTCTGTAATGCGCCCTTGTCTCATTTTCTGCTGCCTACTGAGGTACCATGCTTTGTGGTTCAGATTTTGGGCTCACAATTATGAACAGTGTCCTGCTATCCCTGCAATACAAGTGAGGACACAGAGACATGGAGGTGAAGGGACCTGTGCCAGGGCATCTGGTGGAGTGGGGCACTGCAGGAGCGAGGACTGCACATGCCCAGTTACCACTCTTTCACTGAGACCAGGTGAGGCCAGCCACAGATAGGTTATTGAACAGTGGTTCTCAACCAATAGGTCTTGACCCCTTTGGAGGTCAAATGACTCACGGGAGTGGCCTAAGACCATCGGAAGTATCAGATATTTACCTTATGATTCGTAACAGTAGCAAAATATGATGCAGCAATAAAAATAATTTTGCGGCTGGGGTCCTCACAACATGAGGCACTGTATTAAAGGGTCGCAGCATCAGGAAGGTTGAAAGCCACTATTGCGGAGTATCTTCAGTTAGGGTCACCGTTGCTATGGTGAAACACCATGACCTAAAGCAGCTCAGGGAGGAAAGGTTTGCCTTACACTTCTGTATCACTGTTCATCGCTGAAGGACGGCAGGACAAGGATTCAAGCAGGGCAGGAACCCGGAGGCAGGAGCTGACACAGAGGCCATGGAGGGGTGCTGCTTACTTGCTTGCTCCCCATGGCTTGCTCAGCCTGCTTTCTTACAGAACCCAGGACTACCAGCCTAGGGATGGCACCATCCACCATGGCTTGGACCCTCTCCCATCAATCACTAAGACAATGCCCACAGACTTGCCTACAGCTCAATCTTACGGAGTCATTTTCTCAATTGGGGTTCCTTCCACTCAAATGACTAGCTTGTGTCAAGTTGACATAAACTTCGCCAGTATAGGTTGTCTGGGATAAGGATGATACTCCAAGAGGTAGGCATGGGGCAGCAATCCTCTGAGGGTTTTTTTTTCCTGCAAGGTTTTTTTCCATTCTCCTCAAGAGATAGCATCTGTACTGTCCTGTGTTGATGGCTGTTGGGATACCTCAGTGAGAAAGGCCTCAAAGCTCCCCACAGCGGCTAGGCGTGGGTATAATGCTTGCTGGATTCAAGTCAATCCTTGGTCTGAACCATTTTCCTCTGTCAGAGTCTTGTTTTGATCTGTTCATGCCTCACTGAGAGCTAGCACAGTCGTGTCCCTGGGCCCAGCTCTCCCGACGCCTGCTGTCCCTGGGCAGAGCACTGCTGTTCTTGATTCAAGGCTTGCTTGGTCTCATTTCTGTTAGGGTCACCATTTTGTTGTACAGGAGCCTCCCTTTTCTGAACACTGTCTTCTGTTTCTGTGGAATTCAAAGAGTCAATTCTGTGTTTGGTTGTGCATGCATAGCTAGTTAGTTGTCTGGCCTATTAGGATCTGCTTATGTGAGTGACAGTACTTTATATAGTCCGACTGAAAACTGGGTGAATCTCTCATTTGTAAATCACATTGACTCGTGAGGATTATGACTTCTAAAAGTCATCAGTTCCTTTCCTAGGGCTCCATTTCCATGCAGCGTCTAGTTCTGACCTGCAACGAAGAAAGTGAAGGACCCCATACTCAGGGTGAAGCCATCAGTTACCTACTCTGACATGACTCTTTCTTCAGCATTCCTCTCTGATTACAGTGCTGGGCCTGCACCAGGCAACCGCACACCCTGTCCTTACCAGACTAAGAAGGCACCGGGCAGCCTGTGTTCTCAACACAGCTGGCTCTGCTCTGCCAGGGGCCCAGCTGAGAGAATGCACAGGATGCACCTTTCCTTGGTTCTCCTAGCTATATACACAATCTCTATTTCCTCACATCCTATAAAAATGGGCATCTTGACTCAGAGCATACCTTTACCTATGGCATGGTTTCGTTCCAGTGTAAACTGGTTCAAAATAATTTGATGGGAAGCAAGAGCCTCCAGCTGAGAAGTGGTAAGCAGCCCCTCCTTTCCACATTCCCAGATGCAGACTTCCCCTTGTAGAGTATGTACCACAATTAGCCTTCTACTTGACTTTTCTGGTCCCTAGATGCTGTCTAATATTGAATTAATATGTCTGGCTATCTCTTTTCCCACTTTTAATATCTTAGATGGTCTTTAAAAGAACAGAACTTTCATTCTTATCCGGATTCTATCCTGAGCTCAGGCAGTCATCTACTCCCCAACTACTCAGTGTACGCCCACCCCCCTGGCAGGTTTCTGTCACAGCAGAGAGCCCATATAGTTACCCTGTAATACCACAGGGTGACAGCGACACAGCATACCAGTCTGTCTTCCTCACACTGTGTCCCACGTGCCAGCATCCACAGAGGACTTCTCTCTGACCTCACACTGTGTCCTATGTCCCAGTATCCACAGAAGACTTCTGTCATGTTTGCCTGGTCAGTTAGCCATCACTTTCCATTGTTCTTTCTGTGCTTGTTGATAGTTTTCCATCTTGAGGAAGAAGCAGCCTCCTTCTTTCTCCTATAAAAATTTATACTTTATGGATTGTACCTGGCACTCTATTTTGATGCCCACCTTCCCCAGATTTTGCCAGTGATCTTTAGGAAGTGTCCTTTGAACATTCTGTTACTTTCTAGCAGAGTAAGATGTTCCAAGGTCCTCGTGTGCTTTCCCTGCTTGCTCCTACACTCAGCTGTCCCAACTAGTAAGGTGGATCCTTGCATTACTGTATACTGTTAGAAAGTAAGGCCAGAACACTTGTTTGCTTATGAGGTATCAA
>CM052716.1:10782448-10943050 GCA_028551405.1 Uromys caudimaculatus
CCTTCCTTCCTTCCTTCCTTCCTTCCTTCCTTCCTTCCTTCCTTCCTTCCATCCATCCAACCTTCCTTCCTTCCTTCCTTCCTTCCTTCCTTCCTTCCTTCCTTCCTTCCTTCCTTCCTTCCTTCCATCCTTCTTTCCTTCCTTCCTTCCATCCATGCATCCATCCACTCACTCACCCACCAACCCCTCCCCTTGCACACTTACACATGTACATATAAAATTCTCCGTGTCTGAGCTACAGGGTCCTGTAGGGGCAGCCCGGTCTGGACGCAGGCTTCCTTTCACGCGTGCTTTTTTCTCTGCCTCACTGTCTCCTTCCCTTTCTCTACACATTTTTTTTCTTTAAGGAACAAAACCTATGTTTACTTTCTAGCTTACCGTGGGAAACCTTTTGCCTTTTTCTCAAGCACTCAAGCACCTGCTAACTGCCTTAGTCGGCCCATGTCCGTGTTACCTAGTTTTTGTCACAGTGAATTGGAGAGGTCATTTAGGTGATGCGCAGGCACCCTGACTTCATGCCAGACTTTTGAAAGAATTAAAGAAGAAGCTGGTTGCTCTGAGTCTGTGCAGACCGTGCTCTCACCTCACAGGGCTATGAGTTTGGGGCCAGGTTGAGTGCTTTTGTGTATTTTGCCCCCTTTAGGATTAGACTAGAGCTGGTCCAGAGCTCCCTGGTGCAGCACTGTGCAGGCTCTGGGTGAGCAGTCTGTTCCAAGGTCCTCTGGTTTCCGTGTCAGTTGCAATCTAGGCTGTTGTCTGCTCCCTTAACAGAACTCTGGGTGGTTTTAGGCTTGGGAGTGTTGAGCAGGAAGGCCTTGAGAGGGTTTTTTGAGGTGCTCCCTATTGCACGCACATTCCTGTGTGTTGTCTCATCAGGTGACTTTTTTCTGCTGCTCGAGGCATAATTGTTCATAATCTGAAGAATCCTAAGTGGGAAAACACATATCGCCTATCTTCTCTGCTTTTCTTCTGTGGGAGTCTAAGTGCTTTCTTTGAATTGCACTTGGATAATTAGCTGCCGCAGTAAAACACCGTGGTGGCTTCCCAACCAGAGTTCTTTAAAGTTAATATACCAAACAGAGTGGTGTTTGTAGTTTTGTTTTAGTTTTGTAAAATAAAGTTGTTCTTGGGTCCGTCCAAAAGTTTGCTTTTTTCCTGGTTACTTAGTCACTTGGTCTGACTGATGATGGTTCAAGATCCATCATCAAAATCGTGATGACCTGCTGCTGTATTTGCTCAAAATAACTCTAGAAAAAATTCTTACAGTAAGCTTCAGGTCACGATTGACCCTAGCAGAGTGAGTCGGTGTGTTGATTTGTGTTATGTGGGCAGGTAGAGAGCGGTGTCTCCTGCTTTACGCTACTGGAAGCTTATTTTAACCCACTGTTTTTATAACATCTGGTTCTATGATATCATCGGATAATCGATGGATGGTTTGACATTTTATTGACAATAAAATGTCATGGTTGCATGTGGTTGTGTGTCACATACGTGCACCTGATCACAGGGTCTGCATGCAGCCTGGGCAACATGGATAATCTCTCTCCTGTGTGTTGTGAGCAGGTGAGCCAGGATGGGAAGTCCCTCCTTGATAAGCTCCAGCGCCCCCTGACCCCCGGCAGCTCCGACTCCCTCACGGCCTCTGCCAACTACTCCAAGGCCGTGCACCATGTCTTGGATGTCATCCACGAGGTGCTGCATCACCAGCGCCAGCTCGAGAACATCTGGCAGCACCGCAAAGTTCGGCTGCACCAGAGGCTGCAGCTCTGTGTCTTCCAGCAGGATGTGCAGCAGGTGGGTGACCCTCTCCTCCCCTCTCCTTCATGCCCAGTGAGGGTGGGGCTCTGGCTTCTGACTGTGACCTGATGCTCTCAGCATGGCTCTCCCACTTGCTCTGTCTCTGACACCTGGGGTGAGCTTTGCTGTCCTAGTTGCTCCCTCTCACTTTTATTAACCTGTGTGAATAGTGCTGATTTTTTTTTTTTTTTTTTTAAAATATGGCTTGTTCATCTAAGATAGATAGTGCCACCAATAGTATATAGTAAGAGCTTAATCATGTGTCAGGGACTTTATGGCTGTCCATTTCCTCCTTGTTACTTTGGTGGTCCTCAGCCTGTTGTGTCCACTGCTGCTGAGGACTCAGCCCTAAAGCTGGGGAGCACACAGAAGCTGACACAGCTATGGTAATAATGAGCTCATGTCCATGCCTTAAAAATGATGGGAATTGGGGTCTGTGTATCTGCTATACCAGCATCCAGAGGTGGGCCTGAAACCACAGTGGGTGTTTTTGGGGTCAGACCAGTCTCCTCTTTTGTTGTCAGTGAGTTCCTGTGCCAGAGTCAGGCAGGTTTAGGGGTTCAGATTTCCACCTCCTCTGGAAACTGGAGAGTTAAGTGGGGTTTCTGCTTAGAGTTTGGAGAGCCCTACTGCAGACTGTCCTGATGGAAGATCCTCCCTGTGACGTCAGTGTAAATCTGGTGACATCGTAATACTTGTGACAGTTGTGTCATCTGGGCTTTTCACCTGCTGGGCTCTTTTCCTGATTGTGTTTTTGCGACCTCAGCAGTGGTCATTCTGGTGTTTGCTTTTTACCAGGGGAAGAGTGGAGAAGGGGGTGTGGGCTGGAGCTTCCTAGCGGCCTTATGCGGCAGTGAGTACCATAGGGGAAGCGCCAGTTCTTCCACTGAGCCATTAAGGACATGTCCTCTCCCAAACATCTCATTTGGTGACACACTTGTGAGCACTGTCCTTTCTAACAGGGCCCCTGCTCTCCCCCAGAGGGGAAGCAGCGCGGTGGTCTTTCTCCCTGGCTGTTTGGGAGCCTTGTGTTGAACTGTGTGGGCTGGGGGAGGCACCAAGGAAGCTCTTCAGAAGAGCCTCAGGGTCAGTCATCTGATCTGGCACCAAGTGCCTGGAATTGAAAACAGCACACATTACATGGGAAAATAGCTGTGATTCTGAGCTCACCGGTTTAAGCCAGCATTTACAGACTGTCAGGTTGAATATCAGGAGAAAGTGCCTTGCGATCACACACTAATGCTCCAGTTAACATCGCACAGAAATGGATTGCCACTAAGGGGAATACTTCGTGTTGACTTGTAATGCTTTGGACCTGTTCATGAAAACAGGAAACTTCTATGTAGGCTTGACTTGTGATGACAAAGCTCAAAACTAGAAATATTAATCCAAATCGTCCTATTAAGCAGAGTGGTGAGCCGAGAAGACAAAATGAGCAAAACAACCCAGAGCCGCATTTGAGAAGGCCGTTAGCTGAAGACAGATCTGTACAGATGAAAATAGTTTGTAAGAATATAATAAGCCAGTTAGTGATCCCGTAAGTGTTTATTTGTTTGGGGTAATGAAAGCATCAGCAAGTACTTTTCAGGAAAAAGAAATGCAGAGCTTTCTGAACATTGACAGAAGGCTTACTGCTTCCTGCCAGCAGCCCTCCTAGAGGAGAATTCTTACCAGAACCTTGACCAGACTGTTGCCCAGGGACTGTGCCTCAGGGAGTGGATGGGGAGTTTGGTCAAGTGGTTAATTTCTCATAATCTTTGTACAGAGCAGTTTGGGATGCTAGTAAGGGGTGTGGTCAGGGGGAGTTGGTCAGGGCCACAGATCCCATTCAGAGGACGGGTGTGGGGAGTGGGGCTTGTTGGTGCAGACTTACCCAGCTCACGAGTGCTGGCTGCCAGATGCTCTTACCTTTGTCACTGTTAGCTTGATTGAGACCTTTGCCACTTTTCCTGACAGTCATATAATCCATGCTTCCATTTCCCGTTTCCAGGTGAGTGGCCCTCATGGGGGCCACTTGTATTAAATGGAATAACTGTGACTTTTGGTCAGTGTTTTCACTTAAGCGTGTGTTTGAGTTAGTTTTAATGTGAAGGCAGTGGCGCTTCCTGTCCCACACTTGTTCGTGTCGGGTCATTAACAGTCATGGAAGGTATCCAAAGCATCATGCTCTCAGACTTGTTTTTCTGCCTCACCTGTCCAGTTTGCCTGGCTCTTAGAGTGTTGGGATTCAGTTATCCAAGACAACAAGGCACATGGCCCCGCAATCTACTTTCTTGAGGCCGGCCACTCCATCAGATATTCATCAGGCAGGGAGATCTCTCCCTCAAAAGCCTCCGTTTGCTCCTGGGAACCTCGTGTGAGCATCATTCTGGAATTACCATCTAGAAGCGTTCCTCCCACATAGATAATGTATTACAAAACATGTTTTCCCAGGCAGTCAGGTGCTGTGGTATGCACCGATGGTCCCAGTTACTCGAGAGTCTGAGCAAGAGGGTCGCTTGCGCCTAGGAGACAAAGGCCAGCCTTGGCAGCAGAGTAAAACACTGTTGGGAAAAAATGAGGAAAACTTTCTTTAGTGACTGACCAGATCTGGGTCATTCTAGAATCTTCTCACCCACTGGGGTGTCTTCCTCCCACTGGGAGTACAGAGGTAATGTGTTGTGGGACTCCTTTTCCTGGGGAGATGTAAACAGATACAGGCTTCTGTCAAGAGAGAGCACCAAGGATAACCCAAAGTGTGCGATTACACCAAAGTCTACCTTGGTGAGCAGGCGGGTTTATTATGCTATTTAAGAGCATGGGTGACCCAAAGTCCCACTTTAGTTAGCTTTCTATAATCTGTGTGATCCAGCACCCCCTGAGACCACAAGGGGTCTAACCAATACACGGTTTGGGCAAAATTACATACTGTCTTTATAATGCCCATAACATGTGACCTCGAAGAGGTTCCGTTAATAGGACAGAAAGCACTATTATCTTGGCATGCTGAGGCAGAGGACCTTCTCTAGTTGCAGGCAAACCTGCAGGTACGCAGTGAGTCCTGGGATAATTTGGACTACATTGTAGAAAACTTTTTCGAAGAAGAAACATACCATTCTACACTAGCTATGCAGGATGTCTTTTAAACAGTTGCTGAAGGGCTGCAAGTGTAAAGTTCTTACCTAGTATAGGGAAGGCCCTGGGCTCTGTCCCCAACAACACACACGCACATGCACACGCACACACACATGCACACATATGTTGAAGTGGACAAGTCTTTGGGTTTTATCTGTATGTTCTCTAGGTTACCTTAAATACCGTGGTTTGGTACACTCTTCCTCCGACAGCGTCAGATTTCCTGTCTAGTTTGTCCAGGCAGCACGTTTAGAGATGGAAATGCAGTTTATAAAAGATATTGCCACGGATTCCAGGGGACTTTCCACCTTGTCACCTAATTAATGTGCTGATGCCTAAGGCCATATATTAGGTCAAGGCCTGCATTCCAAGTGTTTCTCTTGAGTTAGCTTCCTGGAGCCTTGTTTTTAGCTTAAAGGGGACAATAGTTGACACATACTGCACCCCAGGGAATAGGTACAGATTGAGAGCCCATGGTTTCGTCTTAGAAAGCTTTGTGATCCTTGGACTTGCAGCGAAGTCTGAACACCTCTACTAATCTAATGCACACAGAAGGGCTCTGTGAGGATTTCACAAGGTTTAATATTTATTCACAAGTTCTTATACTAATAATCATGGAGAGATGAGAGTCCCCAAAGTCTGGTAGATTAGGTAGCAGGACCCTCTTACAGGAAACTGTTTCACAGATTCGGTATGGTTTTTAAGATGGCCAGAACCCTGCCGCCTGCACGGGAGACTGTGTCAGGGGCCCGTCCCGAGCGCTTGCTAATTGGCCTTCACCCCGTTCAGGTCTGCTTTGCAGAATCACTTCTCAGTAGTCTAATTGTTCCAAGGCTGGAGTGCTTTTCTCCTTCCCGAGGTACCAGCACCTACTCGTGAGCTGTGCCAACCCAGAGAGGCACTGACAGAAGCCTAAGAAATGCTGGGAGGCTGCCTCCCTACCCTGCACAGCTGCTCCACAGAGTGACCAAGCCTCTTACTGCCTCTGCTGAATGGGAGTGATGAGTGCCCTTCCCTGGTTCACAGGAAGAACCAGAGGCTTCCTGTACGCACAGCAGTATGCCAGGCCTGCCTAGGCAGCAGGTACTCAGATGGCAAGATGACTATTAGTTCATGTAAGCCCACTGTGCCATCAGCATGGTCAGGCTTGTCATCATTCAGTGTTTTCCTTTTCATTACGAAAGGGGGAGTCGGGTCAAACCATCAGCAGTTTTCTGCACATTTAGCTGAAGCGCCTAAGTGCTGCACTGTCATTTCAGTTCAGTGCCTTGACCTTGGAGTTGTCCACTAGAGGGCGCTGAGGACCAGGACGGATGCTCACTCCCTGCCTTCTGCAGAGAGAGGAAGATGGTATTAGCCTCCTAGATTTCTTGTTCTGCTTCTGAGCCATGTAGCTGAGGAAGAAGATTAGCTTTTGACTTGTTCTCCAACTTGAGGGGGAGGGCAGACCCATACCCGACCTGTTTTGGGGGTTGGATTTTTTTTGTGGTGCAGAATTGACAACCATTGGCTACAAGTGTGATCAGAGATGGCTGGCTGGACTGGGATGATAAAATTCCATGACTCGCTAATCTTCTTATATTTAAATGAAGGGTTTGTGCACATGTCTTTAAGATGCTGTAACTTTCATAAACATATTAATCCACAATCTCCTTGTCAAGAAGGAAAGTTTACCCAGACTTTCTAAAGAGACGGTAGCCTTGTGGGAGGCTTGGGAACTTTAGCAGGATTCCATAACTATCTGCTCTTATCTTAATGAAGTGCTTGGTACCTGCACATCACTTCAGTTGCTTTTGTGTTTGTTAGAAACGCACTGTCAGCAGTATTTTTACATTTCTGTTGGAAAGAACCATTGCTAAAGGAAAAATGGCTGCTATCACCCTGCATGAGCCACACACGATAGCTTTTATTCCAAGCTATACTTCTTGAAGTACTTTTCTTGGGGTTAAAAGAAATGTTTAGTGTGGTGATTTGCTGTCTCTAGCTATCTAGCAAATGTTTATCTCCAGCATTGTGAAGCCAGGCCTTGCTTCAGGTCTCTAAGTTGAGAACAATGGCCAAGCTTTTGACTTTGCAATGGCCTGGATTTTTGTTTGTTTGTTTGATTTGGTTTTGGTTTTGGTTTGTTGTTGTTTTTAAGTTAAGGAATATAAAGAATATACTACAAGTAAAGTTGTGGGTGTTGTTTTTTGGTTTTGTTTCTTGAAAGTCTTCCCTCCACAATCCCTTCAAGAAGGTCTTACAGGTAGGTGATAGGATGGGGCTCAGATCTTACTTTTGCACTTTTAAACCCTTTTCAAGTTTAAAATACTTCTCTTTTTGTTTATTAAAACTTTATTATAAAGAACTTACAAATAAAAATATCACATGTTGAAATGTGCCACACGCAGTCTATCTACACACTTTTCAGTGAACTTCTGTCTATCTAGCTTGCTGCCCTGCAGCTTCCGGGTTTCCTGGTGGACTCCCCAGTTCTGGGTGGAATTGGCCATGCTCACCGAGACAGTTGTTAAATAGTTTGAGGTTGAGACATTGCGTTTCAAAGGGGAATGAGACATGCTTACTAAGGTCTCCTCAGCAGACCCAGGTCTATTGGGCAGCAAGTGGAGAGTGCAGTCTGCCTGAAGCTTCCTTTGCTGTGTTTATAATTCCAACAACAACCAATGGTGTGTGATGAGCAGTCGTCCAGATGGAGTGCGTGCCATCCAAGAACTTAAAGTAAGATGCCAGCAGGCCAGAGGTCCAGGTGTGCTGCGCATCTGCCTTGTGGTTGCTGCAGTGGTTCATGGGGTCACATTTAAATCCTCAACTGAGTATGCTCATCACTGCTGACTGGGAGAGAAACTGAAGCTAAGAAAAAATAGGGAACTTCCTCCCGGCACGCAGTCAGATCATTTCTGTGTGTAGAGGGGCGGGTGTGGAAGCCCTGGAGAAGTGGTGCCTTTGAGGGCAGCATCGGCCGAGCGGGTGGATGAATTAGACCACACTGACAGCATACAGATAGATCCAGGGATCAAGCATGCTGGGCAGGTGACTGCCAGTGCTGACACGGACAGGAAAGGATCCGAAATAAACCGGGCATGACGTGAGCCCGGCAGGAGAATGGGTGGAGTGTGTAGCCTTGGCCTGAGTACACACTGTGGGGCTTGCTTCTGTTCCCTAACCCCACTTCAGCTCATGGCTGCTCACAATTCCAAAATGGCTTCTACAGGGTCTTGGAGGTTTGTTAAGGCTCACCATCAACTGTATGGACTAGAACTGTGCAGGCAGGATGCTCAGGTGTGGAGTACAGCCTGCCCAGTTGACCACTCTAGAAATCAGCCACTGTGGCCAACAGTTCGCCCTGATTTATTTTGACATTAGTACAGGTTCCCACACCACTGCCTTGCCTGGATATGCCCTGTTTCTATATCCACCCAAGATTGCTTTTGAGTCGTGTGCTTACACGCCTGCTGTAGTCTGATCTGAGGACTGTGTCCTCCAAAAGCATATGTGGAAATGTAATCGAAAGTGGTGCCAATGTGCAGGACCTTGGGGAGTGTTAGGCCACAAGGCATTCACCCTCGTGAGTGAGATGAATGCCTTTAGAAAAGGAACCTGGGAGATTTTGTTCCACTCCTAGGCCTTTGGAGGACCATGAAACTGCAGCCTGTGAGGAATAGCCTCTCACATGACGGCGACACCTTAATCTTGAACTTACTAGTTTCTAGAGCTGTGAGCTGACATCTCTGCCAGATATACCCAGCTCAAGGTATTTCGTTTTAGTAACCTAACAGAATTAGACAGTACCATAGTCACAAACATGTTCAATATAATACCCCTTCATTAACGGTCCACTAGCAAATGTACATTATGTATTTATAATGTTTAAAGAGATCACTTAATAGTTTTTCTGCCACTCTCCAACACAGACTAAGTGTGCATTTGATGTGGTGTAAATATTCTGTTAGATATTGCTAGTGTTGTGTGAGTTCAAAGTTCAGGTACCAGTGAGCTGTGCCACTGAGCTCCAGCCATGAGGACAACACCAGCTTGCACTCTGATTAAGGTTATGGGATGTCTAGCTAGCTGTTGTAGTATCTCAGAGTTTATAGGATGCGGTATCCTCCAAGTCCAGGCCAGAGGCATGTTAGTGTTGCATTTTCTTAGACTTTCTTCTGTGTTTGGCGTCTTCTACAAAAGAGATAAAAAACTAACAAACAAACAACCCCACTTCACTGCCTAGTTAAGCTTGAGTCACCTGAGTTACGAGGCTTTGAAAAATGTAAACTGGTCCAGGATAGCACCATGTCTACATGTCTACTCTGCTACACAAAATCCAGTCAGTTTCATGGCTCTGTCATGCCTCAGATAAGGTGAGATTTAATTTAATCACCATTCTATGCGGTGCTTATACTTAGAACAATTTGCTCTTAATCTAAAAGCTGGTTGCAGTTCCAGTGGAGAAGCAGATGTAAGATGTAATTGCAAAGTGAATTAAATCAGTATTCAGGCATTTCTTCCTAATGTGTTTTGTTTTGCTTCATGTTTGCCGCAGGATTTTGAAAAGGAATGAACCTTTTCTAGATTTGCCTAACCAATGAAAGGTGGACACTATGTTTATGGCCCATGTTGACTGTTTTCTTTGCAGGTGCTGGACTGGATAGAGAACCACGGAGAAGCATTTCTGAGCAAACACACAGGCGTGGGCAAATCCCTTCACCGGGCCAGAGCTTTACAGAAACGCCACGAGGACTTCGAGGAAGTCGCACAGGTACGAGAACGCCCTGAATACTCGGTGGCCAGGTGGGAGGTCTGTTTTAACAAACCTGAGGTGACTTAGCCTTCGCTGGGTGTGTGAGGTTGTTTAGTTAGGGTAAATTAATTTCAGAATGAGGTGATCCTCATCCAGGTAGAAATGGATCTAGTCAGATATCCCCTGTAAATTGTAGTGGTTTTGATACGAGTTTGTCTTTGATGATTTTCTTTTATTTATTAGGCTAGTCTTTGGCTTTCACTTCACAGTTGGAGAACAACAACCCTTCTGAGGTTTCTGCAGTGACAGGCCTGTTGTTTGGCTTGTCTGTTTCTAGTTGTGTTATTTGTGTGCTTGGGAGGCTGGAACCACATGTGGAGGGTGCTCAGGGCACAGGATTTGGAGAGTTCAAGTGTCGGCTATGACACTGACCGGCAGCAGGACTCTTTGATCTGAAAAGTCACATAGGCACGGCTGTGGACATTGTAAGGGAACGAGGAAAGCTGCTTTCAAAAGAAGTCATTTGAGTCAGAAGTGGTGGCACATGCCTCTAGGCAGGCAATCGCTTTGAGTTCTAGGCCAACCAGGGCTAACAGAGAAACCCTGTCTCAAACAAACAAACACCCTCACACACAGACACACAAAAGAGGCCATCCAAGTAGTACAAATCCAAATTCAGACAGATTATGGTCAGTGTGGATAGAATAATATGAGATCTTACAAGTGAGAAGCAGGAAACGGCCCTGTGAGGAGGAGCATTAGACATTGGTTCTTCAGCCACAGATGCTGGAGTCTGGGGGATGCTGTCTTGTATGAAGACCCTTGAGTCCTTGGGTTCTGCACCCACCTGAATTGATGTTCTGTATCAAGACAACGTGTGCACCAAGACTGGGAGTTTCCCACCCAAGTGCTTACCAGAAAACCGAAAGCATTTGCTGAGAAGCGGTGATGTTAGATGCCCCGGAACTGAAGCCCCGTGAGGACAGGCGCTGCTTTGTTCACCTCCCTGTAAGGAGCACCTACAGCTGCCCCTGTTCAGTCGCTGCCTGTTTGAATGAGTGTATAGAGAAGGGCGCTGTCCGTGGCCAGCAAAGGCATTGGCAGACACACATGGAGGTCAAAGGACTTAGTGTTTGAACAGAAGGTACACCCAGTAGGTATTCAAGAGTCAGACAAAGCTGAAGAACCAGCCAGCTCACTCAGATCAGAGGACAGAAGTATGTGCTGACGAGGGCGATGAGGCCTTGTGCAGGCCTGTTGGAATTTTCGAATGACCACAAAAAGTGTGAAGACAGAAAACATCATTGCTGTGGGGTATGGCAAAACTCAAAAAAGGGCTGGGGGTCAAAAAAAAAAAAAAAAAAAAAAAAAAGCAAAAGAAGTGAGAACAAAATTCATGCAGAAAAAAATTATAAAATATGATATAATAATTTATCCCAAAATACCAATAATTGCACTGAATGGAAGAATTGGTTATATTAAGAGACAGATTATCCGGTTGGATAGCTTATAAATTGATTAGTCCTGTGTTTATTTTAATCCTCATACCTAAAACACAAATACCAAGAGTTTTAAAGAAATACACAAGGTATCAGAAAAAGATCTGCTTAGTCAGTCAACAGGGTCTGGAGGGAGGGAGTGAGGATTAAAAAAGAAAAAGACAATTAGACAACACTATATAACATGACTCCAGCCAGTGCCGAAGCTCATTTAATTTTTTCCAGTCTCCTTTTATGCCATTCTAGGTACATGCAAAGAATAGGTCAGTCCTAGATCAAAGTAGTCAAGGGACAACCAAAGCATAGACAGAGTCCGGTGGTCACTGTGTCTACAGGTTTATCAGGATGACCAAGAACAAGAAATACAACACATTCCTCAGCTGTGTTCATCTTGAGCCTTGTCCTAGCCCAGTGTCAGATTCTTTTCTGAGCCTACTCCCTTGTCCTAGCCCAATGTAAATATTCTTGCCAAATTCCTAGTAGAAGCAGCCCCAAGAGCTCTCCACAGTCTACCAGGAAAATAGTAACTAACAATGTCAGAGTGGCCCTGAGACCATAGGCTTGAACATAAAGTATTAGAACGGGAGAAGGCTTCAGTTCTTAAGGGAAGAGCCGAGTGGTGAGACCAGTGCAGTCTCACAGCCTGCTAACCACCCGAATGTGGCTGTGCTGATGCTTTTCTCAAGACAAAGGGCTTGCCTCTTTGCTGCTCAGAGAACTGGACACAAGAGTGGAATTACAAGATAATAAATGGTCCCCAAGTCCTGTTCCACCACAGAAACACTTTTAAAAGCTGGCTAACTGTACGGAGGAGAAGAGGTGGGTCTGGTCTCTGGTCTGCAGCCCTGGGGCGTGGCTCAGAAGTCTCCACATGTGCACATTCCGTGGGGTCTCCCTGCTTTCATTTCCTGGGAAATGCTATGCCACTTTATTATAACAGAATACAAAAAATGTATTCTTATCTTGCCTTCATTTTTTTCATATGATAAGCTACTTCCAAAATTACTTCAGGCTGAAGAGGAATTTGAATTACATGAACAGGAGCCATTCAGGCATCAAAGAATCTCAGGGAACAGTGGCAAACACCTGTGCTCTAGAAGGCCAGGCTGTGGCCCAGAGTGCATGTTTTCTCGTGCTCTCAGATTGGGGTGCCCCTCACCTCTCGAGCATTTTCTAATATGCAGGAGAAGAGTATCTGCCACTCCTGTTACCTCCTCTGCAGCCCCGTGGTTATCCACTAAGGAGATGTCACCTGTGGCTAACCTAACCCTGTAAACTGCGGGTTTAAGTTATCAGAACTGCCTGAAGGTTTCCCAGGAAGCAAAGGTTCCAGGAGCGTGTGCTGTGAACAGCTTTCTGTCCCCGGTCAGCAGAGAGGCCAATGCTTGCTTGTTCCTTCTGCTGTCCCCCTGAGTCCCAGTACTTGCTCATTTCTTACTCCTTGTCCCTGGGACTCCAGGGATGACCAACCCTCTTCCCCACAGTGCAAGTGTTATGGTGGGAATCAGACACATGTAGAAAAATATCAGGTACACTTTAGCTCGAGTTTCAGATACTTGCACCCACTTTCCCTCCCTCTAGCCTTCAAACAACCACGGACCACACATCGGCTCTTCCACCAGGTGCCGGGGAGGGGACAAGGGTGCAAGCAGCCACCTCAGGCATGGCTTGTGGCAGAGTGGATTTGTGTAATAGAACATGATACCAGGACACAGAAGTTAAAGAACTGACTATTGTCGTATCAAGAGGAAGGCTTTTGCAGATTGGCTCCTGGTCAAGAGGTAGGGCTGCAGGTCAAGAGGCCAGGCTTGTGTGAACCCAGCCTTCCAGGGCTAGAGAGCTGCATGTGTGCAGCTACCTTGTCCTCACGTAACTCAGACTCTCTATCTCAGCATGTGGCTGCAGCTGGGTTTTTGTTTTGTTTTGTTTTGTTTTGTTTTGTTTTGTTTTGTTTTGTTTTAGTTGTTTTCTGTCTCCCAAATCTTAGCTTTGCCTCTCCACCCATGCTCCAGCCCACTCTGTAGGTCCTGGACCCTTGAGTGATGCCAGCATCTTTAGCAGCTTCCTCCCAGTACTTACCTTTACTCTTCATCGTTTGCTCCGTAGCTAGAGAAGAGTGCTCTGCTGCTTTTAGTCTTCCCCCTGGTCACCCGCTTCTGTGTGTGGGTCATTTGATGGAGCTGCAGATCTCTGTATAGCAGGCATTAGTGGTCAGTAAGGGGAGGACACATTGCTTGCTGCAAGGCTCATGCTCACAACTGTGCTATAATAGCAAAGCTCCTAAGACGGAATCCTCTCAGGCTATTCCGCACAGAGTTTGCTCTGCTTCAGAAACATGCCATCATAGGCAGGGAGAGAAGCTTCTCCACAGGACAGGGTACAAGGCAGGCACAGAGCCACAAGTCCGAACCCATGAGAACTCATGACTCCTACCCTAGCTCCAGTACAAATGTGTATGGCAGATGGGGTCTAGACAGGGTCTCTGTCAAAGAAGCACACTTTGGATTTAAAGCTCTCTTCATTAAAACCTATCTTTTTCTTGAGAACAGAGCGGCTTGTCTCACTTTAGTGCTAGGAGGATAACTGGGGTAGCTGCTCTGTCTCAGCCCCTCGTAGCTGCCCGCTTCCTGTTGAGACAAAGGCTGTGGCATTACGGGTCCACGTTTTAGCTTTGGTATTTTAGGGGCCACTGGGCTGTTGACTTGACCTTAAACTTTGAGATAGGAGCGCTTAGTAAGTAAAATATATTCCCAGAGGGAATACAGAGTTTCAGATGTAGAGAAAAACAAATCCCTCTTCTTTAAGATGGGTTTTCTTTTCCAGATTCCTCTGTAGCATTAATTTCAAGTTGGTTTTTGTTTAGAGCTCTTTTTTTATTAAGAGATTTATTTATGTTATAGGTGTATATTTTGTCTGCATCTATGTCTATGCACCACATGCATGCCTGGTACCCACGGAGGCCAAAAGAGGGTATTAGGCCCCTGGGCATGGAGATACAGGCAGTTGTGAGCTGCTGTGTAGGTGGTGGGAATCAAACTCTACTCCACTGTGATTAACTGCCAAACCATCATTCCAGCCCCCTAGAGATCTTAAAGTGCCAAATTGCTTAATAAAGCATTTCTTGACATGAGCTTAGAGAGCTATGGCTTGTTGAATTAGCATAGGCAGGTTAAAGCAGGAAGCAGTGAAAGCCTATGGCTCAGTTCTCTTAAAATGGGCTAAATATAGATTTATTCTGTAGAGCAATCCAGTGTTCTAGGAAGGAGGAACCCTGAAAGAACTTCCCATGTTGATGTGGTGAAAGTGAGCCGTAGGCTGGCTGTTTCAGACGCCCACTCTTGAAGTCGGTGCCCAGCGCTTCAGTGTCTGTTTCAGATGCTACTATGGCCTCCTCAGGAAGCACTGACTCAATCTTGCAGAGCCAGGAACTTCCTTGTGGCGACTGTGAGTCGGTCCTTTGTCTGTGTGGTGATTGTAAGTACATCTTTGCTGCTGCTGAGTGAGCCACACAGGCTGTTGTGTGCTGTGTGACATGCACAGCTAGAGAGCATTTTCTTATACAACTTAAAACGCTTTCTATGTGAAGAAATTTGAAGGTGACTGGTGGAAAGGAAGGCGGTCCTTGAGCAGCGATCTCTTACTTAGTAGTTTTCTGACTTGAAGTTCTTACATTTAATAAGCTATGATCACAACAGGCATGTAAAGCCCAGAGAAACCTAGTTTATGACAGCTGGTTCCCGAGAGCAGCAGGGTCCTGCCAGACATTGGTGACTCTGGCCTAGCATCTCTTCCTAGGTCCCACTCTGTGATGCTTGCCCGACTCTGCACTTCAGCTTCTAGTGTCATAGCCTGCCCCAAGGCACCCTCAAGGCATGTCTGTGGATAGCTTCTGGGGGCCATGTGATCATCTTGTCTTCCTAGATAAGGGTGTGAGAATCTGTCACATAACGAATCTCTTCCCACATTTTCAGAAGACTAGCAGGTGTCCCCACTGTGCTCAGTCTTCTGCTAGGAGGATGCTGTGTCCACATGGACATACAAGTGTGTCCACATTTGTAATGTGGCTTGAACTTCTCCACATATATAATAAGCTTCCATTTGTTTTTAATAAATTTACCTTTTAATATAAAGATGTATTATGTTTTAGTCTTTTAAAATTAACAGTGGAAAATTCGGGGCATGTTCTTTTTAATGAAGCATTTCCCTCAGGGCTGACGTTGTCAGTGCAGCACCTGGCCACCATTAGTCAGGTCCTCAGAACACAGAGAAGAAAAGACAAGACAGGGCAGGTCCTTGAGGCCGCTTTCCCTGTGACATTTCCTGAAATTTAAGGAGATGACTATTTCTTTGTGATTGTGTAACCATCAGCATTCCGATAGTTGCTTAGTCTTTCTGAGTGCCTTTCTCCTAACTGTAAAATAGTATTAATATTTTCCTTTACCAGGTTGCTGTAAGAATACATTAAGGAGGGAGGGAGGGAGGGAGGGAGAGAGGGAGGGAGGAAGGGACTCAGTGATAGAAAGTGTTCAGAATTCCAATTCCTTGACCTAGAACAGGTAGGTGATTGGAAATATGAGGCTTACTCTGACAGCACTTTGACACAAGCTAGGCACGTCAGGACCTAACATGTTGCCAGCATTTACCCTGTGCCCACCTTAGGTCATTGAACACCCACCCTCCCTGGGAAAATAATGGGTGTCTCTGGTCAAATGCTAACAGATGTAAACAGTAGCTGGTGTCTTAGTTGGAGTCACTATTGCTCTGATGAAACACTGTGACCAAAGCAGTTTGGGGAGGAAAGGGGTTATTTTGGCTTACACTTCCACAGCACCATTCATCACTGAAGGAAGTTGGGACAGGAACTCAAGCAGGGCTGGAACCTGGAGGCAGGCGCTGCTGCCGCAAAGGCCCTGGAGGAGTGCTGCTTACCGTGGAGGAATGCTGCTTGTTTGCTTGCTCCACATGGCTTGTTCAGCTTGCTTTCTTAAAGAACCCAGGACAGTCAGCCCAGGGATAGCACCACCCACAAATGGATTGGGTGGGTGGGCCCTCACCCATCAATCACTAATTAAGAAAATATCCTACAGCCAGATCTTATGGAGGCATTTTCTTAATTGGGGTTCCCTCCTTTCTGATAACTCTAGCTTGTGTCAAGTTAACATAAAACTAGCCAGCGTAGTTGGTATTTTGCCTTATCTCCCACATAGAATTTTCTTCTGTTAAGACTTTTAGATTGCTCGTGCCATGATTACAGCTGACTTTCCCCCTCTGTGGCATATGTCTGCATTGAGTGACAGTGGTGAGCTTGCCCCATATCCGTTCTGTTTCTGTTGATCCTTGGGGGTTTGAAGTTACCCACAGCATCTAGTTTGCTCTGGACTGGCCCTTCCTTCTTTTTCTCCAATTCTATAGTATTACAATACCTTGGAGGGTTTTTTTTGTACCCATGTTTTCTTTGCTCATTGTCTTTAAACAAAACAAATGGAATAGGCATATTTAGGACTTTCAATACTCCCTTTCTATTATCTAGAAATTTGCATTTCAATTTATTGTAAATATAGTGTCTGCCGTCTTTGGAGAGACTGGGGCCCTAGTGGCTGAGAGCAGGAGAAGGAGGAGGACCACTCAACTACCTCTGCATTGCAGCTGCTCATGTCCCAGATTCTGCTGGTTACACAACGTAAGCTGTTTCTCAAGAAAGAGGAACTGCTTTGCTCTCCAAGGCCCATCCCTGCTGTTGTGCCCTTTAATCTCCCTGAGAAGGATAAAAGAAATGCCCCAAAGAAGAGTGACCCCTCAGGCTGAAGAAAGGAGAAGGCCGGTCCCTTCAGTTCCCCTGACAACCACCAGCTTTAGATGACCAGCTCTCTGGTCTTTGAGCAGCTGCCACTCTGTTGACTAGCTTTGGCAAACCTCAGTTTGCCACAGGGAAGTAGAAGTGAATTGATGTCCCTGTCACAGGGCTTCTGTAGGGTTTACAGTAGCTGCTCAAAAGCCAGCTTTGATGATGTGGATGGTTTAGCAATGAACATCCGAAACCACTGCCATCCTAGTCCATCACAGAAGGACTCAGGAAGGAAGGCCGTCACCGGAAGGCCTAGCTGACGTCCCTGTCTCCGTCCCGTCATCCCCCACCCTCACTCCACATGTGGTTCTGTACTAGCGAAAGCCCTTTCCTCCTCTGTACGAGCACCATTTTCTTCAAGTGTGAGACGCGGAACGAATGGCTGTGATTCAGAGTCATTCACAACACACTTGCTCCGCTAGCAGCCATCTTTTTCCCAGTGTCCCTTACTGCTGGTGATGTCATAGAAAGGCTCTTAGCAATTCGGTAGTGCTTTCCTATTGGGAGGCACTGTCAACTGAAGGTTCACTTATCAAACAAGAGAACTAAAGTACTTCAGAGCTGAGGTGACAGTCAGTGAGAAAGCAGGATTCCTTACTTCAGAAACACGTTTGCTCGCAGGGTTCTGTTTTCCAAAGGGTGCACTGAGCTGGTAACTGCACTCAGTCCCCAGTCTCACTGTTCCTGAAACAGTTGATTGTGGCTAAGTGTAACTAGTCTTCCAAGTTGGAGGCCGCTCTTTCTCCAACTGTGTTGGATGTTGTTTACTACTCAAAGGACCATTCTTTGGGAGTTTGGCTCTCCTACTGACAAGTTTAAGAGAAGAGGCCTTTAAGCACCTACAGCTAGCCTCCAGTGAGGTTCCTCCAGTGAGACACACTTTTGACAGAATTTTAGACCCCCACCTCTGTCAGGCTTCCTACTTAAAATGCGATTTCCTCCCTTCCTTATGACAGTAGAGACAAACTAGGGACCACCTAATCTTCAACTTTTACTCTACAGAACCATGGGCTAAACCACTTCATGTATAAAGCTAGTCCCTCTCTGCTGCTTTGTTAAAGTAATGAAAAAGAGATTCAAAAACTTGATGCTGTCCCTAATAGTGAATGGTGTTTTGGAATCTTGTTAGACTCAGGCTGAAAGCGTTTGGAGGAGTAAGCTAGAAAAATCCTAGGACCGTGTAAGTGAATCTGGTCAGGGAACTGGTCCCAGGTAGAAGTTGATTTCTTACGCACATAGAGTCCAGGAGTTACAAGGTCCTGGCAGCTTCAGTCAGTACTCCAGAGGAAGGCTCAGAGTCCAAACACAAGTTTTTCCTGGTGTCAGAGACCCTGTAGGGATTTCCCAATGGAGCCTTAGAGGAATGGAGCTGTCTGTGGAACATGCGATAGCTAGACTGAGCGGTACATTCCCAGAAACTTGCTGATACCAAGGTGCAGCTCTAGTCAGCAGGCACATGGGTAAGGACAAGCAAAGCCGTCGGACTCACGTCTTAGTTTCTCATGGTCTCTACAAGGCGCTAGAGCTGGCTCTTGGATTTAGTATCTGCCCTGTTGGGCCTTTCATTTGTCAGTCTTCTTTTGGGATAGGACTGTTCGTGCTGTCTTCCTTTGGTTTTAACACAGTATACAGTTCTAAGGAGTTCACCTTGTAAGGGGTTATAAGGAGCCTCTAAGGCGTCAGCTGGTCCAGTTTTGCTTAGTGAGATGCACAGGAACCTTGGGTATCAGAAACAGAGTGCTGTGGTTTGGTGTAGTGTGTGTGCCCTCCCCAGAGGTCTGTGTGTTGAAATCGTCCCCACTGTGATGCAGTAGGAGAGGAAATGAGTCAGGCCGGGGTCTGCAGGTGGGTCTTAGAGTTAGGGCAGATGCCCCATGACGAATCCTCTGGCTTTATAAAGAAAAGAGGGGTTAGGAGAAACGTGTGCAGGCTGGTCTCCTATAATGCCCCAAAGCATGTTGGGACTGCCACCAAGACCATCAGATGTAGCCCTTAGATCCTGGGCTTCAGAACCATGGGCCGCAGTAGTCCTTCCTGTGCATCTCACCCAGTCTGTGAGGTTGTGATGTGGGCAGCAGAAAAGATACTGATACAGAAGTCTTCTCTGTCCAGTGGGAGCCTCGCTTCCCTATTCTAAGCCCCATCGCTCCCTGAGCCTCCCTGCCCGCCCCGCAGGGACACCCTTCCCACACTTTGGCCCACCATATACCCTGTTCAGTGAGACACCTGCTCTGTTCAGTTCTAGGAGTTGAAAGATGAATGAGCCAACCGATGTCTCAGCAGAGCAGCAGGCTGGAGTTCTCCCTGCAGGGCAGGCTGCTCTGACTACACTGAGAGCCTCCAGCTCCTCTCAGCTCCTCCTCCCATTAGTAAAGTCCCTCTGGGCAGTTTCCAACAACAGTCGCAGGCTGTAGCTTATCTGCTCATGTGAGAAGCACAGCCACAAGTTTATCAAGAACTGAAGCAGTATAGTCTTCAGCGAACAGTACCCATGTATTCTCATGTCACAGCGGCTTCATACACAGACTACTTTATAGCCACTGGAAGTCTCCTTTCCTTCTAAAACTGTGTACTGTGAAGCAGAGAGGGGCAAAGCTCAGTTGCTCTGCCATAAAATGAGAGGAAAAAGCGGAAACAGACCTTTGTGGCCATGGGGCATTTCCTGACTCCACCTTAGCAAAAATCGAACAGCCTTTGAGTCACGAGCCATTCTGGCCAGTGCTTAACCATTTGCTTGGCGTCAGAAAAGGGTACTGATGGGGATGTGTGCACCCCTGAAACCATTGCTCCTTACCATATATTGTCTACCCAATTTAGTAAACCATCAGAAATGCTGCTAATGGGTTCTTTGTTGCCGTGTGTGATGGCTCCCCCTGCTGGCTGGTTTGCTGAGTGCTCATTTCTGTTTCTCTGGGTTTTCTCTTGTGCAGAACACATACACAAATGCAGACAAATTGCTAGAAGCAGCAGAGCAGCTGGCTCAGACTGGGGAATGTGACCCCGAAGAGATTTATCAGGCTGCCCATCAGCTTGAAGACCGGATACAAGATTTTGTTCGGCGAGTTGAACAACGGAAGATCCTGCTGGACATGTCTGTGTCGTTTCACACGCACGTAAAAGAGGTAAGGCATCATATAATGACAAAATGTAATCTGGACGACAGGGCCTTTGGATTTGTGGGAGTCTGAATTTTCTCATAGTGAGAGACATTGGCCGAAAGGTGGCGGCTTAGGAGAGGGAACCCATTAGTACCAAATGCATCAGGCCTGGAAGATATCTTCCTGTCTTCTGCTTTTGCAGCTGGCTGTCCTTGTCACACGAGTGCTCGTTTGCCTTTGTTGGGGTCATTCATAGTGTGGGGGTCAAGGGAGACTTGTGGGTCAGGAAATGAGCAGGGGAAACAAGGAGTGGAATGAGATTTTTTTAACCTAAGAGAGAAACAGTGAGTGGCTCCGTGTATATGACGTTGTCAGGTTCCGCTTGTTGTGTGCAACGCTGCTGGGGTGCTGTCTGTGTGTTGCCTGGTCATGGGGTGAAACATGGTGGCCTTCTGGTCTTAGCAGACTACTTTCACCTACTCCTTAAAGTTCTATTACATTGTATCAAGTTTAAATATACCATAGGTAACATGGTACAGGTGCTAATGTCCTGTGTGTGCCTGTGGTGACATACTTATCTCAAGAGATAAATATAATTAGGAATGTGAAAAATAGGTAGATATCAAGTGTACCAAATATGACATACACATTGTACACATATATAGCACAAAAATATAGATCATAAGCATACATACAAACTTATATGATATCATATGCATATCATATAACTAGATATCATAAAACTACATTAGAGAAATTACTATGTTACCTTTTATTTTTGTTTTTGGAAAGAGAGTTTTGCTGTGTAACCTATGGTAGCCCTGAATTCCTGGTGTAATGCAGCCTGGTTGTAAACATACAGTGATTCTGCTTTGTCTTTTGGATTATATGATGGCATTATTATGTCCAGTTTATTTTGTTTCAAGTGGTTTTTTTGTTTTGTTTTGTTTCTTTTTTAATCATAATAAAATCAAGTTTAATTTTAGGTGACTAAGAAAAAAGTTGCTCCACAAAGTGCCTTCACAGATTGCTGTGACATGCTGTGACACGCTGTGATAGGCCTCTCTATACATGGGAGCTTATAAAGATCTGCTTTAATTAATTTGGGTTTAAGTATACAAAAGCTCATGGCAATAGAAGAAGGAGGATCTGGAAAGATAAAATCACGGGGAGAAATTGGGGAGAGGCAAGTCTGGCTTCCGTTGTGTAAAAAGATACCCAGAGTCTAGTCTAGTGCCCATCGCTGCTTTAAGGAAAGCACCTTCAGTATGGTTCTGGGACCTTGGGCAGTGTGTCCATAGCCTGGTCGTCTGTAAGCTAGACGGTTTAACTCCAGGACAGTGATGTTCCCTTCCTGTGAAACCCTGTGCATCTGTGAAGAGACTAGAGGGAACAGTCGGCGAATCACAGAGACCCTGGAGCTTGTGCCTCTTCTGGTCCGGTCTGGTGGTGGTTGGCAGTCAGACCTTTCTGCAGAAGGGCCAGGGCTTCATGGTTCTGAGATAGACATCAGAATAGAAAACCCAGCACAGGTAGCATCCTTCTACACTCTCAGTCATACCTAAGACTTGGAAATACTTACAGTCCAACTCCCCCAGGAAACGTGTTCAATGGATATTCGTCCACGTGTGATCGCTGGACAGAGTTCCTTGCTCGCCTGGTGTTAAGAGGATCCACCTCTGCTTTCCAACTTTGCCGGCTCCACAATCCGGCCTTGTCCCAGCAGGTCAAACTTCTTTTCCTAAACTACTAGCCTGATGAGATTGTCTCCTGCTCCGGACCCATTGGTTCTGTCCATGGCATCTAGAGTCTCACTGCTGGGGCTGTATTCTCCCTCCTCTCCAGGGTTCCAACCCTTGATGGAGTCAGTATTCCCAGATCTATGGGGTCAGATCTCCCAGCTAGGTCTTACTCCCTCTCCGGCTCTGGCCACAGCTAACTGCTATTCTTGACATTTTCTTGAGCTCTCTACACACACCCGTGACAACACTGGTCATGTTGCCTTAGGATTCTGTGTTCCTATGCTGATTTGTGTTAGTTACTCCTTTTTATACTACACAGATCACAGATCACCTCAAAGCTGAGAGAGGGCGAGTATCAGAGTTGGTCAGATATGACAGCCAGCCCGAAGCCGTTAGCAGGCTGGATGGCACGTTCCCAGCTCGTTCCCTGTGAACATACAGTGTGCTGGTGCTTTGAGTGTCTTAGGTGCCATGGGAGAAGTGGCAAGGGTGGTAGCCATAGGGACTTGACAGCAACGTGGGAGAGTAATAAGCCTCCTTCCTGTAGCACATAGTGTGGTGCCTGCCTGAATTGTATTCCTGGAAATATTCTTCAGTGGCTTAGCAATCCTAGGAACAGGGTTCTTTGTCCTTGAGACAGCGTCTTTGCATGAGGCAGTCTGTGGGGCAGATCGTTTTGTCTATTATGTCACGGTTTTTACCACGCAGACACATCAGGACAACTGAGAGGAAAGCACTTTTGCATAGGATGAGGTTTAGATTTGTTGATTTTTTTTTTTTAAAATAACATCAGTATCAGTTTGAAGGAAAAATAATATTATAAAAGCATTTAGTAGCAGGCCTTGGAGAGTCTGTAATGTCACTAGGCTTGCAAACTTTTGCATAGGATGAGGTTTAGATTTGTTGATTTTTCTTAAAAAATAACATCAGTATCAGTTTGAAGGAAAAATAATATTATAAAAGCATTTAGTAGCGGGCCTTGGAGAGTCTGTAATGTCACTAGGCTTTGCAAAACTTCAGTTTTGGCTGGTTTGTACTCTATGACTTTTAGTGTCCATGGGTCTACAAGCTAAGAAGGCCCCAGTCTATCTTTTAGGTAAAGTGACTTTCTCCCAGACTGGAGAAGGTTCAGTGGCCCATTCTTTCCTTTTCATAGACAATGCCATCACGGAAGGCATAATTATCTCAACTGCTCCCTCTCAGATGCATATACCTAAAGTGACCCAGGGTAAAGGGATATCTGGTGGCTAATGGGGAACACATAGCAGGACCCATATGTACTCGGTAGCTTACAAGGTAGCCAGGAACAGTATCCTGTAGGCTTGGCACATGCTAGAATTTTCTCCTCCAAGTGTTTGGACTTCATGTTAGCCACAGACTCTCCCTCAGAAGATTCATTTCTTTCTGAGTAACCTCACTGTTCTCACAGTGCCCTTCTGCATGATATGCCCCTCCCCAGGAGGGGGTACTTAATAGATTTATACAAGGAGAAAGGTTGCTTTCAGCTGTGTTTAGCACACAGATCATGGCTCAATCTCATTGGCATTTAGATGAACTTTAATGAATTGAAAATGAAAGTAAAAGTTAAGACAAAGACCAAGAAGATGGAAACACATTAAACTGACAGGTGTTTGCATGACATCATCAGAAAATGGCGGGTTGCTAAGAGATACATTGTGCAAGGCAGTTCTTCTCAGACATTTACTTTGAGAAACAACTAAGAAACGTGTCTGTCACAGGCCATGTCATAGAAGTTTGTGGAAGTCACTTGGTATGGCCTCCGACCCAGAAGGTGCCCTCACATGCACAGGGTTTCCCAGGGTGGATTTTAATTCTCAGTGTGGGCGTCACTCTTCCCGTGGTCAGTTTCTGGCTATGATACGATCCCATAACAGCTCACTCTGGATGGTCCCTGGTCAAGAAGGCAACTTACTCATGGCCAGCTCAGCTATCTGTGGTAGTCTCACCTAGAAGAGGCTTGGCAGTTAGCTCTCTGGTCATCAACCTAAGATTCTGGCCCATGGCCTCCAGATTATGGTCACTGTACCCTAGAAGTCTGTTCATCTCTCTTTTCTGTTAGTGTTGAAATGTGGCTTCTCTATCTCATGGTTTATGCGTGAGCTGAATGGAGAAAAAGCATTACAGTGCTCTGTGGCCTTAGACTGCCCCACCCCAGAGAAGGACACAGGTTGACACATGGTCCTGGAATAGAGAAAAGGACGCATTTTCACAGAAGGCAGCTATTTTATACCTTCATGCTGGATTCAGCAGCCTGTTTACCCCTTAAAGCCAGATTAGAGGCATTCCAGGACACTTCCTCCCAGTGTCATCATGAGGTGCCCCGCCCCTTTCGGAAGAATGCTGTGAGGCTGATGCTTTCTCTGCCAGTCCTTCTCTCAGCCCTCCTTTTCTTTTCCTCAGTGTTTTGAAATAGTTAGTGGGATGCTTGTTGTCCTAACGTGAATCTCTGCGCCTTCTGCATCCTTTCCTGTCCGCCTCATTACCTCTCCTATCAGGGTTGGCATTTATGCACATCAGGGCTGATGATAGTTCTGACCTCCTTTCCTACTGAATGTTCTTTTCCAGGGTTTGCTTGGTCATTGGCTCGCTTTTTTACCCAGTCATTGTGCAATGCGCCCCAAGCCCGCTCTGATGTGTGAGAAGCAATGTCTCAGTAATGACCGCAGCTGCTGCAGCACGCGTCAGACGTTGTTGTTGCCTGATAGTTTATGGTCTGGTTCTGCTTCCTTTGTGTCTCCACTACTTAGCCTATCCCAGACTTAGATACTTAATCCAAAGTTGTGAAGTAATATCAGTCTGCCACCTGGCCTTAGTTTTAGTGCCTTGAATGATTTTTTTTTTCTGGATCCAGTGAAAATATAATCTATTTCAGCCATTTCTACTCATTTAACGTCATTCTCTAGACTGGTTCCTGGCTTAATTACTAACTGTTTTGCCATTCATGGGTCATTTGAGGCAACTGGGTGGTTGCTGCCAGTTTGTTTCTGGGGCTGATTCAGTGACCCAGCACTGGCTTCTGTTCTCAGAATCCCTGGTCTCCAGTGAAACAGGCTGCTGCCATCCTGCCTGTGTCAAGCAGAGAGACCTGACTGTGCTTCTGCAAACTTGACTGTGAGCTGGATACATTTTTGTGATTGAGCAACGCCTGGGGAAAGAGAACCTTTCCTTTTATTCAGAAGGCAGAGTAAAGGCCCAGCAGCCACCTGGGGACGTCTTTGTCTCAGGGTGCCAGTCTGACTTCACTTCCATTCCTAGCGAACAAACAAGTCAGCTTCCCCTTTTACTCTTGCTGGAGCCGGGCCTCAGCTCTCCCAAAGGAGCAGCAAGGAGACGAGCCCAAGCATGCTGAGGGAAAAGGAATGCCCTGCGTTCCTGGCTTCTTCCTGTGCAGGGGAGCTCTCCTAGCTGCCGCCCTCAGCCCTGACCAAGCCCACTCAGGAGCCAGGGAACTGCACCCAGTGCTTGTTCATGCCGCCATTATGGGAGGCCTCGGTTCCCTCCTCTCCTTGGGTAGCCAGAGAACCTGCCGTGTATCTGGAAGTTTCCTGTCAGTACACAGGGCTTACTGCATGAACCAGCTGTCCTCCAGCGGCTTCAGCCGATTGTTCTGGCGCAGCACCTGTTTGCTGCCTCACTTCCTGCAAGGCTCTCCCACAGAAGCCTTGCTCCTCTCTGTGGAGCGTTCTGTAGGCCACGCCCTATCAAATGACAGCTGTTTGTCTCTGCAGGCTCATCACATGCACATGTCTTTGTGTGTACACACACACGTTTCATCATATGTACAGGTTCATGTAGCCACCACAGTGTAGTGTCCACACTGCAGCCACACAGTCATTCTGTCATCAAAGACATTTGTGTTGGCAAGTGCAGAAGGGGTGTGTGGTGCTGCCCAGAAGGGAAGAACTTTGTTTAGAGCAATTCATGTAAGACGGCTTTCTTTCAAAGGTTTCTTTTATTTTTTTAAAATGTGTGTGTGTGTGTGTGTGTGTGTGTGTGTGTGTGTGTGTAAGGTGGGCTCTCGAGCGTGCACTTAAGATCTAATGAGCACACCCAAGGATGTACATGTGCAGTTGCCCATGGAGCACAGAGAGGGCGTTGTAGCCCCTGGAGCTGGAGTTAGTTGCGAGTCACCCAACATGGCCGCTGGGAACTAAGTCAGGACGCCTGGGAAGTGTAGTGTGTGCTCTTAACCTCCGAGACAACTCTCCAACCCCTAAATATTTTTCCCATGAAGAATAATTTAAAACTATGACTTAAAATCAAGAAATTTGTCATTTTCAAGTACTGCACCACCAACAAAAAAACCGTGTAGGGCCCAGAGAGTTGTCTCAGAGGGTAAATGTGCTTGCTGCAAACTGACCAGAGCTTTCTCTCAGAACTCAGGTTGCACAAGCGGAGAATGGATTCCTGTAAGTTCCCTCTGTTGTCCACATACCCACGAGTGTGCATGTGCATAAAACAGATACAGAAATAAATGGGAAAAAGCAGGCCTGCAGAAGTTAGAAACTATTATGGAAACTATAATCAACTCTAATATACTGAATACATAGTAGTCACTAATTTAATTGATCACTGTATTGTCTTTACTTATAACTTAATGTTGTAGTGAAGACTAAATCTGACTTTACACTGACTCCATTTATTATTATTACTATTATTATTATTACTATTATTATTATTATAGAGTCCTATTGAAGGGTCACCTCACTAGGCAGCTGCCCCTAGCTCTTTCATCAGCTGTTGGCATTACAGCCTGGTTAATGCCATATGACAAGCGTGGGACTTTAATGCACCATCAGGAACGGTAGTCTTACAGGTCTTCGATGAATGCACATCTGCCATCTTACTACGCTTTGTCTTAAAGGGACGCCTAGTTTTATGAATCATGCAGGGTTTTGGCTCGCTGAGAGAGAAATGAGATGTCCCATGTGTGTCTCTGACACGTACAAACTCTTTTTACTAACTGCACTTCGCATCTGCAGAGATGCAGACCGAGGGCTCGATCGCCAGCAGCAGATTAGCTGAGTTTCCCAGGACGGCCATAGTGCCACACAGGTTAGGCTTGTAGTCTGGTTTTGTTATTGTTCTTTGTTTTCTCTTCCCTTTTTGGAACCAAAACTTCGAAGCAGTTTGGGGAAGGAGCAGGCTTTCTGCCTGAGGCCCCCGATCCTCACAGCAGAAACCTCACTGTGTGAGGGCCTTGGTACCTGCTTTAGGCTGGCTTTTCCTTTCACGTGGCTAGGGCACAGGGAAGACAAGATAAGGGAGAAAAGATTTTATGAGAAGACAGGACTTCAGCAAGTTGGAGACTTGGTCCCCAGACACGATGGAGTTTTCAGGACTGCAGAAGGAGCTTACCACATTGGTTCCATTGGTGAACTGTGGGTAGGCAGACACCTGAGGAGAAGGAGGAGGAGTTATAGAAGTAGTGGTTGTTACTGTAGTAGTCGTAGTTGCTGCTGCTGATGTTGTCGTTGCTGTTGTATTCTAAGTAGAGTCCTGCTATATAGCCCTGGCATACTCACCAGCTCTCCCAGGATGGCCTGAACGATCCTCCTGCCTCATCCTTCTGACTCAGTATCCTGAGTGCCAAGATGTCCCACAATTCCTTGATAACATTGGTAATATTTTTAAGAAGTGAATTTCATGGATTTACTCAGGTTGAGGTTTGCCCTAGGCAGAGATCTAGAGAACAAAAGAACAGGTGAAGGCTCGAGATTTGCAGGCTACAAAATCAACTGAGGGTTTCGGTACAAAGCCAAGACGATCTTTATCCTCCTCGCTGGTCTCAAGTGGAAGGTGCCAGGAAGACAGAAGTCCAGAGCTGTCATTGCTGCACCAGACTTGCTGACGGATGTGCTGATAGGAGTGGACGACCACTCAGGACAAATGCTCTGAGGCCAGAGGGCAGCCTGGCTTAACCACTTGGTGTCACCTTCCATAAGGTTTTCCAGTCAGAGCTTTGAATTGCTGTTTAACCTGTCCCTGTGAGGCATCTTGGAGAGATGAACTCAGGCGTCCTTTAACTCGCTGTGTTGGAAACCTCGTATCTTTCTTTAAGGACAGACTTGGTGCCACACAGAAATACCTCCATTTATAGTTTTATTCTATAAAACTGTGAGATGATGCTTTTATATAAAACTATGAATGAGAACATTTGAGTGTCACATAGATGGCAGAACTGTCGTTTAATAAAGAATTGAGCTGTGTTTCTGGTTGTCCACAGGGCTGTGTCCAGAATTACTCATCTAGCTTTAGTTGAGGGAAGACTCGGACAGTGAAGGAAGCAGGCGTCTGGATGCTCTTGGGCTGCCGTCCAGGTCTCTAGCCCACCTCAGAAAGTCCGACATGTTCAGGAGAGAGCTGATATCAGAGGAACTCCAGGTCCTCTGCAACGCCAGCAGAGCTTGAGGGATGAAACAGACTAGGGAAGTGGCGGATAGCTTGTACAGGTGTGGTCACGACTTCCAGGCCTGAGGATATTTTTCCTGGCAGAGAGAAATTAAATTACACTTTGACACACTGCAAACTGTTTCACAATGACAACAGTCATTTTTAAAAGTTAATTTACTTATTTACATCAAACATGGCCCACCACACCTGCCCTGGCACATTGGCAGCAGATAGTAGGCAATTTTAAAAGGACCTGGATGGAGGAGGGGCTTCCCCCGGTGTTTATAGCAGCCAAGCTGCTGAGGAGATTGTTTGATTTGTCAGGGGTATTGTAGAAGAGAAAGAAAGGTGAAAAATTCCAAGTGTCAAGCTCTCTTGGGATAATACAGCATGCACGGTGTCCAGCTCATTGGAGTCCCTTGGGTCACACAGTTGGTCCTACAGTCCCCTGCCTGTCAGTCATGTTTCATCTCTTGTCTCTCGCTGGTCACCATTACCATGTAGCCACATCCCGTCTGTCCAGAGGTGTGCAGCCCTTGGGCTGGAGTGACCATGCATTGCTCCCTCTCATACGTGGAGCTGCTCTGATGCCGCTGTGGGTCGCTTCCCAGTACCAGCACCTGACACCTGCGGTGGTGACGTTTTCTGTGATGCTGACTTTAGTTCTCCACTGTTCTGCCTCTACCTCAAAAGTGCCTTCTAATGTTCTCTCGGCACACCACACAAGAATAGAAGGTGCTCCTCAGCCCTACACTCAGGCAGGACAGTAGCTCAGTATACGAAAGTGCCTGCTGCTCCTGCACAAGAAGCCCGGTTCCAATCTCCAACACTCCAGTGAAAAGCCCAGTGCGTAGGCAGGGATAGGAGGGTCACTGGGCTTGCTGGCAGCCGGCATGGCTCCAGGCTAAGAGAGAAACCCTGCCACAAGGGAATAAGGCAGAAAGTGATGGAACAGGCATCTGAAGTCCTCTGGCTTCTGCACACACACAGGGGCATGCTCACCCATACACAAGTGCACGTATATTATACACACAGAGAGGAGACACCGTAATTCCTACATCAAGACACCAGGCTTGTGTGCTCACCATACCGCTGGTCACTTCAGGCAGAGGACTTTCCTGTATGTGGTGGGAACGGTTCCCTTTCCAGCCTGTTCTTTGAGCCTGAACTACGCGCATGCTGTGTGGGTAGTGGCTGCGCTAGTTAGTGCACTTGCACCTGCAGGCTGCCATGGAAACCACTCGCTTCTGCTCAGATCCTGTAGCAGCAGCAGCTGCTCTCGGGAGCTGGGACTGATACTTCTCACTCTGCCTCTGTGGTATGCACAGCTCCACTGTGCTAAATGACTCCCCCATCCGCGGAGGGCAGGGACACGGGTCTCAGTGGCAGTGGCTTCTGTGTGTAGAGCCCTGGCCGTAAGTGAACGCGATGGCCATGTGCCTGGCTTACTCTTTCTCAGACTGGCTTTGAGAGTCTGTGAAGATGTAGTCAGTAAGTTACCCCCATTTCATAGAACTACAGGTAAAGAACAGAAGGACTTTGCCAAGGGTACGGCCTTCAGGTGGTGTGCACGCAGACCTCCTCCTGAACCAGTCTCCATGCTGAAACTGATGACAGCCTGTATGACTTCCCCTGGTGTGCGGAGAGATTGCTGCTGAGTCTCTTCCACATCTCAGGACTCCCTTAGCCACCTCCAGCCTAGTCCTTTCCAGAACCATCAGCTCATACAGAAATTCCCTCCCCGAGTGATGAAGCGAGGACCCTCTTCTTGAGATGGTCCAGGGGCTTTCCACTAGGAGTGTGTAGGGCCAAGACCTGTGGGTGATGAACTGGGGTCAGGATTGTTCTGAGGCTGGGGAGAGAAGAGACCCTTGCACCATCTTTGTCTCAGAGCTTTTCTCCCCATTATTTCATTTCCCAAGACCATCTTTCTCTTCGTACCTTGGTCCATGGCCATGCCTCTGGATGCATTCAGCCCAGTTGTGGGCACAGTTTTCTGCAGAATACCCACCCCAGCTTACACATCTTCAGGACTCAGTAATAGACTGAAGGCCTGGCCATGCCTTTTAAGGCCTGTAGGGGGCAGTGTTGCCTTCGCCTGTGCCTTGCTGGTTAGGTTCTGTGATTTTTTTTGGTCCCCCCCCCCCCCCATTTATTGTTTTTATTTGCAGGAGGAGTTGAAACAAAAATTTAAGGGTTTTTTGTTTGTTTGTTTGTTTTTGCCCCTAAACATGAATCGTTCAAGTAAAACCAACTTAAGTATTGAAATTAGCAAAGTAAAGGGAAGTATGCACAGCAACCCAAGAGCAAAGGCTGGGGGGGGGGTGCAGTCGGCATCCAGCAGATGCAGGGATGCTGTGGCTCGCCTGCTGGGACCCCGCCCCGGAAGGCAAGCACAAGGACCCTTTAATGAGGATGCCCCCAACATCTGAAAATGTTTCAACCCAAAATGTAAGAATAAAAAAGAGAAAAAAAAGGAAAAACCCAAAAACACACAACCCCACAGACCACCCAGCCATAACCACCATCCTTAATCATAGGCGTTACTTTTCATTTTATAAAAAGATTAATAAAAAATATTGAAAAAATTATTTTCTCATCTTATATTTGTAAAGATAATAGAATTCAGAAGTTTCTTAGAAAACCATCCAGAAACTGCCTTCCAGTTTCCACTCCTTTTGCTGAAGACCAGCAGAATTACAGAGTTTGGGACACTGGAGCTGCTGGTGGAGAACGGGAAGCCCAGCCTAGGAGAAATCAGACAAGAGCAGGGTGCATGGGGGAGGCTGGGAGCAACTCCATGTGATAGACACATGGTCATGTAGAAAGGGGAACACGAGGTGGTCAGAAAGGTGGTAAACTCCTCCTTAACATACAAAACCGGTTTGTACAAAGATCCAAGCAGTTTGCTCCCAAACTGAGGTGAACACTTCAATTTTTATTTACATGCTGTTTTCTTTAAGAATCAAAGATACCCACATTAAAATCTTTATGCTAATATTACTACATATCCCTTAAAAAAATAAAAAGAAAAAAATATAAGGACTTTTGAATAAAACTCAGGACAGGAAGAGACTGAAAACCAAATTCCCATTTAGTTCCAAATGAAATTAAGAAAACTTGGTTTCTAATTGGGGGCGAAGCGGGGGTGGGACAAAACCAAAACAAAGTCCAAGCGTCAGCACCCATCTCCCTACCCTGCCCCCACCCCCCACCCCACCACCAGCAGGAGCCCAGTGTGTGCCGTCTGCTGGAAACGGACCTGATCTAGGCTCAGTGACAGCGTCCTCTGTCCATTGAGATGGCACCAGAAACACACTCTGCTGTCCTGGGATTCTGTTGGCTAGTGGGTTGTGGGGTAGGGTTTTCAGGATCTTCTTGAGGCTCCTTGTTTAGCTCCACCAGCCTCTCCCAGTGCCTTTCTCCACCGGGCAAGGGCTCCATCAAGAGTGGCTTCTACTCAGCTGAGGGCTGTAAACTGTCCTTCTCTTCTCTGTTCTCTGTCCCACACTCATCGTCTTCAATCTCTCCCTCCTCCCCACTGAACTTGTCATGGGCCCACTTGGGGCTGGTCCTGGATTTCCGGAACATGAACCGGCCCCGCCCCCGGAGAAAGGCTCCTCGGCCATGGCCTCGACTCATCCATTTGTCAGCGCCCTCACCTTCTTGGTCGTCATGCAAGTAATACTTCTTGCTCTTGGGTGTGAACTCTGGATCCCATTCTTCTTCCTGGCTTCTCTTTTGAAAATCATTGTTGCTGTTGTTGTTATTGTTACCAGAATAGTTTGCTCTGCCCCAACCTCTCCCTCTTGCTCAAAATTGGAAGGTTCCCTGAGTTCTGCTGCCTCTTTCATTCAGACCCACAAAGTCTTTGGTCCTCAATCTGGATTTGTCAAAACCGGTGGTGCTCTCCTCCCTTTCCTCTGCTTTGTAGGAGTGAGACGACTGGGAAGAAGAGGAGGAGGACCTAGACTGGTCTCTTGCTCCGCGGTGCTTCTTCTGCTTCTTTGATCCTTTGTGGGTTTTCTCTGTCTTTTCAGTTGATCTTTCTCTTGAGTGGCTAGAGTCTCTGGAATCCACTGACTCTCTTGGTTTACCTTGCTTAAGATCTCTCTCCTCATGTTTTTTATGACGTTCAATATCAAGGCGAAGATCAACAGGATCATCGTTGTATTTTCCCTCAGCCTTGTAGGCAGGTTCCCGGGGACTTTTCAAGTCCTCATGAGTCAAACCATGCTTTCTGAATGTACTGGAGGAATGTCTCTCCTCCTGTGTATCTCTGGGCTTTTCTTGTTTTTAGCTGCGTCTTGTTCATTTCCTCTCTTTAGGTATTTAGTAAAGCGTTCATGCAATGTCATTCCAGAGGATCCCAAGTGATGCTCTCTAACATGACGAACAGTGGTCACTATGTGCTGGGCAGACAATTCACAGGGCTGCGCTGAGACTGAGCTGACTGTGTGTGCTGGAAAATGGAACAGAATTCCTGCTCTTTTTTGTTGCTATGGACTAGATCCCGACAAAGCTTTCGTTCCTGAGCCAATAAGCCACTGGGTCGTGCAAGGTCCTCATCGAAGGAGTCCATCGGACATTGACCTGGGCCTCCCGAGTAATGGAAAAGGACGACTTCCCTGTTTCCCAGCTTGTCACGGCTCTCAGAGGTCTTCCTTGGAGGAGGCGATGAACTTTTCTCCTGGACCGCCTTGTATGCAGTCACCCGGAAATTCTTTTCTGGCACAAAGCCCCTGTGCCCACTTTCGCTCCTCTTGGAACCTCCACGCTCCTCCTTGCGGGGTCTCTCTGTAAAAGGCTCCTCCAGCTCCTCCGCTTTCCTCTGCTTTTCCTTCCCTGCATGCAGGCTCTCCCACTTGCCTGACTTCTCTTCCTCCTGGTTTTTGCTTGCACCGGCTATGACTTTAGCCATAAATTTGGGCTCATCATCAAGCTCAGGTTCCTTCCTTCCCTTACTCTTGTCCTTATCTTGCTCATGCATCTCCTCCTTGTGGAAGTCAGCCATCTTTTTCTCAAAGTCATCCCAGAACTTATACCTTTTGGGCGACTGGCTGCCTCGGCAGGGCTTCTCAGTGTCCATCTTGGGAGCAAATGGATCAGATTTCATTTTGACATCAGCATCAGAGAAGCCCCCTTCCTCCTTCAGCTTCTCTTTACTGGCATTTGTTTGTTTCTGCTCCTTATCCTTCCCATTCTCCGTCTTCTGCTCTTCCAGATACCTTTTTGTGTCTGCTGCTCCTCTGGAAGCAGCGCTCTCCTCCTTCTGAGATGAACCATATGCAGAGCCAGTAGCTGGTGGACTCTTACCCACAGGGCTCTTTTTGGATGGACTCAAAGACCCAGAGCCGTGGTCGAACTGACCTTCATGTGCTCCAGACTGATATCCAGCACCACCTGACATAGATGAGCCCATCTGGGATGCATTAGAAAGTGGAGGACTAGGTTTTGGCACAGGGCTAGGGCGTGGTGACCTTTGCCTAACCACCACAGACTGGAGGGGGCTTTTGAAAGCTGGGCTTCTCTCCCGGGGACTCAGATCAGAAACTGAGGCCCGTGATGCAGAACCAGAGCCATAAGTGGTAGCATCTGGCCATGGCTTTGAGCTCTCAGACCCTTTTATATCTTGGGAGGTGCCTCCAGAGAATGTCTGTTCCTTAGCCTCATCTCCCTGGTTATTACCAGCTGCCTGAGATGGCCAGCTATCCTTGGAAGAGGACTTTTTCTCTTTTGTAGACTTTCGCTTAGACGACTCAACTCTGCTGTGGTTGGAGGATGACCGGGAGAATGAGGAGCGTCTTGACCTGTCAGAGGATGACTTATCAGAGTTCCTAGAATGGCTCCTGGACCTTGGTGAAGGGGACCTTCTCTTTGGGGACCGGGATTGAGAACGGCTCCAACAAGGGCTGTATGCTTGCCGGTAGTTCTGCCAATTGGAATGGTAGTTTCCATAGCCACCTCGGTTATACTGGCCCCATGGATAAAAGCCTTGGTTTCGCCCACGGAAGTAATAGGGGCTCCTGTAGCCTCTGTTGTGACCTCGGAAATCTCGATTCTGATACACTCTGGGGTGATTCCTTTCTCTGTTATGAGCTGGAGAATATGATCTGGAATGAGACCTAGAACTCAGCCTGCACTTCCTTGAACGAGAAACAGATCGGCTTCGGGACCGAGACTTTGAAAACGAACTCGACCGAGATCTGGATGCAGATCTTGAGCGAGAAGAGTGAGACCCAGACTTGGATTTGTTTGTTTTTTGACATCTTGAAAGAGTTTACACTTTGACCGGCCAAAGCGACTTACAGCTGCCGGTTCTGTGGTTCTTAAACACAGAACTCAGGTTGCAGTAAATTTGCATAGAACATATCTCACTGTTGGATAAAGATAGATTTTTTTTTTTCACTGTAGATTATCAGTTTGCACAGAAGTGCATTATTTTTTCATCCTTGGGAAACTTTGGCTTATGACTTTCACAAATATCCTAGAGAGTTAAAATTTCTTTGTTCAGAGGCATTTTAGGTAATATGTGTTATGTCATTTTAAAAGCCTAAAAATAGACTTTGCTTAACTCAGGCTGCAGTAAGGTATGTGTCAGTCCATCCTCAGTTGGCGTCACAAAGGGTCTTTCTCTAAGACTCTTCCTCAAATTGAGTGGGAATATTTCAGGCCTTTGACATCATGCTTTTAATATAGCCTCTGTCCACTACCTCAGCCTGTTTCCTTGGCATCTGCCATCCCAGAGTCACTTCCTGCCTCTTCTGTGTGGCTTTATCTGTGTGGACTTCACTGACAGGCCAGGTGGGGGAGCACACCGTACCAATCAGTGACTGGAGGAGTCTGAACGTCCAGGATGTGGAGGGGAAATGCGTGCATACGTGCGTGCGTAAGCTCTGCTGGGCGCTCAAGGGCAAAACTTGACCCCTACATATTCCTGGCACTTCCCCTAGAATTCAGAGGAAGCGATTTCTATAGAATCCAGCAGATTCCTCTTACACCCTTTTCTTGAACTATAGTATCTTACGCTATTTTAGGGGTAAAAGGATTTAAATGTTATGTTTGCCAGACTGAGTGACTAGTTTTGGATAATTAAGAAGCCTAGATACATTTTGAAAGGTACTTATAAAAGATGTAAAACTTTATGAAGTGTCTGATGATGAGATTTTCTTAGAAGAAAAGGCAGCAACAGTGACTGATTTACTGGTTTATTCTCTCTGTATATATAATCTCACCGACTCTATTAGGCAGCCCTGGATTGCCGTTCATGTCAGCCCATGGCCTGTAGGTGAAACTGAGTAACAGACCAGATAAGGAAAGGCCAGCGCTTCTGCCCGGCAACATCTCATCTGGTTTGAGCCCAGGCAGGCTGTCATAGACAAGCCCAGTCATCTGGGGCAGGATCCTCTGTCACTCTGCTGATGCCTGCATGCATACCTGTGTGCTGCACCTCAGGGTGACCCCAGAGGCTGTCTCTGATTAGCTCTTTATCAATGCATCAGAGATTGTTTAAGTGCTTTGTAACTTGCCTTCAGTAGCATTTGTCCGGACGAGAGGAATTTGGCAGATGCCCCTCCCACATAGGCACCCTACTCCCCACTCATCCCACAAGGGGGCTTCTAGAATCCAGGTACAGTGAAGGTCGGGGGAGAGTTGTCAACCGCGCCCCAGACCAGACCAAGTCCCCTGGGCACAACACCTATGTGCAGGAGGGATACTGATCAAGGTAAAGGAGCAGGCTCGCCAGCGTGGTAGGCTGTTCATTCATTTATGCAGTAACCTTGCTGGGTCAGCTGGAGCAAAGAACATGAGCTCAAGCAGAAGACTGCTGAGATTTTAGGAGACGTGAAGTCAATGATTTTTATTTCCATTGCTTGTAAACAGAATCAGTACAGATGCAAAGAAACACATCGTTAATAACTATCTGTGTTGGGAGGGTGGAGGGCTATGGTAGTGCATGATCAAGTGTGTCTGTCATTGGAAGCAAGTGGGTGAGTTGTGCGTGTGGTTAGCCACACACCTTGCACTGCCACCGGTCTGGTGGAAGGCAGGTGCTAGCTTAAGGAGAAGTCCACTGACCTGGTCATCATCATAGGTTAGATATGTGACTCCTTCAGTAAAACAGTGCCATCCACTTTGCCAAGTGGTTGGTTATTGCTTGGGGCAGCATATGCTTTCGTTTCTTTGAGAATAATCCTGTCTGTTCAGTTACCTTGAATGCATCCTAAATTAATTACAAAGTGCTTAGCTTGTGGGGCACACCTGTCTGCACAGACGCTCCACTGCATCTCCCCTCACTTGTTGTCTTGGTAACTCCTCCATGGGCATTGGGAATCTTTAGATCCTGTCCTCCCAAACTGGATCTGGATCACAGAGAAATTAGCTGATATATGTGGACCACAGAGCTATGCTTTGCTAAGGAGGTTCTCCAGCCCAGGTGGCCAAACCTTAAGGCAGCATACCTACTAAATAGTACCACTGTATTACTACTGTGCACTGGGGTGCTGATGTGTGACTCAGGTGGGACCTGTGTGCACTGGGGCTGATGTGTGACTCAGGTGGGACCTCTGTGCACTGGGGTGCTGATGTGTGACTCAGGTGGGACCTCTGGTCTGCTGTCCAGTCCCACCCTGGTGTGATTGCAGCCCCCTAGAGTGCTGTGTAGCGGTATCTGGAATTATAGTGCAGAACAACCTACAGCAGCTAAGTATGGTTTCCTCAGGGAATCTCAGAGCCAGCTCGGAGATCTTCAGGATCGTGATGCTCTTGTCCTTTTTATCATTTGTAAGTGCAGCCACTGTGCTGACAAGCAGGGAGCAAATGCAGAAACAAACAGACGAACGTGCGCAGGTGAGGTCCTTACTGGCAGTAGACCTGGGCGTCAGGGTTTGCCAGGTTCCTTCACCTGGGTCTTTTCCCCTTGATCTACAGGATGAGTCAAGCAGCCTTCATCTAAGACTGTGGAAGTAAAATTCTTGCTAAATGAAACTTGACTGTGTGCACAAAGACAGACAATGCAAGAAAGGTTAACACATATTTAGTATCTGTAGTTAAATCAATCAACTTGTCGCACCCTGGGTAACTTGGCTGAGAAATAAGCCCTTTACCAGTACTTTTCTTGTTTAAAATGACCTACCAAGTTCAAAACATCTATTGATATGCAAGTAACAGGAAGAAGATATTTTATATATGCATACTTACCATCCAGTGAGCAGGCACAGAGTTGATGTTTTAAGCTTTCCTGTATTGGAAAATATAGAGATGGAATTCAGGTTCTAAATCCCACTTGGGAGGAACCAAGGCCCGCTGTTAACACACTGTCTTCCCAAAGTAGGATGAACACGCTGTGTGACAGGCAGCTGGCCCTGGGTATGGTCATCTCAGGAGCACACAGCTCCATCACACAGCTGTGGTGGAGAATAGTTTAACGTAGGGTGCTCTCCTCTGCTTTGAAGGACCTGAAGCACTGTGTCTGTGTGGTGCTTTAATAGGGAAATGTAATACCTCTGCTGAAATTGAAGCAGGAGTCAGGTCTCAGGGTGCCTCTGTGCTCCTGAACAGACGGACGGACGGATGGACGGATGTTCCTGTTGTCTGAGTGACTCGATGTTTCCACGACACTCAGCCTGAGCCTCTGCAGAAGGGCAGCGAGCCTTCTCTTTTCCCTTTCCTTTTTCTCCCTGGTGACAGCCTCTTCCGCTTCACTGCCAGTTTATTTTTGCTCCACACTGCGGTGGCATGTTGTTCTTTCTGTGCATGTGTCCCACGAGTTGCTGGACTCTCCAGGACGCTCTCTCTCCTCTTCCCTCCCCCTTCTTCCTTCCTTCCTTCCTCCCCCGGCACCATCCTCTTCCCCATGTGAGTGGTCCGGTCTCTGCAGCACTCACTCGCTGTGCCCTCTCCTGTCCGCAGCTCTGGACATGGCTGGAGGAGCTGCAGAAGGAACTCCTGGACGATGTGTATGCCGAGTCAGTGGAGGCTGTCCAGGACCTCATCAAGCGATTCGGCCAGCAGCAGCAGACCACCTTGCAGGTGACCGTCAACGTGATCAAGGAAGGGGAGGATCTCATCCAGCAGCTGAGGTGGGCCTCAACCCCCATCCCCCACCCCACCTGGCCCCTCACAGATCCAGAGCTGCACAGCGGGTTCCTGCCTCTATCAGTCCTTGAACAAATAGCTCCAGTATCCTCTCTAGAAGGCTGGGGAGAGTTTTCTTGTCATCCCCACCCTCCACCCCCCCTGAATTTTTCAGCTGCGTAATTGTTTGTCTTAACATTAACTACTGTCGGAATTTAATTTCAGTTAGCATTTCTTCAGCATCACCTTACTAAAACTTCTTTATAAAGGGATGAGGTTGAATCTCTTTTAAGATCACGTCCTCTGGTCCCAGGGACCTGCCTAGAGGTGTCAGAACTCCATCCTTCAGTGTGCCTTTGGACAGGAGGCAGGGCCAGCTTGTCTTTGTTTCCTTTGAAGGCAGATTTTGAAAGTTCCTTTTATTGAGTCCTCGGGTACACTTAAGGGTAGCCCCCTGCTCCGAACTCATACCTCATTCAGGATAGCTGAAGAAGAGTCACTAGCTAAATAGCCTTACGTGATGTTCCCTTCCCTACAAGAGGGAAGCATTAATTAGTAAGGGTTTCATTGATTGCATTAGAGTTAACTTCTTAGGGAGGAGGGCCACCACTGTAGTGACTGGGTATCAGCCATTCTCTCTACTTAAGGCTCTCCAAAGTGGATTTCTGTGATAGTTGACTTCTGTGAGAGCCATGCAGAGCATGGCCATGAGGAGCACAGCTGTGGGGAGCACAGCCGTGGGGAGCACAGCCAGGGCTTAGCAGCCTCAGGCTTGGTGGAGCAGGCTGCCCGGAGGAAGGGGCTGGTGGTGTTTTGCTAGAGGACTGTGTCTTCCCTTTTCTGAGACAAAGTACAGCTTCCTGCCAGCCTTCTTCCCCTGAAGATTTGCGTTGCCGGATCTGGTGTCTAACAATGTGAGACTTTGCCATCCAATTCCTGTTTGTCTCATTGAAGTCCCGTGTCCTTCTACACCCGCACAGGGACTCCGCCATCTCCAGTAACAAGACCCCTCACAACAGCTCCATCAACCACATCGAGACAGTGCTGCAGCAGCTGGACGAGGCTCAGTCACAGATGGAGGAGCTCTTCCAGGAGCGCAAGATCAAGCTGGAGCTCTTCCTGCAGCTGCGCATATTTGAGCGGGATGCCATCGATGTAAGTGGTTGGCCCCGCCCTGGAGCCCCATCTTGGATGCTGTCCTGTGTCCTCTCCACTCCTGAGCCCCTACCAAACAAGGAGAGGGGTGAGACAGAAGGAAGGCCCCGGACGCACCGACACTTCCTTGACCATTGGGGAGGTCCAGTGATCAGCTCTGCACTCTGGGTGGGAGACTGCAGGGGGCCACACAGAAGGCCAGGAGGGCAGTGCAGGCAGCAGGAGCAAAGAGTGCTAAACAGGGAGAGACACTCAGGCTGAAGATGCTTTGTGGTGTAAGTGTATGTAGCACCAGGGACAAGCGAAGCTCTTGGGCAAAAGGAAGCAGCAGGTGGCAAGACAGAAGAGCCTGAGGCCAGGGTGCAGAGATGAAGGAGAGGCCCCCTGACCAGGAATTGGCCATGGCCTTCCCCGCGGCAGATCAGCCCTGCTTGAAGAGTACAGGATGACACTGCCCTCTCCTCTTGCAGAGAGAGAGAGAGCAGCCTGTAAAGGTGGGAGCCTCTTCCTCCCCTCACTAGTTCCTCCGTCTTCTGTTTTCTCTCTGAATAAAGGGGCTGATTGTATCCCTTGTATTTTAAGGAATAGAAATTGACTCCCGTGAAAGCGCCCTCTGGTTTTTCTATAATTTCTACCAAAAGCGAACTTTTATATTTGATGTATGCAGAGAAGAAAGACATGTGCTTCTTCTATCTTTATTCTGCAAAAAAGGTGCCGCTCTGTGCTCTGCAAAGAAAACTCTTTCCTGCTTCATGTCGTGGAGCAGAGTTAGTCTGAATGGGCGAGACTGAACTGTTAGACACTGTCAGAAGAACTTCATAAAACTTCATAGCCTGCCTGAGGCTTGTGTCCTGGAGCCTTGCTGCTTACATGCCTGGCAGTCAGGATTGGCACATGAGCTCTCACTTGGGACCTCTGGAATGCCAAGGTCTAGCCTGTGACTGTATAAGTCTGTCTCACTCAGCACCTCTGGACTGCTCAGGTCTAGCTTGTGACTGTATAAGTCTGTCTCACTCAGCACCTCTGGGATGCTCAGGTCTAGCCTGTGAGATGTGGGGGGTCTGTCTCACTCAGCACCTCTGGGATGCTCAGATCTAGCCTGTGGCTGCAGGGATCTGGCAGTGCACTATCATGGGACTTGCTGGCTCCCCTGGGTTAGAGCTCATCCACAGTGTCTGTGGGGTACACAGACTGGCTAGGCCCTGAGATGCCACCAGAGGCTTGGGGATTGGCACAGAGGAGGCAGAGGCCCACACCACAGACTGCCCTTGGTTTCTGTAGCTCTAGGAAGATCCTGTGTGAGCAGCCCCTGGGCTGCCCGTCAGCCCCACCTTGCATGGCGGTTCTGGAGATGGCAGAGTCCTCCGTTGGGCACTTCCAGCTGGCTGCTTGTCCAACCCCAGTTCTGTTCTCCACAAAAGAAGCTTTTCTCTATGCTAAGAACTGTTCTCCTCAGTTAACAACAAGAAGTGCATCAATCCTCCACACTGGCAGAGGCCATCAGCCTGCTCCAGTGCTCTCCAAGGCTAGTGAGGACCCACTGGCCTGGGCCTGCCCGGGGCTCAAGGTGCCTGCAAACAGAGCAGGCCTGTTTTCTTCTGGTTTCAAGTGATGCACTGTTCTGAAACTTAGGGGCCTCTTGAATAGCTTCAGTTACAAGACAGAGCAACCAGGAGATTTGTTGAAGATTTTCCCCCAGAACCTTTCTGTAGTTGAAAAAAGTTTTTATTTTATTTGTCTTGATGCTACTTAGTTGCAATTTAATCAAAACCTGATCAGGAAACACAACACATGCTTTCCCTGCATGGAAACCACAGAACAAACGCACTGGGGGAGCCGGTACGCCAGGCAGCTTGCCACAGACACGCTCAGTTGTGTAGACTTAGAGCTCTTGGCATCAAAGTCTTCAGGATAGTAAAGATAAGCAGATAGAGTCCACTCATCAAAAATCTGTGTGTGTCATCACTGCTAATACGATTCGTTGTCATACCTGATGTTCCTCTTCCCTGGGGTCTGAAAATACATGTGTGAAAGAAACCTCTCATAAGAAGACACTAAGGTAGAACTCATGTCATTTTCCTGCCTTCTAAAAATGAAAATTCCCATAAGTAGACGTTAAGGTAGAACTTACGGTCATTTTCTCACCTTCTAAAAATCATGTCCCTGGCCTGTGGACATGGCTCATTTCTAGAACACTTACAAGGATGTATACAGCTATAGGCTTGATCTCAAGAACCCCCAAATATCATCTCTTTCCCTCATTTATTCCATCACTGATCCATTAACATCATTTAATATTATCAGTTTTATGAAGAAGTACAATTTAGTCATGTTAATACACATTGCATGCAAATTCCATTAATGAAAGAGTAGATTCGGAAGATCCACCCTGTAGGCGTTCTGACACCCCCATCTTCTCCCTGGACTCTGCAAGCACTGGCCCATGCTCAGACTTCCATGCGAACTCCGTTCATGTTCACATGCACACACAAAGGCTAGCCCACTGAAGTAGACAGTGTGTATTCTTTCTCTGGGAGTTCTTCTTTTCTTCTGGCTTTTGTGACTTAAAATCATGTTAGGCAAGCCTTCAAAGCTGTTCAGAGAGCAGCACGAGGAAGCGTCCATGGGGAAGTCCCCCAAATGAGCAGGACCGTGTTTCTTTGCTGGTTTTCTTCATTGAATGTTGTGGCAGCATATTTCAGAGCCTCTGCCTGTCCTTCATCCCTCTCCTAAAGATCTCTGCACCGTCAGGCCATCTCACGCTCACTCGGAGCACCAAACACCTCACCTGGACTCTCCCGGTACAGCGTGTGCTCAGGTTAACACAGACTCCTCCATTAGGAGACGTAGGGTCAGTGTCCTCTAACTTTGCATTCCGTGACATCTTGACTGTCATGGATCACTTATCAAAGAAGCCGAGTCCCACATAATACATTTTCTCCCTTGACTCTTGGTTACCCCTTTTCTCTGGTACTTCCTGTAAACACAGACCTCGGATGGAAAACCTGCTTCGGCCAGATTCTGGTTTGATGTAGGAATGTTCTAGAGGTGGTTCTTCATGGCGCCACTCATGAGCAGCCATGTCCTGCTATCCCGCCCCTGTAGGCGTGTTCAAACGCTGGCATCCTCGTGGCTGGCTGATCTCCTCGTGGCCTCTGCCACGATGGTCCAGCAGGCCCACGATGGTTGGCTGCTGACTCGCACGGTGAGATGCAGCCGCAGCGTTTAAGTCCTGCTCTTGCATGGATGCTTTCTTCTCTCAGATCATCTCGGACCTTGAGTCTTGGAACGATGAGCTTTCCCAACAAATGAACGACTTCGATACAGAGGATCTGACGATCGCCGAGCAGCGCCTGCAGCACCATGCAGACAAAGCCCTGACCATGAATAACTTGACTTTTGACGTCATCCACCAAGGACAGGATCTCCTGCAGTATGTCAATGAGGTCCAGGCCTCCGGTAAGAGAGGCCCTCCAGCCTCTTTGTGTCACCACGGGACTAGGGTGACTGAATACCACAGCTTCTACTAATGAGCCATTACCTGCCAACAGGGGTTCTTTGACAGGAAGTGCTCTTCCTCTTGCTTCACACAGTACAGTCACACTTAACTTTATGCTTAGGAAACTTATCCTGAAATTTCTTGAGACTTGTTTCAAGTAATAAGAGCTCTGGAAAGCTGTTTGTTGTATTTGTGAGTGAAATGTAAAAACTCATGGAAGTGTTTATTTAGTTTCGGTATCCAGCAGATGGCGCTGTAAGCCCTGTATGTAAATACAGTAGCTAGTGCTTACCCAGCAACGTCCTGCTTGCATTAGCCTTGTTACAGAGAGTAAATTAGATATTTCCTGAAGGCTGTGCCACTCACTCATTTGTCAAAGCTGCTACCCCGTCACTAAGTCCCCAAGGATCAGCTCATCTGTGCACCCTTTCACACCCTGGTGTGCTGGATATCTGTATAAAAGCAAATCTGCTGGCCTGGGTCTCCCTGAACTTGGCTGCTAGTGCAGGTGGCACTCTGTGGGCACGTTTTTTCACAAGCCACACTGGGTAGTGCATTGGGTAAGAGACTTTGACCGGGGTGAGTTGAATACCGGTCGCCCACCACTGTTCACAGGTGTGGAGCTGCTTTGTGACAGAGATGTGGACATGGCAACTCGGGTTCAGGACCTCCTGGAGTTTCTTCATGAAAAGCAGCAGGAGTTGGATCTAGCCGCTGAGCAGCATCGGAAACACTTGGAGCAGTGTGTGCAGCTGCGCCACCTGCAGGCGGAAGTGAAGCAGGTGCGTGGCACTGAGGGATGATGGGGAATTCTTGACAGGTCGGCCCCAGGAAGAATTTACCACGTCCTGCTGTGTGAGGTTATTCTTGCCCTTAGACAGCATCTCACGGTAAAAGTGGAGCCCACTCCTCCCTGGATGGCCAGCCAACGGGCGGAAGAGCTCTGCGCTCAGCAGCCGCAGCTCTTGAGCGTGTTGTCCGTGCATGTCCTTTCCTATTTGGTGGTCCCTTGCTTAAAGCACATTACTTCCTAGGCGAAGGAACTGCATGGCTTTCCCCCTAAACCTTTATTAATCTGGACGCAGTCACAGACTGCAAGTCTAGGCTTTTCTTGAGTTAGCTGCATACTATATATAATGCCACATTTGGGGCAAAGCTAAAACAGAAATGGATTAAATGCCATTAGAGTCATATAGATATCAAACTGTATCCCGTGGTGGGGGATAAAGGGGAGTTTCCTGATGAAGGGTCTCCATGGAGGAGTGAGGCTGTCACATTCTGTCCATGGCACAGAAAGCCAGCGTTCGCCTTGTTGGGAACGTGCTGGGAGCCTCCGCCATGGCCTGGTGTGGTGCAGACATGTTCACGGAAAAGCGCTTGCTCCTAGCACCACGGTAGTCAGGGGAGCCTGCTCCTCTCTTGTGTTGCGTTAATGTCACTGTGAGTGTTTCTTCTTGCCGCAAGAAAAACCACTTATTTAAGAAATGACGTAGTTTTACGCCTTACAAACCGTCTTTGCTAAGACTGTAAAGATGGCCTTCAGAAGCTGGTCTACCCTGTAATGAGTCATCAGTGGTGTTTACCCACCCCATGGCTCTATGAGACATCAGGCTGAGATTGTGGGTAGTGTCTTAGGGTTACCATTGCTGTGATGGAACACCATGACCAAAAGCAATGTGAGGAGGAAGGGGTTTATTTCACTCACAGTTCCGTACAACAGGTCATCACTGAAAGCAGTGAGGGCAGGAACTCATCAATACAGGAGCGTGCAGGCCGAAGCTCATGAGAGGCCATGGAGGGATGCTGCTCACTGGCTTGCTCCCCATGGCTTACTCAGCCTGCTTTCTTGTAGAACCCAGGGCTACCTTCTCAGCAGTGGCCCCACCCACAGTGGGCTGGGCCTTCCCCATCAATCACTAAATTAAGAATGTCCTCCAGGCTTGCCCACTCCCCTGTAGTATGTGAACTTGAGTCTCCTGATTTGGCCCCTGTGCATTGTGGTACAACCTATTGCACACCTGAGCTGTAGTATCATTTAACACTGATAGTACACAGAAAGTCAGTGAAGCAAACGAGTTGCCCTTACTAAGCAAATGGCCAGTTTTACTATGGGTTAGGTGAACATCTGAACAGGAAGGAGCAGGACTTCCCTCAAGTGTCAGAGAACTCAGTGAGCAAGTTTGCTTTATAACATGGAGCTTGAACAGTTTTGGTCTGTGTTCTCATAGCCCGCTCCCTCCCACTGTCTTCAGAAAAACAGACCTTCAGTGCCCTCGAGGCAGTGCCTGGTGAGAGCCCTGCGGGGATTGTAGACTGTGTTGGTAGGATCGTAAGGAAGTCAGGGCTGCCTCCCTACCAGGACCTCTAGACCAGTGGTTCTCCACCTTCCTAATGCTGCGACCCTTTAATACAGTTCCTCGTGTTGTGGTGGCCCCCAACTGCAAAATACTTTCATTGCTAGTTTTGCTACAATTATGAATCATAATATAAATATCTGGTTTTTTCCAGTGGTCAAATTTACCCCATGTGAAAGAGTCATTTGACCCCAAAGGGGTCGAGACCCACAGGTTGAGAACCACTCTGGACCACTTTGCAGATCCACTCCCCGTCCCATGTGTTTTGCAAGGCACTGGAAGGACCACTGCATAGAGTTGCACTCTGTCCTGTTTCAGGTGCTGGGCTGGATCCGAAATGGAGAGTCCATGCTAAATGCTGGGCTCATTACAGCCAGTTCGCTGCAGGAAGCCGAGCAGCTGCAGAGAGAACACGAGCAGTTCCAGCATGCTATCGAGGTAAGGCAGTGCCTGTGAGTGGACCCTGTGACACGGAGACCAGCCTGATAACCCTTGGTGTTACACCTCCCGCTGTAGCCAGCCACAGCCTGAGTAGGAGAGAATGACAGTACTCATTGGCCCGCCATTGATTGTGGGCAAAGCAAAGAGCCCACAACTGTAGAGGATTGAGGACCACCTTGCAGCAAGTGTCCCAGTGGTCAGAGCTCCTTTCTGTCCCATGAAACAGCCCTAGCAGGATGCATGGCCTCTGATTAGAAGGGTCTTAAATCAGGGGGCTCACATCAGAGTCTGAGCTGAGTGAGGTGTTTTAGCATCTTGCCGAGTGTTGGGTTGTGAAGGGTCTCTCACCCTGAACAGGTACAAGTAATGCTTATGACTGCACTCTTCATGCTGCTTGTGTAGAGGCAGCTGGATTCACTTTGATAGGCTGAGGTCTGGACTGCACCAGACAGTGGCAAAAAGCCTTGCTGCCCCAGGCAGCTCACCCTCTCTATTAGCGGTGCCAGAAGTACCTGAGAATCAGTTTCTTTGGGTGTGGGTAATGGTTGTGATGACTGACCTCAAAGTATAGATAGGCAGGGTCCCAAAAGGGGTTCTTGATGATAGAAACCAAGGTTAGCTGGAGAAAAAGCCACAGAAGTCAGGACTAATGTACTCCTAAGATCAGTGTACTGTCAGCTGTTCCTGCCAGAGGCGGCCTCTTCCTGAGGCTGCGTCTCCAGCAGTGTTGCAGACCTGAACAGCTGCTGTGCCAAGAGGTTATTGGTAATCAAGCTCAAGTGTCAGTCATTTGGGAATCTGTCCCATGGTCAGTGTGGTATGGGATTACAGTATCCGCTGAAATGCAAGGTTTTCTTCTCTCTGAGGCTCTGGTGCTGCACGAGCAGTCAGTACCTTGTGTTCTCCATTTTTCCTGGAGAGCCCCGGCATCAGGGCTTGCCATGTGCTCTGCTCTGTGTGTGGCATGGAACATTCTCAGTCTTTTCTCTTTATTTTTTCTTTTCTTTAAAAGAAAAATCACTAGTTCTTCAAAAACACTTTTCACTGGAGTCCAGAGCTTCGATTGAAAATGAAAATAAAAAGCATTCGCTCTGAGCCCCGTTTTTCCGCCTTTGTTTTGCCTGCACTGGCTGTTAGGAGAAAGCCAACAGGGATAGTAAACATGGCATGCTTCAACAGGGCTTTAGCAGATCCATTGCTAAGTGTTGGTCCTGTTGCTTCTCGACTGGAAAACCCCACAGCCGAGTGTCATTCTGGGACGTCGTAGTGGTTCTCACCCTTCATAAGATAGATTAAACATCAGCCTGGCTGGGGCGAGGCTAGAACTGCCTTCCTGAAGCACCCACCATACTGCCAAGCCCCCTAGCGAGTAGTAGCTCCAGTTGATTCTGTCAGCCAAGGAGAGCAGCCTAGTGACTGCCATTAATGTGTGCTATTCTGCTCTCCCATCTGCCCCGTGTCTAGAAAACGCACCAGAGTGCGCTGCAGGTACAGCAGAAGGCCGAGGCCATGCTGCAGGCCAACCACTACGACATGGACATGATCCGTGACTGTGCCGAGAAGGTCGCCTCACACTGGCAGCAGCTGATGCTCAAAATGGAAGACCGACTGAAGCTTGTCAACGCCTCCGTCGCCTTCTACAAGACTTCAGAGCAGGTTGGGAGAGAGGGAGGGCCTGTCCCTAGGCTCCTCAGACTGACTACTCTGGGCTTACTTTAGGGACAGCTCTACCACCATCTGGAGCGACTCTCTCAGGTCCAAGTTAAGCAGGAAAGACATGATCTTAAAGGTATCCTTGGTACTTTAGCTGTCAAAGAATAGCAGGCTGCCAAGTAGCTGAGAAGACAGTTTTTTTTCCTCTATTATGGAAAATACCAGACAATGGGAGTTCAGCTCTGGCTTTGTTCCTATTCTGAAATCCCTCTCTGCCTGTCTTGAGCCAGACGAAGGCAGGGCAACCTTGGGTGGTTTTGGTCTTCCTCCCACCTTTGCCTTCCCCAGAACAGATGACACTGCTCCCAGTTGTGCTGGGGAGATGGCAGATGTGGGAGTGACTTCTGAGCCTGGAACTTTATTCCCTCAGGTCTGCAGTGTTCTGGAAAGCCTGGAGCAGGAGTACAAGAGAGAAGAGGACTGGTGTGGTGGAGCCGACAAGCTGGGCCCCAATTCTGAGACTGACCACGTCACCCCAATGATTAGCAAGCACCTTGAACAGAAGGAAGCCTTCCTGAAGGTATGGGGCTGGTTCTGTTGGATATTGATGTCACACTGGTTGGCTGTTGAGGGCCACAGGGTCTCCTGACTGATTTAGAAGTGATTGTTATCGGTTTCTGGTACACACATAGAGAGGCCCAAACATACATGGCCCCAATGCTTGCCTTGTGTGGAAAGTGATGGAGTGATAACATCACTGACTGGCTGATCCTACTCACACTGTCTGACTAGTTTCTTGGAGAATGAACCACAAGTCTACAAATAAGTATTGCCTGAAGTTACAATGCTGTGGAACAGTATTATTTATAGTCACTGAGGCAAAGTTACTGCTAACCAGAAACCCATGAATTCTGCAGACCAAAAGTGACTGGCTGGTTGATTTGGTGAAGCACTATACTATAGCCTAATTAATCCTTGCCTGGAGATTCAGCCTCTTTAGGCCTATAGACTGTGTCTCAGAAGAAGCAGAAACACCCAGTAGAGAGACCCCAGCACCTGTGACTGAGGGATGGGCGCAAGCACCTGCTCGGGGAGCAACCTGTGAGTGAATTAGTCCCGTGCAGACAGGCTGTTTTCCCTCGGAGAGGGTAAATGGCAGACTTTGAGGAGTGCTTTGTCGTGTTTTTTATGTGCGTGCTGTTGGCTCACACATAAGTCACAATTGTGCATTGACACAGTTAAATTTTTTAAGGTGGTCAAACGTTCAGTAACACTGGACACATGCTTGCCCGCATGCACACCGCACTTTTAGGTTCTGAGTGTCACAACCAGCAGCTCAGCCCATCAGAAACGTCACTTTACACAGTTTAGTTTCTCTCACTGCTTTAGCATTCTGACTCCCACCCCCACCACCGGAGACACCATTTCCTGTGGCCTGTAGTGATCTGTTTTGTGTCTAAAGGCCGTCTACTGACAGGAGTATTGTTTCGTCTGGAAAACTGAGTTGTGACTCTTCATAGGGACCTTGTAGAGATTTTGTTGTTAAGCAAGTTGGGATCGGACAAGCATTGTAGCTTCCGGACACTAATTGTGTCAAATAAAACTTTGGAGACTACTCCCAACAGGCCTTTGTCATTGGCTTCCTAATGCAAACCACCAGCATTAGGTGCTTTAGTTTGGAGATTGGTCTCTTGCTCCAGAATCCACATGGTAGGAATTGAATTATAAAAGAGATTTAGCTAAAATTGCAAAGGAAAAGCCATTTGAGTAAGCTTATAGAAAGAGTTTTCCTGCCCATCAGTCCTTACGCTGTACATTGGTGACGTCACTTATGGCTTTCCTAGTGTATCAGCAGTCGCCAGTCACCTGCTACCCCAATAATGCAAAACAGTCAACCTTCCCACAAGCTGAGGCTTTGACACTAAGAACTAGGGATGAGTCTGGTTCCTTTATATAAAGTGCTTATGACAGTCTCTTCTACAAGGTAGATGATTCTCCAGCTGGGAAGTATTCGCTACTGTCTGGCCTTTACAGAAATCCAGGCCCAGTCTAGCTGGGCCGTGTGCTTCCTTTGTCCCATTAGACTGAACTCAGTGTGACTGGGGATACAGTCACCTCCAGGCTTGACTGGGAAAGGGGCCCACATCCTCTTTGGCCAGTGACTGCCCTCAGTGTCCTGCTGTACAGCCTGTCCACTGGGGATCTGTAACATAATCTGACCTTGCAAGATCCAGGAGTCCAAAAGACATTTACTTTCTTTGTTTTTTAATTTTAATTTTAAATAGAATTTAATCTCCGTGTCTTGTAAACAAGATGGACCAGATGGCTGTTAGATAAAGACTCATGATACGACCATAGCTGTATAAGGTAATCACATCATTGATACACCGTCCCCATTGTTTCTCAGGCTTGCACACTGGCAAGGAGGAACGCAGACGTCTTCCTAAAATACCTCCACAGGAACAGCGTGAGCATGCCGGGGATGGTGACGCACATCAAAGCTCCAGAACAGCAAGTAAAAAGTGAGCATGCAACCCCTGTGCCTCCCCGAAGCTTTGTCCTCAGTGCCCAGCTCAGGCCAGCGGCAGCCTCACTAGCTGTCAGCTCAGTAACAAACTACAGAGAAGGATGTGGGACGGTAATACACGGAGTTAGCTAAGTATCACACAGAAGACGTGGCATTCAGGATGATAGTCCCTGCCATTGCTTGTTATTATATATGAGTGAACAGTGATCAAGAATGCAAGCTACACTTACCTATATGCAAAGTAGTTTTGAAAGCTAAGTCAGGAAATCATACATCAGTATTGTGGCTATAAAGTTCTTTCAATGTTGTATACCAAAGACATGGGTAATTAATAAGAGCAAACTGTTACACAGTGTAATATAACTTAAGTATAGTATAATTTTTTTTTATTTATTTACTTGTAAATGCATAGAACAAAGTAGGTCTAGGGAAATTTATATGAAGGAGTTGGTATTTATAGAACGTTCAATAAATGAAGCAGGAGGTGTACAGGGTATGTAGCCACCTGAACCAATTTCACACAGCTGAGACTGAGCTTCACAGGCAAAAATTGTAACATTGACTCTTGTGTCTTGTACTAAAGACGGCTCTGGACTGCTGGAAATATTTTGTTTCTCTTGCACTTACTTGGTGGCAAAGGGTTTATACACCTCTTAGACTGAGGACAAGAAGATACAGCCATGTATGTCTTACAGGGAGCATGCCAGTAGAATCCCGCGGGATGCAGCCAGGAAGTCAGACCACACGGTCTGAGCATCTGTCAGGACCTGGAGCCACCCCTGAATCCCTGAGGGCAGTTAGCTATGCTTAGGAAACGTGACTGCTGTTCAGTCAGAGCCTGGACGGAGAGCAGAGAGAGCCCTCTCACATGCATTGCCCACGCATGCAGCACTGCCCATGCATGCAATGCGTGTGTGAAAGAGGGAGCTTAATGCTTTGGTGGACTTAAAATTTCAAAATAATTTTTAAAAAATTGAATATATTCCTGTGCTTTCAGTAACTGAAATTAAAGCCCACAGGTTCCTGCTCCTTCTCTCTTGAGCTCTTGGCTACTGTTAGATCTGGGAGAGGGACAATCATTGTCTCCTTTAACACAGTCACTGGGGAGCTCACAAGCCCCAGTGCGTGACTGCTCAGCTGATGCCTAAGTGAGACTCTGTCGGGCTTTCTTACAAAGCACAGAGGATTCTGGGAACTCAATATTTGGGAAGGACTTAGTGCTTTAAAGTTTGTCTAATATAACAAAATTATATTTCAGGTGTCATTGGTTTGACATGGAATTTCTGTCTTAGGATCTCTTTTCTAAAGCTTTTTCTTTGTTCTATTAACTTCTAGAGTAGAGTAATCTTACAGTGAAAAGATTTAAAGACACTGCCTTAGGAAAAACCATGATCGCAGCGACTTACAAAGGAGAGCATTTCCCTGGGGCTGGCTCACAGTTGGGAGGTTCAGTCCATTACCGTCATGGCAGGGAGCATGGCAGCGTCCAGGCAGGCACGGCGCTGGAGGAAGAGCTGAGAGTCCTCCATGTGCATCAGCGGGCAGCAGGAGAGCGTGAGCCACTGGGCCTGGCTTGAGCTTCTGAAACCTCAAAAGTCCAGCCCAGTGACACTTCCTCCAATATGGCCACATGTCCTGATTTTTTTCAAATAATGCCACTCCCCATGAGCTTAAGGGGGCCATTTTCATTCACATCACCACAGGCACACAAATGTATATAGAGTGCACAATCCCCTTGCTATTACGGTCATTACAGGACTTTTTGGGTGTCCTGTGTATGTATTTTTTTTTTTAACAAAAAAATAAGGAAGACTATATTCCCGTATGAAAAGCACGTTTCACTTTTCGTAACACACCTTTGTAAACCACTGCTTAGAGACTGCATTTCTGCCTCTTGCATGGGTTTTAGTAACTGCCTTCAGGCGTCCGCACTTCCAGGTGATTCTTCTTAGTGCCAATGGCTTTGATTATTTTTATAGCACTATTTATGCAAAGATAAACTCTAGTTCAGTGGTAGCCCACTTCTGTGTCATTACCTAGTGCCAGAGTGCTTCATAATACAGGATGCTGCCTACCCATGCCTTAGGCTCCCTCTCCAAGCCTGAATGGTGTCAATCTGCCAGTAAAATAGCGAACAGCACTCCTGTTCCTGGCGTGGGGTTAAGCATGTGTTCACATGTTTCCTGCTCCATCTTTAGTGTTCAAAATTATATTACTTCAGGACTAAGGGTGTGACTCAGTGGTAGATGGTATGTTTTACATGGCTAAGGCTTTGTTTTCCATTCTTGCCACCATATAATCAAAAGTCAAAACCAAGTGAGCCCGTGGGGATGGAGATCAGTTCACAGCCTGCGTGCCTAGTAGCCAGAAAGCACTGGGTTCAGCACCACATAAGCCAGCCATGCTGGTGAGTCTAGCACTCGGGGTCAGAGATTACAGGTCGTCCCGGCTCTCTATGGTGTTTCAGGCCAGCCTGGGATATCTGTTTGGGAAATTGGTTCTGTGACTTATGTGTCCCCAAGAGTTTTTCCTGATTTTTCATGGGAACAGTGTTTTGACAGTAGCTATTAGGTGTTTTTGTTTTGTTTTGTTTTTTCTTTTTAGTTTTAGTTTTTATATAATAAGACATTTGTGCCTTCACGGCTCCAAGGCCCTCTGCTTCTCTCGTTCCCTCCGTCCCTTCTGAAGGCTTTATGTTCAGGAAGTATCATAAACAAACAAAACAAGAAAACAACAACCATACAGCAGTAAATAAAAAAATAACAAGACTATCCCACGCTAGCTTCAGATTTAAGGGTGAGAGAATGAGGACCCTACTTCCAGCGCTGACTGCGACCCTAGACAGGAACGCCATCATTTCTTAGCGCAGTCTGCCTTGCTGAGGTGTGAGCATAGTAGTCTAAACCAAAGCGAGTCAAGTCCTGCAGGTGTGTTAATAGAGAGCAAGTACCAAGCTCTTTCCCTTTTCGTGTCAGATATCTTGAATGAACTCTTCCAGCGGGAAAACAGGGTATTGCATTATTGGACCATGAGGAAAAGGCGGCTGGACCAGTGCCAGCAGTACGTGGTCTTCGAGAGGAGCGCCAAGCAGGTCAGTGCACCCTTGCTTCTTCCCCAAGCCCTCCACCCATGCTCGCACTGTCTTTGCTAGGCTGGCAGGCTTTTACTGTAAAAGCCATCTCTAACACTGCATCCTTGTGGCAGGAACAATCCTGTCTTTTCACTAAGTTTGTTATAAAAATAACCCCTAAGCCCTGTATGGTCACACTGTGCACGTGAGCCATGGTTTTCCTGAGCTGCCTTCACCTCGCACTGAAAGCTGCCAGCTGCGAGCCACTGATACAATTACCGTTTTAAAAGCCTCGTCAGGTCCTGGCTAAGTTCTTCTGAAAATACAGCAGGTGTTTTCATTTCATATTGTTAGATTTATACATTGAAGGAAAAAAGCTTTAATTTTCAGATAGATTGGGCTAAATCCTGGTAAGGAATGTGACAGAATCTCTAACAATCCGGCATGCTTAAAAAGGCTTCTTGAGTTTGGCTGACGCAGACACAGGATGGGCTCCATTTTCCTCTTCTGAAGGCATTGGTGGACAGAGTACTTCTAAGGAGACTGTCCGTCGTGGAGATCATTTTAAAGTAAAATCCGTTCACTTATATCTTAAGTGTTGAAATTCATTTCTGTTCTCTTTGTCTTCAGTATTACCACAAAAATGGATGTATTTTCCTTCCGAGACGACAGGGAGGGGGCGACAGAGAAGTAGGACTAATTACATTGCCCCAAAACCTGAGTGTGACTAGGTCTGGGCTGGGTGTTCTGTGTAGGTGCACTGAGAGCCACCCAGGGCTGCTCTCTGTGGTCAGTCAGAGCTGACCTCTGTCCTATCTGAGACTCCGGTGTGGGCTCTTTATTGAACTGACATAACAGCACCACACGCCTGACACAGACAGGTCTTGTTAGCCAAAAAGAAATTAGACTTCAGCATTGGTTTCTCAGGTAGAGCACAATTTTGTTCCAAGTTGGTATGTTAGTCTGACGAGGAGAGCCACATCCATAACTGCTGAGCTACCTACAGACTGGAGTTCCTGGTCGCCAGGTCTGGCGCTCTGATGGTCTCCCTTGTCTGTGATCAGATCCCTGCAGTGAAGTGGTGGGCTGTGGTCTTAACATTCCATTCCATTTTCCTAGTGCTTCTAAGGTGTTCCACCATGTTTCATTGTTACGGAGGCGGCTTTGATTTCTAGCTAGGCAGTGTTACACAGCCTGTCTGTCGAAAGCCTTATCTCTCAGTTTAAAGACAAGGTTCGGCCGCAGAGAGGCACAGCTGTGAATCCTTCTCCTGGCATTGCTGATGGGAACCTGTCAGGCCTGCTGTCCCCCTGAGCCCTGCCAACACACAGTCCCAGCACTCTAGTGGACATCAGTGCTCACAGCCACTCTTGGTCTCTCAGAGTTAGCCATTTTCAATGTGGCACACTAAAGTTACGGAGTGGATGCCGCTGCTCTTAATGGCAGTACAGAGAGGTGATGGAGTCTCTATGGCATGGCCTCTGGGCTTCTCCTTCCCCTGGCCCTTCCTGGTTCCAGTGCCTCCTCCTCTTATCTCCAACCCTGAATGCTGCCTCTCAGGACTTCGTGCACACTGTTCTTCATCTCTTCCTCTCCTCTTATCTCTCTCCCTGGAGGGTTCCCAGCCCTGACCTCTATTTTTGACACCCAGATGTATAAATTGCTGGTACCTCCTCAGCGTCTCTCCACTCTGGCCTCACCAGAAGCAAAACCGCATTCCTGACTCCCTGTGTCCTGCCCACTTTCACCGTACTCAGTTAAGAGTGACGAGGTGTGTCTGATTCCTGCCTCTCCTTTGCTGTCCGTGCGTCCCACCTTTGTCTCTTTTAGTGTAGGGGTGCTGACCTCCTCTCTGCCCTCTCTCTTCATCCCAGCAGACCCTGCTGCCCTTTCTACTCAGGCTCCATTCCAGCCTCTCTCTATACAGTAGCCATATTTGCTTCTGCAAAGAACTCCAAGCTCTGCCTGTGCCCGCTGTGAGCTCGCCTGCTCTCCGTAGCCTCTGCTCCTGCTTCTTCTGCCTTCTTTCCCGGTGGCCGGCTGAGCTGGCCCCATCACACATGTGCTGTCCCTATGTTGCTTCTTAGCCCACAGGTTGCAGCTCACCCTCCACCTCTCTTGTGCTCCCTCTGACAAGGCCCTCCCCCCCATCTCTGCTGCGGCCTGTGACTTGCTTATTCATTTGTCTTCCTTTGTAGTCTGCAAGGAAGGGGGCAGCCATCTGGTTCCCTGGTTCCCAGTGAACCTGGCTACAGCCTGAGCTTCAGGCTGCTCTTATTCATGAAGCATCTGCCTCCACAGTATGTACTTGAGAGTGCTCTACAGTGGACACTGGATGAGTGGATTGATGTGACCTTCACTTATATCAGTGTAAACATTGTTTCTGGGACAGAGTGACCGTCCGTAAGCATGAGGAAGGCCGATGTGCAGCTGGTAGCTGAAGTGCCTGTGACTGGAGATTTCCTGTCCTTTCCTTTCCTTTTTTTAAATCTTTGCTACAAAAAAATTCCACAAATGGGGCTGGGGGGAGGGGAATGTGGTGATGTGGTATCTTAGGAGGTAAAAGTTCTTGGGACTGAATTTGAACCCCAACATTTAAAAAAAATCCAGCTATGGTAGTGTACACTTAAAATCACAGTACCGAGGGAAGCAGAGACAGGCCGATGTCTAAGGCTTAGTTGCTGACAGCATAGTCTACTTGCTTAGTTCCAAGGCTGAGAGGACTGTCTCAAAAATCAAGGATGGATGGCTCCAGAGTGATAGGCTCAATTAACATCTGATCTTCACATGCACACACACACACACACACGCACACGCACACGCACACACATGCACTGCCACAGATGCAGCAATGTATCTTAAAGAGACAGCAAAGTGGGTGTTGCAATATTAACATGTTAGAATGGATGGCTTAAAGATTCTAGGCCCATAGACACTATGCTATTTTAAATGCTGATTTTCCTTACCACAGCTTATGTAGAAGCGTGCGTTTAAATAAGGCTGATTTCATTTTAGTCTCTGGCACCTGAACCTCACAGACCCTTCTCTTCAGGCATTGTCATTAGGCAGGAAAGGTGAAGTCTTCTGGTGTCTGCCCAGTGGGGACCTTATGCACAGTGTAGATCCCCCCCCCCCAAAAAAAAAAAAACCTAGGTGAACTATGCATCAATCTGGGTGTTCCAGGTGAACATAGTGGTCTGGGAAGGAAGCCAGGGCCCTGGAAATGCACATAACCTACTTCTGCTTTCACCAGAAACAGCCATGGTTAGAAAGCTTTGGTTGCCTGTTTATCCAGACTTTTGGCATCTTGGTTTCAGACCATCCTTCACCTACCTCTGTGGTCCTGAAAAGAGACGTTGGATATGAGTTCTTTGACTGTGCTGTGGTTAGACCTGTAGGTTCATAGTCATAAAAAACCCTTGAACCATTGGTCATTGCTACATCAGTGACAGGATTCTCTTCCCCCTGCCATGATGCTCCTTTTAGAAATGTGTCCGCCCCAGGGGCTTCTCCTCGATGTGTGCCAACCGTGGCTCACATGAGCAGAAATGTTTGCTTCCCTTAAATGTTTAGCCCGTGAACATTTTGCATTGCTCCCCTCTAGGCGTTAGAGTGGATCCACGACAATGGGGAGTTCTACCTTTCCACACATACCTCAACAGGGTCCAGCATTCAGCACACACAGGAGCTGCTGAAAGAACACGAGGAGTTTCAGATAACTGCCAAGGTAAGTCTGCAAGGGAATGGGCTTCTGGTCTGTAAGTGTGCTTGGGCTATCCCAGAATGACCTAGAACATACACTCCAGGGAAAGGGGGTGCTTGCCAGAGGCATCATTGAGAAAGGCCTGTAACCTGGAGAAATGGCTACCCATTTCTCATCAGCCCATCAGCGTAGGTGATGTGATACTCTTCCCATACGGGGCCTTTATCTGTCTCACTTTGTTTACTGTTTGTATTCACCTGATTTCTGTGACAACCTCCAACTCTCCTGGCCTCTGCTTTTGTTTGTTTGTTTTGACTTGGTTTGGTTTTTGTTATTCCTTGGCTATCTTTCTCCGATTTGCTTTCTGAGTTATTTTTATCAAGTCTTGCTGTTTTTCTGAAACATGAGGATGTTTGGTTCTGTATTCTGTGCCGTGCCCTTCCTTATCACCAGTTCCTGGAAAGCACCATGGTACCACTACTCACTGCTGCCCAGTCCCCCCATGGTCTGTGTTTACTGCTGACAAAAGTGATTGCTGCTTGTTCATGTGTTTGTGAGGCTAGAGGCATCGCCATTTTTCTCTTGAAAAGAGAACTGAACACTTCTTCCAGAAGTACTGTATCTTGGCATCTACATAGACAAATTAGTAAGAATACACATATTGACACAAATTATCCGAAAAGCATGCCTCCCAGGAGCTGGTTCAGGTCTTTATCTCTGGATGGTTTTGAATTGCTTAGAATGAGCTCGCTTCTTTATGACTGCTATTTTGGGTTTTTTTGGAGTTTGTTTTTAAATTACAATTATTTCTGTTGGGCTATACATGCTATAGCATGTATGTGGAAGTAGAGAACAACTTGGGGAGATTGATTCTCTTCTTTGACCATGTGAATCCTGGGGATAGATTTCCAGGCTTCATGCTGCCTGCCTCACTCACTGAGCCTTCTTGCTGGATTTCCAGTGGTTGCTTGATTTTGTTTCTGGGGTGTGTGTGTGTGTGTGTGCGTGCGCTCTGAAATATTTTCAAAAGTATATTTTAATAGCAGACTTGATGCTGATAATTATTTCAGATCTGAGCAAAAAAAGTGACCAACCCGAATAATATATTTTTATTAAAACAAAATAAAAACAAAAAATAAGTGCTCCTCTAAAGGAGCAAAAATAATTATAAGGGGGTGGCACACCTTTAATCCCAGAACCTGAGAGGCAGAGACAGATGGATCTCTGTGACTTTGAGGCTAACCTGGTCTGCAGGAATACATAGAGAGACCCTGTCCCCAAAAAACAAAACCATCTAGAACAACTATCTTGTGTGGCCCTTAACCAGGTTTGAAAATATAAAGAGGAATTTTCAACCAGTTGGAGTCACAATAGCTACTTTGTATTACGCCTGCTTGTGATTTTGTTTCTGAAACATTTCTGGCTCCTCTTCCTGTCCTTGCTGGCCTCTCCTCCCTGTCTCCCAGCAGCTTCTGAGTGTGCTGGGCCTCGGGAAGCCCTGGTCATGTTCATCATGCACTGCGGCTACAGAAAGCTGGTCCCCGTGCACTGGGCGGGACACTGAACACTGGTGAGGGTGGGGCTTAGGCAAGGTGGAAGGTGGCCCCTCCTAGAGATACCAGAAACACCCAGAGAACTGACTGCTCCTGCATCTAAAGTGAGGACCATGGCCTCCCCTTCTTTAGCACACAGTACATTCAGCCATATAATTTTTGTTTTGTTAGTACAGATAGGAAATCATCACTACTATGAGTGTTATAGTTCTGTATCTGTTTCTCTGATGACCCTTAGATTGGGTGTTAAGGAAGTGCCTGATGTTGCATCCAGAGGTGGATCAAAGACCAGTTCTTTTCCACCACGACTGTGGCCCACTACCACACGCTTGTCTCTGTAGCCTGTTCACTGCTCTGCTGTCGAGTTGAGTGACACGCCCACCTTGTTTACCAGGGGAATATATATAGGGACTTTTCCCATTATTCCTAACTGGTTCTTTCTATTGAATTTGGGTGTAGGTTTTGGAAGTATAAGACAGTAGTACGCATATCTTTATTCTTGTGTTTTGTAAGATCTAAAATTGTAGGTTAGCATCTGACCATGCTGTTTCCCAAGTCTATAGGAATATTGCTTTTGTTAAATATATGGATTAATTATGTCAGGAGGAAGGCAGAGGTTTGGAAGAGTGCCCCTTGCTGTCTTAGCTGAGCATTGTCATTGATGTAGGCTGTCTGAATCAAGAGCTCCTGTACTGGTGGAGATTCCACTTGCTTTGTCAGGGTGGCATGAGGTTTGCCCTTGCTGGTGCCTATCTGTGTCTCCTAAGGAATCATGTTTCTCACATCCTGTAGCAAATCCTTAACTCTAATAGGACAGTCTCCCAATTTGTTAGAATAATTCAAATTAAGCCAAGAAGAATGCACGCATGACTGTCTTACTAAGACTTCTTGGCCTTTGTCCTATCTATATCCAGCTCCTGGACTTAATGTTGGGTGGATTTCTGTGTTACGACAATGACTGGGCTCTGCAGGGATGAGGGCTGAGGGGACTTCAGAACAGCCTGACATGCAGTCTTTGCACACATTGAAGATTGCAGTCTATCACCTTGCTAAACCTCATACTGCCTTGGTACCATCTCCCGATACCACCCTGGGTCTTTATCAACAATGTCCCTGGTGCCAGATACGTGTGTGCTCTGTGACATAGCATGTGTGCTCACAGGCTGTGCATCCTTCCTGGGTCTCAGCACCTGAGAACACGATGAGTAGAGCCTCTAGGGAAGTTTCACTCACTCTCATTGTCTCCCAATCCTTGATGTCCACACAGGAGCTGTTCAATCTTAATGCTTATGTGATCTGTAAGCTAAAACCCACTTTTGTATTAATGGCTAGAGTTAGCAAATAGAATGAGGGTAAATATTATTTACCATAATATTTTTTATTATTATAATATTTCACATGAAATCAGTGGGTTTTTGTTGGAATGTTTTTTGGTTTTGTTGTTTTTGTTTTTTTTTGTTATTGTTTCGTTTTGTTTTTGTGGTGCACAGTAGCCTTTTAGAGGGAATTTTTGGGGTTCATACCTCATATCTCTCCTTGACACCAGAAGTATGCCCTGCTTCTGGAGGTGACATTCTCACAAGAGAGACAAACAACTGTCGTACAAAAGATCGTAACTCACACCATGTTAGAAGATGATTAAGTAGACCATGGAGAGTGACTGGCACAGGAAGCACACTGGGATTTTATGGTGACCATGGGACTATTAGGAAGGTGGTGTGTATTGGAGATGTGACGGGGCCTGTGGATGTCTAGGAAGTAATCTTGTATGTAGAAGTGCTGTATGGAAAGCCAGAGGAGGACATGAGCCTGGGCTGGGTAATGTGGGCCCTCACTGTGAGGGCTTGGTGGTCTTTGAGATTAGGGAGTTTGCCCAGAGTATTCTGCCTCAAAACATTCATTTTATAAAGTAGGTTAGTTTAGGATGGGGGTTGAAATCTGACTTTGTTTTTAATAATTTGCCAGTTTTCTATATATTTGTTATAAAGATTTTTCAGATGACATTTAACTGAGGGAGGCCGGAGAGATGGCTCAGTGGTTAAGAGCATTGGCTGCTGCTCCCCAGGACCCAGGTTCAGTTGCCAGCACCCACATGATGGTCCACAGCTGTCTGTCACTCCAATTCCAAGGAATCAGGTGGTGCACAGCGGTACATGCAGGCAGAACACGGGTGCACATAGAACAGAAATAAATATTTATTTTTACAGTTTAACCAAGAAAAGCAGGTTCCTTGGAATAATAACTTGTGTCTTTGAAATGTCAGATCGCAAAGAAAATCTAGCAGTAATGATCAGAGAAAGGGTGTGGGAGATGAGGTGAGAGGTCAGGGCTGGGGAGGTCAATACCTGTGCGTGAACACGTGCTGCGTGGTACGCCCTAACGTTGGGGAAATGCAGTTCTCATTGAATCCATACTTTTCTGTATCTGTGTGAAATGAAGTAACCTTTGTTAACGGAATGGAGCTGCTTCTCTTAAGGCAGTCTGCTGATTGGTGAGTTTTCCTTCTGGTTTCCAAAGGTGTGATCCTCAAGAGCTGCTCTGGGCTGTGCTTGTTACCTGGTTGTTCTTCAAGATGGCGGTGGGAGGGTGGAGGTGTCTAAGTGAATACACAGAGAAATCATGTATCCAGCAAGGAGCTGCTAATGCAGTGCACATGGTGCTCAAAGACCAGTAAAGCCAAAGAGAACCTCCTGTGTGGACCTCTCCTGTGTGCACCTCCTCATTCACTCCTTCCTTCAGTTCTCATTCTGCAGACTCTTACTGACCAGAGGAGACTCTTGACAGATAGGCTCGGTTCTAACGTTGAGCTCACAGGAGCACCACTCACAGTGGAAGTGCAGAGGAAAGGTGGCCAGCCCCGACTCTGGGAGGGAGGTGGGCTGGATGGCCTTGAGGCTCTCAGACAGGCAGTGTGCCACTTCCCCCGTGCTCTGGGTTTCTGGCAGTCAGGTTCATGTGCCTCACAGTACTTTCCTGTTGTTTTGACAGCAAACCAAAGAGAGGGTGAAGCTATTGATACAGCTGGCCGATGGCTTTTGTGAAAAGGGGCATGCCCATGCAGCAGAAATTAAAAAATGTGTGACCGCAGTGGATAAGAGGTACAGAGATTTCTCTCTGCGCATGGAGAAGTACCGGACCTCTTTGGAGAAAGCCCTGGGGATTTCTTCAGATTCCAACAAATCGGTGAATTGCTTTGTTCACACTGGACAAGTGGTGATCTCGGCCCCATGCCACCTCTGCTGCTCTCATTAACTGGCCCCGTTGACTCTCATTCCACAGAGTAAAAGCCTGCAGTTGGACATCATTCCTGCCAGTATCCCCGGGTCAGAAGTGAAGCTTCGGGATGCTGCTCACGAACTCAATGAAGAGAAACGGAAGTCTGCTCGCCGGAAAGAGTAAGTCAGCATTCCCTGCATTCCCTGCAACGGTGAGGGGAGCGTCAGAGCCTGCAGACAGGCTGCTGGTGTGATGTGCAGTCAAGTGTCTGAGACCTCAGTTGGCTTTTTCGGCTGACTTCTCTGTGTGCTGACCCCAAATCACGTGGTTTACTGTCTTGGCCTGGTTTCTCTATACCTTCCTTTCCCAGCCTGACAAATTGCTTGCCATTAGTCGTAAAGGAAACTAACAGCTCGAATGTAGGTATTTAAAAGTTTGTGAACTATCTTCCTGACTGAAGATGAAAGAGCTCCCTTACTCCCACCCAGCTCCCACTGGTATTTTGTAGCCCAGGGATATTTGTAAGTGTGAGGAACAGTTTTGGTTGTCATTCAGTGGGGACAGGAAGGAAAAGTGTCTCTGGTATCCAGTGGGTATGGACTGAGCCACTGCTGAGCCACTTCATAGCCCACAGTAGGCTGGGCACCCTGAATGTCAGCCGCGGGCGCTCTGGTGAAGTGTTTTCAAATATCTTGGAATTAGTAGATGCCTGCTGTTCTGTCCGACCTTGACTTACCTCACCCAAGCCATTACTGCATGTTTAGTATTTCTAGGCTCTCCATTTTTCATAAATCTTCCTAAAACTAGATTATAATAAAGAGTAGTAAGTATACAACCTAACTGAACTGAATCGTCTCTGTTAATTTTAAGGTTCATCATGGCTGAACTGATTCAAACAGAAAAGGCTTATGTCAGAGACCTTCGAGAGTGTATGGACGTAAGTCTTTGCTTGTTTATTCGGACTGGGTTTAAACTTGCTCTTTTGTTGCTGTCTGTTACTTGTTGTTGGAGTGGTGACAGTGCTGGGCTCCTGTCCCTGGTGTTCCCTGCTAGTCCAGGAGGGCTTTGGCTCTCTGCACAGATGACACAGCACACACAGCCACTCTCGTTCATCTGTCACATGCTGGCCTGGCTGGCATTCTCTTTGTGCAGAGGACAGCAGCTTCAGACAAATGAGCCTAGCAGTTATGAGGGCACCTGGTGCTCGCTCGGTCACACCCTGAATGTCTGCTGTACCTCATGACAGAGATCCATTCCAAATCTGAAGGCTGGAGTAAGCTAAAAAAAGTATAGTAAATCTTTCCAAGTGTTCACAACAACTAAGGTTTTTTAAAAGATACATTTTTTGTGTTTACTTCAAGGGCCCACTTTTACATACATTTCGTGTTTGTACGTAAGCTCTGGATCTGTGTTTATAGGGACGGCTGCTTCTTGGCCGTTGAGGTTTTTTTTTTTTTTTTTTTAAATCCTTTTGCTTCCTTTCCGGCCAGACCTACCTGTGGGAGATGACCAGCGGGGTGGAGGAGATCCCGCCAGGCATCGTCAATAAGGAGCTAATCATCTTCGGGAACATGCAGGAAATCTACGAGTTCCACAACAAGTGAGTGGTATTACTGAGGAGTGCTCTCTGCAGATCCAGCTTCTGTGAGGACCCTGCATCACGAGGAAAGATGTCCAGGGGGGTTGGCAGAATTCAGCGATTTCTATGGAATTTGGATAGAGCCAGTTAGCTGTGTGTGTTTCAATTGCCTCTTCTACTTTTAAGACATAGAATGCAGTGTTTCTGTTGTGTTCATGTCATCGTGGCATAGACCAGAAGGTGTGCCTCCTGTGTCTGTTGGCCAGCCTCTCCCCACCACCCCTCCCAACTCTCCCAGCTCCATAGTAACCACCGTTTACTCTGGATTTCTGAGATGGGACCTTTCTGGTTCTGCTTATAGGTGACATCATGATCTGTTTCCTTTCCCACTACACTAGTACACTAGTCTCTTCCCCGAGGAGGCTGCTAGTTTGAAGTTTCCGTTAGAAGGGATTTGAAGACCAAACTGACCGCTCAAAAGTTACAGAAAGTCTCCCTAGTCAAGAGCTGCAGATTTTGTTAATCTTGAAAACGTAGAAGACACAGACATTTTCCATTTCTGGCATAGCTTACTAGCACAGTTTTCTCAGCACCTTCATAAGGATCATTTGTTTCTTCTCCTCCTGAAGCATCTTCCTGAAGGAACTGGAGAAGTACGAGCAGCTTCCAGAGGACGTGGGACACTGCTTTGTCACCTGGGTAAGGAGCCTCCCTCCACTGCCCGTTCTATCTCATGCGGGCACTGAAGGAAGATGTCGGCCGCTGCGAACTGCTTCAGTTGCTCCCCTCTGCCAATTCTCTGCACCTAGAGAAAAGTGCCTGGCCTCAAAGAGTGACACTCTCGAGAGTCACAGTGGGATGGGTTGCTATTAAGTGTACTGATGGCTTGAACTAGGACATTAAGCGTTCTGGGCCTCCTCTTGATGCTGGGACTCGTCCTGGATAAGGGTCCAGACCCGTCCAAGGGAGAGGCTCGCTCTCACCCAGGTGAGCCCAGGCGCTGCCTCGTGTGCCAGCTTTCCTTCAAAAATACGATCCTCTCATTTGAACGTTCCTAGTCCAGAGAACTTATTTCCCACATTGAAGGTTTGTATATTGCGACTTTTGATTTGGAAAAGATACCTAAATAAAATTCTTGTTTCTTCTCTCTTTTTCTCTCCTCTCTTTATTTTTTTGCTATAGGCAGACAAGTTTCAAATGTATGTCACATACTGCAAAAATAAACCTGATTCTACGCAGCTGATACTAGAACATGCAGGCTCCTACTTTGACGTAAGTAGCAGATAATTAAAGAAGCTGTGAGACTGACCAAACAGAATTCAAAACCAGCATCGCCCAGAATTTATTACCACACTGCTAGTTTAGTATTTTATCTTCATCTCTCAAGTTTCTGATAGAATATTCATTTACGTTTTTATTACATTGTATTTAGTGTGTGTGTGCATGTATGTTATGCATGTGATCACGGGTGCACATGTATGCAGATCGGAGGACAACTTGTAGGAGTTGGGCCTCTCCTTCTACTGCGTTGGTCCTGGAGATGAAACTTGGATCATAAGGCCTTATAGCAGGTGCCTTAACCTGCCGAGCTACTTCACCAGCCCCTATTTTGGGATTTTCTTACATGTTCTTTTGCTTTGAACACTTCTATTTAACTATTAGAAGTCGTATACCTATAAGGCCCTTAGATCTTTAATATAAGACATAGTTATCATTATTCTTTGTATGTAGTCATTAATTTTATATACAAGATTATAAATATATACGTATGTATGTATGTATATATGTATGTATGTATGTATGTCTTGTGAATTTCCCAAAGAGATCTGTCAGTAAAGTCCTACCAATTTGACTGCCCAGTCAAGTAGATGTCCAATATGCTTGAGTAGACTTAGTATGGGTTATCTCTTTTTTCAAAGGTATGTTGTTTGTAGTGGAGGGGAACAATATTACTGAATGTATTTTGGGTTTCAGAACTACTCTAATACGTGGCAGATTGTGGCTGGGGACAGGTACTACTGAGAGCTGTGTCCTTGGTGTAGAAGGCCGTGGGAATATTGGACTTAACTTTCTGCCTTTGCAGTTGTACACGTTCAATTGAGGCAGTCTCTCATGGGAAAGTCTGGAAGCTGGAACAAACTTTACGCTTTCTGTTTCTAGTGGGATCTGCCTATGGACGGCCCTGTTCCAGCTGCTGTTCTCAGGGAGCGCTCAGTCTATAGCGATCCCTTCCCTAGCCTGATGCTGTCTTTTCTTTCTAATATTTCACATGCCCTACAGTGTCACGATTAGATGACACTCAGCACCATGGCCACATGCAGACTATAGAACAGAAAGCCTACGCAGCAAGAATGTGTGCATAGCCAAAACTTGGTTTTAAAAACCCTGTTAGGCTAACAAGATGACCATGATAGAACGAGAACACCAATCCCCACATGGTCTTCTCTGCCCTCCACACAGGTGCTGTGTCATGTGTTTGGCCCCCAAATAAATAGAGTGTAACTTTCAAAAGCCCGGTGTGTTCAAACATCTTTAAAGAATAAAGGAATTTATACCTGGCCGACTTCATAATTCGCAGGCCTTTGGTGTGCATTGTAAGGTTACTTTGACTTTTAAGGAGGTTTTTGATTATACTGTCCTCCATTCTTTGGGCATCTTGTGCCCTCCACTTGTTCTTTTCCATGGCAACAAGCATCACAGAATACCCACCAAGTGCTCTTCACTGATGAGCGATATGAAGTGCTGAGCTGAACTGCATGGCTGGCCTTCTTGCCGTCCATGGGGACGCTAAGCACAGCCTAGATTTGCATGCACTGTTACTGCAAGGGGCACAGTGGAGAGGCACACACTAGACATAGTGTGGATCTGTAGTCTCCCCTCTGCTTCGCGTTCTCCAAAATCCCATGCAAAGTAAGCCTATAGACCCCGAGACGTCTGTGCTGGTATTTTCACACGCTTTAAGAAGAAACGGCATATAATTCCAGCAGGATCCACACTTGTCATTAATGTGGTGTTGTTGCCATTTTTAACAGTGATGACCCTATGATACAGCTTTCCCCTTTTTGTTTTATTTAAATATAGGAGATCCAGCAGCGGCATGGATTAGCCAATTCCATCTCTTCCTACCTGATTAAACCAGTTCAGCGAATAACAAAGTATCAGCTCCTTTTAAAAGTATGTATGAAACATCTTCGATCTGCAAAATCACGTTGCTGTGTTGATATCTGTCCTCTGTGTGCATGTGTATGTGGTTTCCTTCATGCCATTTCTTGACCTGTCTAGCTTCTTATTGAAGCAGTTACATAAGATCATATCCCCTGGCTGTACACTGAAGGAACTGGTTGGCCCTTGTCTGTAGCATAAAATGGCATTTGACTGAGAAATAAGTTACTGACCCTTGGACCTTCTGTATTCTCAGACTCTTGTGCTGAGGCACCATACATAGCACCTGTACGTGTTTAACCCACAGCAGCGCTGATCAGAAAGTCTGGAGACTCTCTTCCCAGGGTCACAAAAATTCTCAGAATCATTGCTGATATGTGCCAGCTTTGAACCCAAATCTGACTGACACGCAGCTTTTCCATGGACTCTGCAGCTCCCTGTGGCTGCTAGCCATTTTATAGAACGTGTTCATATTGCTCCCAAGGGCTTCCATCAGACTGGCCTCTGCTTTTTGTTATAATTAAGTATATCTAAAATTTGGCCTTGTAAAAATTTAATTCTGATTGTTTTCAACAGTAGAGAGGGGAACAAGCTTATCACAGATGCACTATGTCGTTAATGCATGTTTTCTTGCTGCACTAAGAGTTATTGACAACTTGTCTCTGGCAAAGGAACTACGCTTCCTCGGCTGGTGACGGACGCTATGAAACATTAGCACGTAGACTGTCCACTAGTCCCAGCTGTGTCAGCTACCGTCCTGGGTGCCACAGTAGGTGACTAAGCTTAAGGGTGCCTAAAGCCCTCTCAGTAAGAGAGACCTAGAAACCGTAGAACGTGGCCATGTGCTTTTGTGCAGGTGTGTACTATGGGAACACCCTGCCGTACACATACCCTGCCCAACCCCCACCTCCTTTACACACAGTACCGTGCCGGGGATCAAACCAGGGCCTCACATGCGGTGGGTGAGCCCTCTACCACCAAGCCACACCGCACCTCCTTCCCTGTGCTTCTGTGTGGAAATCTTACAAAGTGACTAGATAGACCATCACTCCACAAATCTGCTGCTGCTATGAGCATGACGCAGCCGGGAGGCTGGCTTTCATTTGTTCGCATTCAGGTCATTTCCCCTTGGCTTCCTAACTCCACAAATGTGCCTTGTCTCTTGTTATCCTTCAGTGCCCTCAGAACTCAAGGCTTTGTTCTTAGCTTGTGTTTCTACTAAGATTCTGCTTCTACTTCTAAATCTTTCTCATTTTCCCAAGAAGTTCTGCTGGGAACAGTGGTAAACTCCATCATCCCTCCCCAGTGGGAAGGCAGTCTGCACAGGTGGGAGGTGAGGCACATTGTCCTCACGAGGCAGTTTTTGTCCAGCTCCTCAGAAGCATGAATATATGATCAAAAAAAAAAAGAAGGTGCCCATTGGGGCACTGAGTTCCTCTAGACCAGTGGCTCTCAACTTTCCGAATGCCTGTGACCCTTTAATACAGTTTGTCATGTTTCAGTGACCCCCTCAACCATAAAATTTGCATTGCTACTTCAAAACTGTAATTTTGCTACTGTTATGAATCATAATGTCAATGTTTTTGGAGATAGAGGCTTCCTGAAGGGGATGCAACACAGAGGTTGAGAACCACTGCTCTAGCCCCCCAAGCTGATGACCACACTGCTCTGACCGTCTTGGGAATCACATACACAAGATTGTTGTTACTGTGACCAATCATGGTCTGGCACCCTGTGAAGGAATACCTGAGACCCAGAAGGATGTAAGCGTGTTTCCTGCTGTGCTACTCAAGGGCAGCTGAGGAACTTCCAGACAGGAAGTAGAATCACACACATAGATACTTTGGAGAAGTGTGGTGGCTTGCCAGCTAGCACCTCCCTGAGGCGCATGCACAGGGAAGTAGTCTGTGCTGTGCTGCTGTTCTGATGCAGGGTCCAGCCAGACCCTGACATTGTGAGGCTGTTTGGTTAGCATGGCTGTCACTTGTCACAATTCCGTATTCCTTACAAACCAATAACGTTTGTTTGCTCATTTTAGAGATTTGACTGATTGACTAGGCATAACAACTTCTTCCAGAATAGTGACTAAGTAGAACAAACCCTGTTAGCTATCTTAATCCTGAGTACTTCACTTTTGTAATAAGAAAAACCCCCAGTTGGCTATTTTGTTTTCCTGAGCCCTGTGAGGTTTTGTGGATTCCTGGATGTCTGCTAAGATGTTTCTGGAAGAGCATTTTGCAGTCCATTGCGAGTTCATGGTGTTGATCTTCTCCAGGAGCTGCTCACATGCTGTGAAGAAGGAAAAGGGGAGATTAAAGATGGCCTCGAGGTGATGCTCAGTGTCCCCAAGCGAGCCAATGATGCCATGCACCTCAGCATGTTGGAAGGTAACAGGGTGCACCACACCCCCAATGCACAGCACATGCACTGATGCTCTGTGTGAATGAACTGTCACTTTCTGGACTTGGTAACAGCAGTGCCATTCTACACTCCAAGAGCGCTTTGTGTCACTTAAGTCTTGTCTAATGCTTCCTGGGTCTCCTGCTAACGGAGGTGTAGATGATGAATGGATGCACTGGTTATAGACCCAAGGATGTAGAAGAGCTTGTTACTTCCCCATTCCGTAGCCAGTGCTAGATGTTTACACAACACAGATGCCCGCTGAAGCAGCTGAAGTGTGTAACATGGTGAACAGGAATTAGACAAATGTGCTCAACAGGTATTGTAGCAATTCCAGTTTGCATGAATATATTTAGTAAAGCTGCCTCTGCACTGCCAAGGTTAGCATCGCAGTGCCAAATGCTTTTGTTAGTTATGCCATGTCATTGGTAACATCAAGAAATGTATTAATTAGGACACAATGCCACTCTGTAATAGAGACGCTGAGATCCAGCAATACTGACTGTTCTTCCTCTGGTGTGACGGTATGCCTGCTCGTCAGGCTGTCATCGGGGAAGGCTGGGTTCTGGCCCGTTTGTGCCCTAAGTGTCTTCCTACCTGGATAGGTCCTGCAGGACCACATTCACGTCCCACCTCACAGGAAGACAAAAGCATGTGCGTAGGGAACCCTACTAGCTCTATACATTCATTTTCTCACTTGCCCAGAGTTGGGGAGCCTAGCTCTTCCTCTCTGTGAAGGGAAAGGCAAGTGATGAACTAATACTTATGATGGCCCTAGGGGGAGTGTCTGCTGTAAAGAGACAGTAAAGAAAGGAGTGAGCAGCTTCTGCCCAGGAGCCACTTTGCTAAGTCCTGGGGGCTACGTCTCTGAGGAAAGAATAGCCAGGGAGGCCCCTGTGTGCTCAGTCCAGGCAGATCCATGTGCAGAGAACTCCAGCCTCCCAGAAGATGGGTTAGTAAAGTTGGCTCCACCAGACTGGGACCTGAGCAGAGCGTCTGGGAGGGGCATTTTGGCTGCAGAGGAAAAGAATCAGAGGCTGGGGTGTGCACTGGTGGAGGCACTCTGGTCAGGGGGAATGGTCGCCTGAGCAAAGGTCAGTGACTAGGAGATGGGACAAACCAGACCTGATGTTGGGAGCCAACAAAAAGAAGTGGAAAGTAAAGAAGGAAGTTATGAAGAACCCTTGAAAATGTTTGAACTTGGGGAAATATATGCAAAGTGGTGTTTTAGGACGAATTCTCCCTTGTTAGGAGCGCCTGTGGTGAAGAGGGTGGGGTCAGATTGAAAGCATTTACAGGCAAGATGGCAATCTTCTGAGTCAGGTCTTCACTTTCGTTTCGTGTTGCAGGGTTTGATGAAAACATTGAGTCTCAGGGCGAGCTCATCCTGCAGGAGTCCTTCCAAGTGTGGGACCCAAAAACCTTAATTCGGAAGGGTCGAGAACGGCATCTCTTCCTTTTTGAGATGTCATTGGTGTTTAGTAAAGAAGTAAAAGACTCCAGCGGGAGAAGCAAGTACCTCTACAAAAGCAAGTTGTTTGTAAGTACCGGCACCCAGAGTTTTAAGTCTACATAGACCATGACTGCAGCCGGCCTGTAGGCAGAGAGAGTTTAACTCCACAGAACATGGCTGCAGCCATCCTGTAGGGAGAGAGAGTTTAACTCCACAGAACATGGCTGCAGCCATCCTGTAGGCAGAGAGAGTTTAACTCCACAGAACATGGCTGCAGCCGTCCTATAGGGAGAGAAACCTCCTTCCTGTTGCCTTTAGTTGCCTCCCAAACTGCTCAGAAATGTGAATCTGAATTGTGATGTTTTCTCTTCTTCAGCTAATTCTCTGCAAGCTGAGCCCACTAGAGGGCATGCTGATATTCTTGGGGCTTCGGGATTCTGTTCCCGAAGCCCGCCACTGCTAACTGCAGGATGGAGAAACACTGTAGGACAGTGGTTCTCAGTCTTCCTAATGCTGCCCTCCTCTAGTGCAGTTCCTGTGGTGACTCCCAAACATAAAATTATTTTTGTTGCTACTTCATAACTGTAATTTACTACTTTTATGAGTTGTAAATATCTGATAGATAGGATGTCTAATGTGCAACCCACACACAAGTTGAAAACTGCTGCTGTGTAAATAGATCATGTCCTGCCCTGAGCAAGCACTCATATCAATTTAAGTTTTCTAATCCGTAAACATCAAAATGTATGCAAGCTCCCTTACAGGGTGGGCTCAGTACAGATTCAAAATAATGAAGATTTAGTTATTTTTCCATTAGAAATTAATTCAGGCAAAGTAAATAAATGTAAGAACAAATTTGAAATTTTATAATAGAAAAATGTCATTATTAGAGAAAAACATGTAATCAAGAATAGCGTTTGAAAGATTCCCCAGCCCTACCCATGCAGAGACCTTTGGAGTGTTCTAGCAATATATTTTGGCTCCTCACCAATGTCAGTGTGTTTCTGGGGAGTGGAGCACGCCTGGAGCTATTGTGGTACCATTCCTCACTAGCCAGCCCTGGCTGTGTACTGCCACACTACTGCTTTCTGGAAGTCTCAAGCCAGGACAAGCTCTCCTCCCCTGAACTTTGACCTTTCTCAAGGCCATTGCTCAGAGGGCTGCCAGCACAGAGTTGCTGGGCAGGGTCAGGCAGAGGGGACCAGTGGAAATGAAGGCAAGCTCACCATCTAGAAAGGAACCAGAGTGCCACACGGTTCTCTGTATGTCTGCTCTCTTTAAAATATTATTAGGTATCTAACATTCGAATGACTTAACATTACAAATTTTGGGTGATATTTGTATGTCAAACATACTCTCCAAAGAGAGGAGATTCCCAAGTGTGGAAACTATTTAAATAATAATTTGGAATCTGAAAGTTCCTAGTAATGATTTCCATCCCACCGTCAGTGACCGGCACCCTGGTTGTGGTTATCATTTGGATCGCCATGGCCTTACCTCAGACAGGTCACAGGCCAGCTGGAAATCAACAGTACATCCAGGCCAGCTGGTCATTTACTGCTAGTTTTCATCTGACCTTGGAGGCAAGCTTGTGTGTTTTAAAAATCGATACATCTTAGTTTAATTTATATTTTAAAAAATAAGATCTCCACCAAGGCTGCCTTTGGAGTTCCAACCTCTGAGTCACTTCCGTTGTTGCAGGGAGAGGCATCAGGCAGATTCGATCATGAGGGGAGGATGCCCTGTTCTGGATATGTCCACAGACAGGGGGTTTTGTTGCTTGGTATTACAGTCGTGATGAAATACTGAAAGCTAACGATGCAGATGAAGTCAGATTTTAGCCCTTTTGAACCCTCTGCCAAGGTGTGTCGCTGCACAGAGTCTGTTGTGGGAGCCGCTCTGAACGAGGAAAAGGCCATGCCTGTGCCTAAGGTTGGACTTTTTCCTCAGCAGTCTGCTGATAAAGCTGCATTGCAATCTCCAGAAGTGCTCAGGGTGGGAACAGTCAGCGTGTCCCACGTCTGTCCATCCCAGCGGTCCTCCTACCAACTAAGGCAGTGGCTCTCAACCTTGCTAATGACGTCACCCTTTAGTACAGTTCCTCATGCTGTGATGACCCCAACCACAAAAGTATTCATGTTGCTACTTCATAGCTGTATTTTTGCTACTATTATGAATTATAATGTAAATATCTGTGTTTTCCGGTGTTCTTAGGTGACCCCTATGAAGGAGTTATTGGACCTCCAAAGGAGTTGTAACCCATAGGTTGAGAACCACTGAACTAAGTGTTTAGCTCAGCCACCAACCCCAAAGGCTGTTCTCTATGTCTAAGCCTACCAAAATCATACTGTTGTCTAATTATCTAATTGTCTTTTATGCAGACCTCAGAGTTGGGTGTCACAGAACACGTTGAAGGAGATCCTTGCAAATTTGCACTGTGGGTGGGGAGGACACCTACTTCAGATAATAAAATTGTCCTTAAGGTATGTTAATTTATAGCTGGCGGCTTACTGTGCAAACATTTATTGTGGTGATGTAAGCTGTTTTTCTTGTTGAGATGTACAGATTCCAGGTCATTTTATTTGACTTTTTTTGTTCTCTGATGGGATTGGTGAAGCCAAAAATCAATCAATCAATCTCTCTCCCTCTCCCTCTCCCTCTCCCTCTCCCTCTCCCTCTCCCTCTCCCTCTCCCTCTCCCTCTCCCTCCCTCCCTCCCCCCCCTTACACACACACACTCATTCACTTTTAATTTAACCTCTGTTTTGAGTATACTAACTTTTCCTAGGAATTACAAAGAACCCTAAAGGTGTCTCATGCACTAAGCTCATCAATATTTTAGAAAGCACAGACGTTGTTATCTTCTTGCTCTATCTGGAGACACCAGAGATGATTTAGGACACTCGTGATGTTTAAGCTGTCGAAAGGAGCCCAAGTGTGGTGAGATGCCGCTGTATGACTGGCATTTAACTTACTACATCTCCTTTTCCCGCCTTTTAATCTTGCTTTAGTATTTCCAGAAACTGAGTTGTTCATCTGGAGATTACTCTTTCACAACCAAGGAAGTACCATGGAAGCCATGATGTTTCTAAGATCTTTGCTCACATGTTTGCAATGGATTGTTCTCAGTGAATGTATATGACCCACTGGGGACTTGGTTAGTTGGCACTGACGTAAAACCCCACAAAATACAAAGTGTACCAACAAATACATTCAAATACATTGAATATTTTAGATAATTCAAGTTTTTCTGTAGTTTAAACTCGTTAAAATATATTCAAAACTAAAAAGTTTCCAATATGATTAGAGAAGTTTGGAAAACACCTTTTGCTTTACAAGGAGGGCCAACCGGCAGTGGCATGTGCTTTAATCTCAATGGCTTTGAGGTTGGTGGTATGGCAGTGAGGATGAAGAGGGAGATGGTGGTGTGGATTTTGGTGATGATGCTGTGGTTGGTAGAAATGGTGTAGATGGTGAAGTCAAGGATGTGATGATGCTGGTGACAGGGAAGAGACAGTAGTGTCAATCATGCTGAGGGTACAGACACAAGTTCTTAAGGTGCTTAGCAGTGATGGCGACAGAAGGATAGCCATTGTGGTGGTGACCCCGTGGTGCCAGCACAGAATGACCGTCTTTGTTTGCAAAGTCAGGAAAGAAAACTGTCTCCGAGTCCTTACACAGTTTGAGGTTCTGAGAGGAGACTAGTTACCCCTTTTACGGAATGGACCCATTTGTTTGACACTATTGCTGCAAAGTGTGTGCTTTTTTGTTACTCACCATTGATGGAATAATCATTTTGCAGGGGAGTTTTCCTTATTTCTGCAACATGGTCACAGTCTTCCTCGCTTATCTGCAGACTACACTGAGTATCCTTTTCGGATCCTTCATTATTAAATCTCCACCGTTGTGTCCTGCCTGTACATTCTGAGAGGCGTGGCATTTTCAAAGTCCCCCCGTAGCCCTAAGTAACTGAAGAACATTTAGCACGGTTTATGTAGAAAGACCGTCAGGTTCAGTCTCTTCCCAGTGTGGACTGAGGTTTAGCATTTCCAGAACAAGATTCTGGGCAGGAAGCACAGCACCGCTGTCCCTCAGTGATTTCCTCCATGCCCAGTCGACAGCCTCTGTAATCACTCATGACTGTGATGTCTACATCAGAGGAGGTCAGTGTTCTTCAGCAGGAAATTAGAAAACAGTTATTAGTGCCACCAGAGGGCTTCTCCTTCTACCCATGCCATTTCCAGGGAATACATTCCTAAAATTGCTATGGGGCTGTGGTAGGCCCACAGATGAGTGGCCATGTGTGACTTTGTGGCCTTGGGCAGATGTCCAGAGTTGCCCACCCCTCCGGGCCTCCTTTGGTGGAGTTTCTGTGGGTTGAGTCGGCTGAGCCATCTGAGGTGCCTCAGCTGGCAGTGGAGGAGGCCAGCAGCGGTCATCCTAGCAGTCAGGGACAAGCAGCGGGCTAGGGCTTGTTCACATCCCTGCTGATGGCCTCCTGGACACTGACCAAAACACAGCTTATGCTTCAGTGGCCTCACTGAGGTTTCAGACTGGGAGTGGACCTGGTTTTGTAATCCCCCAGGGTCGCTTAACAGGTCTTGGTACTGAAGAATGATGATCAATTATAGAGTATCAAGAGATCTGTAGTCACATTCATTTATAAAAGAAAAACGGTTTTAATGAAAGTATGTAAAATTAGACTTATTTGCTTGATAGTAAATTAAAGTGAGGTGTGTTTGCTTTTGGGGGGTTCTTTGGAAACTGGGAAAGCTGGGGAGCGAGAGAAGCCCGCATGTGTTGGGCATAGGTGGCGGAAAGGACACTGTCCTGATGGCCCTCCTACCTGCACAGGCCTCCAGTATCGAGAACAAACAGGACTGGATAAAGCACATCCGTGAGGTGATACAGGAGAGGACGGTGCACCTGAGAGGAGCCCTGAAAGAGCCCATCCACATCCCCAAAACAGCTCCGGCAGCCAGGCAGAAGGGGAGGAGGTGAGTGTGGTGAGCTCCCGAGAGTCCTTACCTGCAGGCAAGAGGACACGTGGCATCACACTGTTTTCCTCCAACACTGGGAGCCTGTGTGGTTATCAAGACAAGAGGCTCCACTGGCTAAAAGCAAACAAAGACCACATGCAAGTCCCTCTTCTTTCCCCATCCAACGCAAAGCATGCAAACACTTGATTTTCATTTTGTTTTTGCTTGTTTGCTTGGTTAGTTAGTTGGCTGGGTTGGGTTGGGTTGGGTTGGTTTATTTCCATTTCTCAAATGGAAATGAACCCGGGTTGAGGGAGTTCACTGTGTTAAGAATTCAGATATGTTGGGCACTTACCAGATTGCCAAGCCAAAAACTGCACTCAGCACAGAATGGCATGAGGCTACAAAGGTGGCTCAGTGGTTAAGAGCACTTGTTGCTCTTGCAGAGGACCTGGATTCTGTCGCCAGCACCCACATGGTAGCTACAGCCATCTGTAACTTTTCAGTTCCTAGGTTGTGATGCCTTCTGATGCTTGGGTGCACCTTCTTGTACACAGTGCCCATACAGTCATGCCGGCAAAAGACTCATCCACACAACAAAATAAACAGCTCTGAAACCAAGCCAGCAGAATGGCTTGCTAGCCTGTATAGGAGCTGGTTGTAGGAGCAGCTGTAGTCCAGCATGGGTCTCTTTCAGCTGGGAGATGGTGGCCCTTACCAGCCTGCAGTGCTGGAAGCTGAGTGTCTCTCTGTTCCACTAGGGATGGAGAGGACCTGGACAGCCAAGGGGATGGCAGCAGCCAGCCCGACACCATTTCCATTGCCTCCCGGACCTCTCAGAACACACTGGACAGTGACAAGGTGAGCTGCCTCTTCCAGTCAACATACGTTCAGTAAGTGATTTTCGCATCTAAAGGCAAGAGTCAGATTCTAGGAGTAGGTCAGGCTTCATGATGAGGCTGGAGTGAGACTATTGCTGAGAGCCCAGAAGAAATCTGTCCACACTTCCTGTCTACTCTCTTGATCAGTCACATGATTTTATGTCAGAGGCTTTGAAGACAGTATACCTTATTTAAAATTTACCTGTAAGCCAAAGAATCTATTATTTAAAGTAAAATTTTACCCAGAACCCCATTTATAAATGTGGAGCTTTGTCTGAGGCAGGGGTCTAACGTCCTCCAAAGTGGGCCCCGATGTTTCCCCTTAGAATCTGAGGTACACAGAACACAGAAAGTTCTAGATCTGGGTTTGGCTTCGGCAGCGATTACCACTGAAAGGACAGCTCTGTCTTTTGTCTAAGGCTTTTATGCAGGTGCGCCTCTTTCAAAACAGGCACAAATGTCTTGGGATTCTTCTTGTAGAATCCAAAGACCATCAGAATAAACTGCCAGGCAGTGCAACTTGGTAATCGTGGGTTTGTGTGGTAGCCAGGAAATGAGAAAGTCCTGTTGAGAGTCCGTAGACGTGTGTCTTGATGAATGTTCTGTTCCTACTGAGATGAGCATATGTTCTTCTAGACCAGATTCTTAAATAAAAAATAGAGCAATGCATAAGCGTTTCCTTTCTACTGTGTCAGTCGGATTCACAAGTTTCTCACTCGAGAACAAGCTGCTTCCTTACCTCCCGGCAGCTGTGAAACTTGGGTTCTTGCAGTCTCCTGTGCTCAGGCAGCCGAATTCAAGCTTCCCTGTCCTGACAAGGCCAGTGATGGGTGGTTGTTTTAGATAGTGCATTAAGTAGACACTGGTCCTGTCTTACTTGAATTGAGGCTTCACACTGTAGTCTCCAGGACTGAAGGGAATGGATTTAAAATAAATTTAAATTAGATTTAAAATACTGCTCTGTGGAGTGACCCCTTTCCAAAGCCCTTCTGGTGTGAGTAATTGGACTTTGTTTTGTTTTTTCATTCTATTTTTTGAATCTACTGAATAGCAAGTCCTAAAACTCAGAGTACCTCACATAGCAGGACTACAAGACAACAATGTGCCTTTTGTTATATTCAGCCTTGGCACATTTAAGTCAGCAGACATTTAGCCACTGAGGCAGCAGTATGAAGTAAGGCGGATGACATGGTCAGCCATTTTGTAATTAGCGTTTCTCTCACCCCATAGCAATTTTGTTTAGAAAGGTAGTTTGCACTTGGAAACATTTTATCAGAAAATACCAGTTACTTGGAGAATTTTGCTTTTTTGGTTTTTAATACCTGAAAGAGCTAGCTTGTCAGTTCTCATAGGACTGTCACCTAGAAGAAAAGGTAGACCACATAGTTGCAGAGTGTGACAAGGATAGCCATTTACATCCAGGCAGCCTTACAGGCCCCTTGAGAACTCCCAAGTACGCAGTTCACACCCTTCCAAGATGTGTTCTCATTAGTCAGTCTAGCTTTATCTAGATGCCGGCTTGACAGTCTGTGAGAAGTACATCTTTGGAATGAAATCCAAAGACTACTTTTGAACGGAGTAAGTTTCCTCCTGGAAGACTGCTGCAGGCTTCTCTCCAGGTTGGCCCAGGAAGTAAGATGAGTTCTGGTTTTAGGTTCTTAAACAGGTGAATGGGTAGCCGTGGAATACAGACCTCCCCATCCCAGAACGGGCTCTTCATTAGTGATAGCTTTGCCCATTGGCCCACCCCTGGTCTCCTGAGACATGTAACACAATAACACAATAGGGCTTCTGTGAACTTGGAGTGCAGCAGATTCTGTTTTCACTTGATACGTGAGGAAGAAGAGTTACTACCAAAGTGTGGGTTTATATTAACTGGTCCTGTTGCCTTGAAGGTCTACTGGGACATTAGAAGTTACAAGAACTGCCCTTTAAATAGTTCATGTGTGAGGGTAATGAACCATTTTCTTCATCCAGTGATGTCATCACTAGAGCCATCACTGAAATTTGCTCCAAGCTCAGCAATCCCTGAAGGACTGCTCAGCATGGGTGCCCCTGCACAGTTTGGGAAGTGAAGCTAGCACAACTCAAAGCTGTCACCCAAGAGAACCCATCCTGGACCCCATAGCTCTCCACCATAGCTCTCCATGAATAGTCCCAGTGGAAAGGCAGGGCGTCTACGGCTGGGCTGTGTCTGTGGGTTCTCTAGTCTGGAACCCTCTCCTTTACTTCGCATTGTCCTTGTGCTTCTCTGAGTCTGTAAATGATTTGAAAGAATGTATCTTGAAAGCGAGGAGCTGCACCCTTCCTGAGGCAGAAGGTGTATGTAGTGTTCTACCCTCTAACTTGACTTGGTCAGCACCCCTGCGTTCCAGGGACTACAGCTTTTCTTGAGTCTCAAGGTCCTCTCCACCCTAAATACTGCACATTTGAGCATCTGCTCGTGTTACAGGCAGATGCTTTTGGCAAGGAAATAATTTAAGATATTCTGCCTAGTTGACTCAATTTATCGTGTCTGTTATGAGTTAGTTGTGTCATGGAATTTGGTTCCAGTTCAGAAACGGGGCGGGGGTATGTTTTGTGCTTAGCCTCTTAGAGAATTCTGATGGGAAGCTGTCTGCCAGAGCTGTTAGCAATCCTCAGGCGAGGCTCCAGAGGTTTCGGACAAGAGTCAGCTGAAGAGGGGCTCCGGAGCCATCGTTTTTCCAGGGCACAGGTCCATTAGTCTGGTCAGGACTCAAACCCTGTTTCACGAGCCCACTTCCTGCTATCAGTCTTAAAGTATGTCGTCTTTTTGTCCCAGATGTGAGTTTAACACCAATTCTTGCTGATATTGATGGTACTTAGGCTGATAAAATGATCTTATAAAAATGTAATTTGGGTTGCAAACAACCCAACTGCTTTCCAGAGTCTTACCTCACTGCCATGAGCACATCTCCCGAGGCAGGGAGGAGGTGCTGCCCCATGGTTGATCCAGCCCTGGGGCACTGAGGAGCTGAAGCAGCAAAGCCGGAAATGGAGTGTGGCTTTAATCATCTGACATCTTCCAGGCCCCATTCTTCACAGCGCTGCAACCGTGGTGCTGAGTGTCTTTAGAATACAGAAGAAGCATCTTAGAATATCTCCTCATCCTCACCTCGTTAGTCTGTGATTTCTGTCATCCAACAGTATCTGTATCATGAGAAAGACAGACAGACACACACGAAGAGGGAGGGGGTGAGGGAGGGACAAGGAGAGGGACAGGGAGAGGGAGGGAGGTGTGCCTCAAACAAAACGGCCAAAACAAGAATGAAGTTTCTGGAAGAACCCACCCAGGTCAGCTTGTGAACTATCTTGAGACCCTCAGTATGCAGCTCTTTCCAGGGAGCACACAGTTAAAATGGGTCCTTTGCTTGAATTCCATTTAAGCTTATAACAGGAATTATGAATCTGCATATCTTATTTTTATAGATGAACATATTATTTTCAAACCTGTGGTAACAGTTCTCCTAATCACGTGGAAGCCCCGTGTCAGGGATATTACTCTGTGTACTTTTAAAGCTGGCTTTTCTATCACGTGACCCTACACTACACTTATTTAGACCTCTATAGTTATAATCAAAGCAGTCTGAAAAGTAGCTAAAGCCAGTGCAGCTTAGAATTCGGTTTCCCTGACAATCTTACCAGAGGAGCCGTGCCTACTCGACGAGGCAGGACTGAATTCCTCAGCAGGGACTGCATCCCCATGCATCAGAAGCCTGAGCCCAGGGCTCTCCCACCCATCACCTGACTTTACTGGTGGGTTTGTGGGTTCTTCTTTCTTCCACCCTCATTCCACCCTTTCAACCCCTAACACTAGATAGGAGAGAAAAAGAGATAGAGGGGAAAGGGGTGATGTTATCATCAGGCTACTTCCTGCTGATCGGGGTCATCAGTTCCTCTGGGCAACTTTGACCTTCACCATCAGGATGTCTCTTTTCTTCTTGTTTCTTCTTTGCACACAAGTACTTAAACCCAATCAACAACGACCAACAGCAACCCCGCCTCTCAGATCCCTAGCATGTATCTACCCTCTGAAGAGTTCCCAGAATTCCAAGCGTCACACAGTCCTAGAAACTATCCGCAGCTGGCAAAACTACGCCCCTGCTAGAGCACAAGGCAAATCATAGTCAGCTGCTGTGGACAGTCTGAAGCAGGGCCATATCCCCACACCTGGGATTAAAATGAAAACATATTCCCATAATATTTCTGTGTTTTTCAAAGAAACCAAAATTATCACAACGCCCCCTGCTCAGAGAAGGCGCCTGACCGCATGACCTGCTCAGAGTGATGAATTTCCTGGGGCTGGAGTAGGTTTTCCATACATAAAAGAACTGGATCATCAAGCTCAAAAATCTTTCACTGGATAGAATATGGGGCTCACCTCATTGGGGCAAGCTCTGTGACCTCACTTGCTCTTCCTCAGAGCATACAAAGAAGAAAGAAGGGTATGGTGTACATCTAAGTACCAGCCCTCAGGAATGAGGACATGCTGACTAGCAGACCTCTAGCTGATTCCTCCTCTGCCTGTTCCTGTAGCAGTGAGTTTGTGCTACACCACTGCTTTGGCTCCTGGCAGAACGCATGTGTGCATCCGCCCAGGAGTATCTTTGAATCCGCAAATGAAAGACACACACACACACACACACACACACACACACACACACACACACACACAACACATGCCTTGGCTACCTCAAAGACTGGGCACTCCTAAACCTTTCCCTGATACCCCAGGCCCAATCAGGGAAGTGGCCAGTGGTCACCCGCCCGAAATCTCACATGGCAGGTTGGCTTTATCTCCTGCCGCTCCTACGTCCCATCCTTCTTCCTGGAGGCATGGCGGTTCTCCCGTTCCTCTCTGCATCCTAGCCCGAGCAACTCTAAGGATCTCCCCCTCCCCCATCTCCCTTTGCCCAGCCATTGGCCACTGGCATCTTTATTTATCGACCAAAAACCAGTGGGGGACAAGGACCTTTAGCGTTTGGACATGTAGATTCCAGATTGAATCAAAGCATTAGAACCAATCTCCAGCATGTTCCTAAGCTGCTCTGAGCCCAGTGTCCTGGGTTAGTGGGGCTACCGCTGTCCCACTCACTCATAGCACCGAGAGCATTGGGCCTGCACACTGTCTTTATAACACTGCTTAGTGTCTAAGGAGCCCTGCATAAGTATATTAGTGGTCTCTATCTTTGTGGTAAGAAGAACTTCCCGCTCCTTGCCAGTTGTGCAGCTGGCTTCTATGGCTGCTGATGTAGATTAACTGTCTATATCAGTTTCACCCTCCTACCAAGACACTAATCACAGTGGACATCAAAGATAACAGTTGTTTAGGAGTTGTATCAGTCTTCTAACTGAGCTGCTTGGCTTCAGTGCTGACCATAGCAGGCTGGTGGCCCTCCAGCAGCGTGATACGTATTGAATGGGCATAGGCACTGCAGAAGAGGGAGGCCCTTGCTCAGTATACTCCCTAGCTAGTCATCTCCCGTCTTTCTAAATTCACTGCATTGTGGCAATGTGTACACACTAAAGTGATGTTCACACAGTACATTCAGGCAGTCAGAGGTAGTTTTGAGCACCTGTTGTGGGCTTCCTTGTGCACTGTGTTTTTTTCTTCCTTCCAGTTCCTAAGTATTTTTTAGAAGACCTTTTAAGAGCTGTCATAAAATAAAGTAAAATAAAATATGAAAGTAAAAACTTCTATAGTAGAAAAGCTGAGTCGTAAGAAAAGGCAGCGGTTTGTTCACTGTGGTTCAGCTCTTCACTGCCAACTCGTCTGGAGTCACCTAGGAGTCACCGCTCTGAACGTTCCTGTCAGGGAGTCTCCAGATAGCTTTAACTGAATGGGGTTTATCAACTCGGAATGTAGGTAGTACTGCCCTATAGCCCAGCATCCCAGGCTTAAAGGAGAGATGAAGGAATCAAACATTGGTTGCTCATTCATCTCCTCCTGATGTGAGCACACTGAGCAGCCACTTTCTGATGTGACAGCACATCCTCTACACACACACACACACACACACACACACACACACACACACCAGGATGGACTGTGTCCCCTCAAAGTGTGAGCCACAATTAACCCTATCGTCCTTACATTGCCTTTGTCAAGTATTTTCACATAGCAAAGAGGGAAGGTACTAAGGCATTTGATTAGAAATAAAACATAACCAAAATGTATAGTTTTGTGTAAGCTTTACTCGGTATGACCATAGTTACTGTTGAACAAGATAATAAGCCTTAGATTTAGACTTGGGACTGACCCTTCCTATTGAGGGGCACAGTTAAGTGAATGAGGATCTTGAACTTCTTCAGATTGTTCAGATTGTTCTTCAGTTCTTCAGATTGGTGCCACTTCTTAATGATTATTTTTAATTAATTTATTTTAACCATTTATTGGCTTCCACAGGCATCCTGACATTCCTCCATGTCAGAACCTATCTTTAAAGGTTTTAAACACCAAGCACAGGGTTTTCAGGAGCACGTCTCCTTGACCTTGGCCTTAAGCTGGCTTCCAAGTTAGTGTGAGCTGGGAGACTGTTCTTTCTTCATACTGCTAAGGTGGGGGCCGATCTGCCAGCCTCCGCAAAGCCTCCCAGCTGCAGTGAGAACCCCAGGCATGATGGCATTTATTCCGGGTATGTTCTGGCTGCCTGTGGTTGCCTTTGCTTTTGTGTCCAGGGCCTGCAGTGGAACTGTACTCTCTAATCCCCTTCAACCAAGTAATCGCTGTTTGGTCTGCTCTGTGTGAAACCTGCATGAAGCCACAGGACTCTTTTGTGGAATTTCTGAATGACTGAATGTAGCGGGCTGTGGGGTAACAACTGTTCACAACAGTCGATGCACTTTGTTCTCTAGGAGGAATGGCGGTTATTAGACCACACCCCTCCTACTCCGTTCTACCCCCGCCTTTCCTTTTGAATTGCCCTTGAAGAATTGGCCAGATATTCACTGCAGTTGATCGTCTCCTGGAAACAGAATCACTTGAGAGAGAGGAAGGCTTCACCCACCACACCATTTCTCTCCGGCCCTCTTCAGTACAGCCTGCTCAGAATGCGCTTTGAGCTTAGTAATTCAAGCCAGGTGTCAGCCGTTGCCCTGTTAAAACTGTGTGCTCTTGTAACACACAACTGTCTTGTTTTAGTGCACAAGGTTGGGGTGTGAGAATGTCAAGGAGCCCGTGGCCAAATCCACTATATGAGCATCTCAGCCATGGGTTGAGACAACGCAGCAATATGACCCAGTTTTGGTTTTTTGGTTTTTTGTTTGTTTTGGTTTGGTTTTTATTTTTGTTTTTTTGTTTTTGGAAAGCAAAAGACAGACTTCTACAAAGATTTTTGAAGTACAAAAGACTTTAGCCAGAAGATGAAGGCATGGAAAGACCATAAACTGTTTTCCATTATCCTGAGAGAATTCAGGGGAAAGCCTGCTTTGGATCTGCTCGTGTCCTCGGGCTAGGTCATTGGTTCTTCCCAGTGGCCCTCTCCAAGGGCAGGCAGGGGCTTGGGGAGAAGGAACATCCTTGGTGACTTCTGTGGCTGTGCTCCGTTTAAGACCAGCTGTTTTTCCACACATACTGGTTACTGAAAGAGTGAGAAATTGAAAGACGCCTTTACACTGTCTGTCTGAGCTCTGAAGTGGCTTTCAGACGGGTCGGTGTGAGTCATGTGACAAGTCGCATTCCTGAACTAAACAGTTATGCCAGGGAAGCTGTGACAGACTATAAAATGTGCAAAGTGAAGAGAGCACTGTGAGGACTCCATAGGAAGTGGCTGGCACAGAAGAGGGAGCTGCTGCTGCCTCAGATGAATGAAGCGGGCAAGGTGGCAGCCAGCGTAGTCATGACGTCAGGGCTGGGTGGCTAAGAGCTCCACAAACTTCCTGGTCAGTGACCTAAACTTCTGGTTAGGAACTGAGTTCTAGATATCAATAATGACTTTCTTTGCTTCTTCAAAGTGGTTATCACAAATGTCTGCAACAACAAAAGCATGTCTTCTAAAATCCTAACAAGCTTCATTTTAAAGAGATGTTTTGTACCTCAATGCAAATTTCTTTTAGCAGTGAAGAGCATTGGCTGCTCTTCTAGGAGACCTGGGTTCAATTTCTGGCACCTACATAGTATCCCACAACTATAACTGCAATCCTAAGGTGATCCAGAGCCCTCTTCCAGCCTATGTGGCTTCCACATGCACGCGGTGCACAGACATACATACAGGCAAAACACCCATACATAAATAAAATAAAATGAAAAAATACACATATAAAATGTCAGTGCATATGTGTAGTTTAATTGGAGTCATGCCTGATGGGTGATAATGCTCCTCCTACGAGCAGCCGTAGGTCATGTAACAAAATCCCAGTGCAAAGCACAAGAAGCTCCCTTTGAGGGTCCAGGAGACCCTCAAATAAACACTGTGGGATATTGTCCTTGCCCTTTGTTGCATCCCAGAACTTGAAGCTAAAAGTCCCTATTGCAGAAGACACCATGTACTTTGGACACAGAATTGGAGAAAGTGATCTGGGACTGGTCTGGAAGCCTCCACCCCAGGACTGGCTCTCCTAGTATAGGAAGGTGCTATGCAAGGGGAAAGCCATCAATAGTCCTACCCAGTTGTAAAGTCTGTGGACCATGACAGTGACTAGCCCAGCAAGATCTCCTCAGTGGTGAACTGTGCCATTTTATTGTGGGATAACCAACTGCTGTATCGGTTGCGTAAAATTTAAATATGTAAATGTTCAGCTTAAAACAGAAGCCTACAGGATACTTCCTCTCAGGAAACATCCCCATTCAGTTCTGAACCTTGATTGCAGGTTCTTATCTCTCCTAGGGCAGGAGAGGACTGAGGAACCGGAAACTGTGGGGGTGATAATTTTAGCGCTTTTTGAAATTTTATTCTGGCACTTTGTTTTCCTGAGTTCTAGAAAGCCTTTGCATGTTTTTCCACATGGTTTATGATTCTTGGTCAGAACAGACTTGATTCTGATTTCTTACGCTCTGTCAAGCACACAGATGTTTCCAATCCTTTTTGGTTACTCTGGAAAGATCTTTAAAAAAATAAGTGCCAAAAATATAGTGGCGTTCAACTCCCCTTCCTTGGCAGCCCTCCCCCACCCCTACCGCATTTACTTGTGCAGCCTGACAAGTTAATGAGACTCTGGTAGGGGAAGCAGCCAGCTCAGGGCTCCTTCCTGGAGCAGCAACATGGGCCACTGGGGAAAGCCTGGAGTTCTGACTGGAGAGCTCAGTATCAGAGCTGGCTGCCCTCAGTCATGGGGGCACTGGGGCTGGACCACCAAGGCCCACCAAGAGCAGGGCTTGGTCTGTGGCAAGTGCAGCCCTGTCGAGCTTCATTGGCTTACTCTGTCTTCGCTGGGAAAGGGAGCATTTCTCCTTTTTGCTGAGGAGTTAACCACTTCCATATCGTGGGGTCCTGTGAGGGAAATTGTTTCCCAAGCTGGGTCTCTACTTTTGGCATCTCTATGGCTTCTTTATCTGTTCGGGGACTAATGGAAGTTTTATCATGGCTTTCCCACACAGGAGTTTGTAAAAATTTAGAAGGGAACTTAAACAGTTGTGAGTTGTCCTTGTAACCTAGTAAAGAGGCTCGTTCAGTCTGGATCGGTGCTCTGTGCTGCAAAGAGCTGTGTTGTTTCTGTCCTTTGTGGTCTTCTGGCAGATGAGATTTTAACTCTGAATCCCCAAACTTTCCCATAAGAGATAAGCTGCTAGGAAGGAGGGTAGAACCATGTGTGGGCGAGCTCTTCCTACAGCCTGCAGAGTGTTCTGTGGGCTTTGCACCTCATGGGTACACAGAGCTTGCAGTAATCTGCAGACTCTGTTCTGTTTGCCGTGGTGGTGAACAAGCCTCTCTCTGCCCTTAGTCTTGACACAGAGATTCACAGAAGAGTGACACAGACCTGCTTTCTACTGAGGAGGACACACACACACACACACACACACACACACACACACACACAGGCACACACACAGATACACAGACTTATACACAGACACGGCGGGGGAGACTATCCATTTCAAAGCTGAAGTATAAGTTGTTTCAAGGAAAAGCCCTAAGGGTGGCAGAAATTGGAGCACCTCCCCAGAGACAGTGGATGTGGGACTTGGAAGGACAATGGACACAGGGAGCTCTGACCACAGGGATGGCTGTGGGGACCATGTATGCACAGGACCTATCTCAGAAGCAAGTGTCAGCACATAAACCTGGCAAGGCAGATGGGGAGTTAAGTAAGGCCTGTACCAAGAAAATTGTACCTAAGGTTTTGAAGAGGAAGATCCATGCCTTTTTAAAAGGTTGCCCTGACAGCATTGTTCCAGTAGGACAGAACAAAGACCTGGGGGCACACGGGGAGACCACCAGAATCCCTGGAGAAACGCAAATGAAGTAACCAGTGTGGGGTTTGCAGGGGAAGAAAGTCATTGGAAAGCCACCCTCGAGTCCACTTGACTTCTGGAGGAGGAGGGAAATTCATCTAAGTTGGGTAATTTGCTGGTGATAGCATCACCCAGAAAGCAACGCCGGAAGAGAAACACCAGCAGGGACGTTGTGAGCCATGTCCCAGCTTCCCTGGCTGGGCGAACAGTCTGAGGCATGGGGTCACCAACTGCTGGCTCCTTGGGAGTACCAGCATGAGGGCGAGGCTATCCCACATGGGACGACTGTGTCTTGGTTTCCAAATGCAGGCACATGTGTGTGTTCATGGAACTCATCAATGTGCTACAGAAGACCTAAGTACGACTAGTCTGTCAGGAGAGAGCATGGAGTGAGCACAGTGAGCAGGGCAGACGAGGGTCACAGGTTCAAGGGTTAACGCCAGCAGCTGTGGGAGGGCCAGGCAGGCACATGGAGGAGGCAGGCTAATGCAAATCTGCTGCGGTTTTTTGGTTTTTTTAAATGGGTTCTAGAGAGCCACTGAGACATTCACTCTCCGTCTTCAAAGAGTGTTGTATGCTCATGTTTAATGTACAGAGAACTAGTGAACACTGCATACATTCCTTAGGGATGATTGGGATGAAACACAGGCTTAGGGTCAGAGCCAAGTCCTCTGAGGAGCCTGAGAAGCACTCCAGGGCCAGTGCCTGGGGGCCATGCAGTCCATCCTTGGAGCCGCTCCCTCGCTGATGTAAAGATGTGTGAGAGCCTGTGTGTGGAGCAGTGAGAGGTGCTCAGGGGGTGCTCGCTTAGGGCTTTGAAAAATCCACAGAACTTCATCTCACTTTATTGTCTATTTCACGATTTTTCCCAGAGCAGCCTTTAGGCAGTTTTATTACTTTGTTCTGAGTTTAAAGATGAGTGTGTAGCGTTTTGTAAAGACAGAGCTAGAGTGCCCCGGGTTCAGAGGGATTTGGAAGTGCATGAGAAATCACACTGAACTGACAGTGAACTCCTCAGAAAAATCCCAGCATAGGGAACAAGAGAAAGAGCACCTGTACCTCACAGCTCCTAAGGAAGGGGACGAAACGTAGCCCTAGCCCCATTCTGGCGATGCCTTTAGCCCTACTGCAGAGTTTCAGGCAGAAGGTGACATTCCTAGCCAAGCTCGTAGCTGAGTGGTTTTGCTTGCTGACTTGTCCCTCTTTCTTTGTCCCTCCCAGCTTTCTGGCGGCTGCGAGCTGACGGTAGTGATCCATGACTTCACAGCTTGCAACAGCAATGAGCTGACCATCCGGCGTGGCCAGACGGTGGAGGTTCTGGAACGGCCTCACGACAAGCCCGACTGGTGTCTGGTGCGCACCACTGACAGGTCCCCTGCAGCAGAAGGCCTTGTGCCCTGCGGCTCACTGTGCATCGCCCACTCCCGAAGTAGCATGGAGATGGAAGGCATCTTTAACCATAAAGGTAAGGCAGCCCCGGGGGGTGGGAGGGGGCAGAGAGAGCGCACAGTGAGGCCTTGTCTGCTGCAGGTGAGCACACAGGACCCTGCCAGGGTCCTTCGGTGGAGTGATCTATCACTGTCTCCAAGGCTCTGCAGTGGAGACAGGATTCCTCCCACTACTAAAACTGTGACCTCCTCTCCTGAGGTGGAGGAATAACACGGGACAATCAGCTTCAAAGGGGCGGCTCTCCGGGGCCGATGCCATTCGTAAGTAGAGAAGGAACAGACACTGTTTTTCTTCTGGTTGTCTTGAAGTAGGCCAGGGAAGCAACAGGTACAGAAGCAGGGACTGGACTCAGACCCTTCTGAGTCAGGTTTTCACGTGGCCTTTCTGTGCTATCATTAAATTCCTCCAGACCAAATTTGGGCCTGAGTTATTTAGCCACTTGGTTCTACAGTTGTGGAAATGAGGAGTCTGAGCATAGCCCAAGCTCCACGGTAGCATGCCTGGGGAGAGTGGAGCTTACCCTTGTAGGCCTTTGGTGGCCATTCCTGAACAAAGAGGTGGCTTTTGGAGACCTGCTTTAAATGTGAGAAGCATGTAGTATTTATTCCCAGACAACTCCTCTAGATTAAAGTGTCAGGGCAGAACTGCCCTTCTGTGGGTGTCAGCATTCCTATGGAGACCTCAAAAATCTTCACCCCAAATTGCTCACCACGGAGGCTTCAGGTCGGAAGGCTGCTGAGTCTGTATAAATAAGAGTGGCTTGTCTCAATGCAGGTGTGCTGCGGATGGGAAGCACACTAGAGTTTGTGGGGAAGACGGTGTTGCTATTGTACACTCTTTAGTGTTGAAATGGCATGCTCCTACGGGGGTTAAGCAAACTGTGTTGTTTCAGTCCGCATTTCTTTTTACATTCTCCAGTACGGTGAGTAGAAAGGTCAGCCGACAGACTCAGCTCACGCTGTGCGCCTGTGGAGGAGGCTAGCTTTCTCATTCACCTTCGTGAGACCTTTCTGGAGCCGTCCTGCCCTGTGGAGAAGCACTGGTGTGCAGCTCATCTATGGGTGCCGTGGGCAGCATGGCCCCTGTCAGCCTGTTGTACAGTACAGTACAGGTCCAGCGATGGGGAACATAGCTGGTTTTATCTTACTGAGAGAACATCACTCCACTCTGCCATAGTCAGTTTCTTTTCTATTAACTGTAGAATGTTCGAGCAGCTTCCTCCTCCCTCTCCATGATCTCCCCACAATCATCCCGACAGGCTGGTACCATCCGCTAGACACAGTGGCTTACTTCCCTCGATGGAATGGCACTGCACAGGCCACGGCCTCCAGCCAACCCAGCTAATTCTTTACAGCCGAGCTCTGGGTCCCAGGGCCAGCATGTGAGCACACCGACACTTAGTGAGGCACAGGATAAATGAGACCCAAGAGAAAGCCAAGTATAGCTTTTCATCTCTGGAGGCTGTAGGTTCAGTGTAGGCCTTCCTGTGACCGGGAGCTAGAGCTCAGGGAGAAGTCTCCCAGCTCTGAACTCCACTGTCCTAGCCCGAGGCTGGCCTGGGTTACCTGATCCAGCTTAGCCCTTGAACTTGGGTTGGAAATAAAGTTTCTCTGTCCTCCTGAGGAGGCCTTTTGAGCTTGAACATGCTGCATATGGCTCTTGTACTGAAACTGTGTTTGTTTGGGCCGCTCCTGCCGGGTACTCTTTACTTCCTGGTACTCACAGTTGCAGCTTAGCGTGCTCGGTACACTCGACTTTGTCCTGAGAACTCCAGTAAACGTTGGGTTTTGCTATTTATAAGTGGCCGTTTTGTTTGTTCTGAATACGTTCGGTGATATCTAGCCTCTGAATGTCATCCCTTCCACTCCCGAGCCTCTGGTACCCTGTCCTTATGGCTTGCTGTACCTGCTGTGAGCACAGTGGGCAGGTAAGGGATCCGTTTCCGGTTTTATCGTTTTCCTGATTTGTTTTAATTTTCTCACAAGAAAACTGAACGCTGTCTGTCTGCTCCCTCGGTGTCAGGACTTAACACAGCAGCAGTAGCTGAGCTGAGGAGAACCCACCCTCAGGTTTTTCAGCAGGCTTCTGACAGACAATCCTGCTGAGGTCAAGCCCAGGAAATGTAGCCTTGACCAGAGTTACTGTTCAGCAGACCAGAGGCCATTGTCAGAAAGTCCAGGCAACAAAGGGGTATTAAGTAAGAATAACACCCAGAAAAGGATAAGTGTCCTTCAGAGACCTCTGCTGTCCGGGGAAACACAGCTCCTTGATCTGCCTCTGATCAGCCTATAGGCCATCATCCTACCTGCCATGTGGAGAGAGGGGGCATGCCATTGTAATTGATGAGATATTGGTGTGTGCTCGGCTGTTGGTGCCTACTGTGCGTGTGTGTATTCTCACCTGGTACCTGATGCTGAGCCTCATTTCCTTGTAAGGGCTCTGGGCTTGCTGGGTGCAGCAGTGAGAGAGGTAAGCCACAAGCCAGTGCTTTCTCACAAAACTCAATCTCATCATTCTGTGGCTGGGTCAGACCCCTTTGGCAATGTCAGATAAGCAAGTTGGCTTGCATGCTCCACCCCACAGAAGTCCTGAGCTCAAAGAAATGACCAGTGTGTGTGTGTATTTCTGTCAGTAATCCCTAAACATGGTTTCCTAGCGGTCCAGAGTCTTAGCTCTCCAGGCAGCAGGAAGATGCGCATTGCTTCCTAGTTCAGTCTTGGCAGGTTTTCTCATAACGCCCTGTCCAGGCAGCCTAGAGTTCCGTACTCCCTAAGTGCATAGATCCGTGGCCATTAGGACCAACTGTCTGGTTGCTCATGAAGAACAAGCTGCTTAAAGAATCCCCGTGAGCTCTCTATATCAACTGGACAGGTCTCCATGCTCGCCATGACTGCAGCTTGGGCTGTCTTGGTGGCCCCGGGCCTGTGTTGGACAGGGAGAATGCCTGTGATTCATGAGGACCAGGCGTCCTGTCTCAAGACATATGTGTCTATATGGTGATTTCAGGAGGACAAAGATGCTTCTCACATAAAATCAACTAAAAAAGAAACTGAGTCACACAGCTTATGGTTCAACATGTTTTTGAGTGTGAAACTAGACTCAGCCGTGAACATTATACCTCGGAGAGAGCTTTCCCTTGTGTGGAGGAAGATTATTCTGGAAGATTGCATTTCTGCTACAGATTGCCTGGGGTGTTGACACTCCCCTGGTCTGACTGCCATTCTTCATCACAGCATCTTAGTCACCGACTCAGCAGACAGTGCCTGTACTAAAATAGAATGTGGCTTCAACAAATCCCCGCTTGACCGGTCTCTGTCTGTGGTCTGTACCATCTGCTGTGACTTCAGAATCTGGGGCTGCCCTCCCTGCAGAGGGCCCAGCCTTAGCTCGAAGCATGCGCCTCACACGGAGAACCACCAGCGGCCTTATTCCCTTGGGAACAGGCTTTGACTGGCTGGAAGGAGATGTCAGGTAATCTCTGCTAAACTCCAGTAAAGCCAAGTGATGTTTCCTTCCCAGTGTCTGGACTTCTAAAGCTTCTATTTATTTACCCTGTTACACAAGTAAACAGGAATATCAGAAATGTCTGTATTTCCTGGGAGACCATCTCAGAACATCTTCTATGCCTCCGGATAGGTCCATCTGGGCTCTTAGTATTCTTGTATTTACGTATGTATGTATGTATGTATGTATGTATGTATGTATGTATGTATGTATTCATTCTATGTGGTACTAAGACTTGAATCCAGGACGTGGAGAGTGCTAGGCAAGTGCTCTGCCCCTAGCTGTAGCTCAGTCCCCTGTTTTGCTTTTTATTTTAGATAGGAACGGGGCCTTTCTCTCTATCTAGTGCCCTGGTATTTCGCACATTACTCAGCTTTACTGGTAACCCAGGCAGGCCATCTTCCGTCCTCCGCCTACTGGGCACCAGAGATTACAGGCCCAAACCCCCAACCCCCAGAAGCACTTTCGTTTTTTCAAAACCAAGAACATTCCAGAGGGCTACTCAGTGGCTTCGGTACCCCAGGGCAAGGTTTGCAAAACTGAGGATGTCCAGGAAAACATGGTGTTACCGACGTCCCTCAGCTAGGCAAGTTACTGTCACCAACTTCCAACTGGCTAGATGTCTTTAGTGCAGAGTGTGAGTCTATTTACTATTTATTGTTAGTTTTATTGTTGTGTCCTGCTGAAATGTGAATTTGGGATGTCCTTCCCTGGTGCTCACCAGTGCACCATGTCTGGAAGATCACCTGGACAGGTGGCCTGTGTCCCAGCACAAACCCGTTGTCCAGCATGCTTCTATCGCCCAGCAGCATAGCAGGATGTCTTAGAATTAATTACACCGTCAACCCTGCCCAACCATTTCAGCAAAGCAGGGCTTTGAAAGGAGCTCTGGTGATTCTGGCCACTGTAGGGCGTGCTCACAGCTGCCCCTTCCTGTCAGGAGCCCTGAACACTGACCACCTCTCTTCCTGCTGATTTTGCATGTGTAGGCTAGGGCTTAACATTCTCACCAGCTCCTGCCATCTTACGTTTCTAGTCCTTAGAAAGTTTCTTTGAATAAAACTAATTCAAGTTTACATCTTCTCCTTATGCCAGCCCATAATGGGATGACAGGTGGGCTTTTTGCTAGTGACTGCTTTGATGTGTCTAGGGAAAAAAAAACAAACCAACACCTAGGTAGACAAAGCAGCTACACTTAAGGCGTTTGTAATTATAACTTGTTTCTTCTCCTTTGGGTGAGAAAAATAAGGAACACAAACATGAGAAAGAAAACCTTTTGTCTGGTGACTGAGGCCCAAAACTAGCAGCTGAAACTCAGTATCTACCCGTCACCACAACAAATCATATACCAGAAAGAGCTGTCTGTGGCTTCTGGCTAACCACAGAACCTGTGGAGACGGGGGTTGGCTCACATTGGCAAGCAAGCCCGGGATCCTCACCCAACGGCAGCCTTTTCTTCAGCCCATATTAAATGTAAGGAGGTTCCCTTGCCTGAAATGTTTCTCTGGGTTTAACCTGGACCGCTTTCTCTCCTCTCTCCGAGTCTCTGCTGAGCTTTTCTTCTCTGTCCTCTCTTCTTTAGAGGGTTTCACCTGTTAGCGTGCATACCAGCTTTTTCAAACTGAACTACCCAAGTTCCCCCGCCCCGTCCACTTGCTCACCGGTAACATGGCCGCATGCCTGCAGCTGACTCCATCATGTCCTGCACGCTCTGTCTGATGCTGACATCGCCTTGCTGCCATTTTTGAATGTATAGTTCTATAGAAGAATGTCTTCACAACCTTGTGCTTTTAACCAACATCTCTCCAGAACGCCCTTCATCTTACAAACCAGATTCACTGTACCCCTCACACCCTGAACAATTTGTCAGTCTTTCCAGTTCCTGGCAACCACCAGTCATGTCCTGTTTTGAGGGGGACTGGCTTACTTTATCTTCCGGATGTATCCTCTTCCGTCGTGTCTCTGAACGTCCTTCCCTGCAGCTAGCCTTGTCCTCTGTGTACATACATAGGCATCACTTTGATGGGGTCTTGCTGTCCACAGGGCATCCAGATAACCTCAGGTCCCTGCTGTGGGAATTGTGGGTGTTAGTCCAGAAGTGGAATTACTAAATAGTGTCTTCCCTCGGGCATGTTTTGAAATCTAATCCCCATCCTGTTGGTCTTAACCGGTGGGGCTGGGGTAGGGCTCTCGGGAGCAGAATCAGTGTCCTTACAAAGGAGCCTAGGAACCCTCTGTCCTTCCATCAAGCAAGAACACAGGCCTCATCTCTGAGAGACAGACCTTACCAAACACTGAGTCTGCTAGCACCGTGATCATGGACGTGTACTGCCTTTAAATACCCCGTTCTAAGATGCGTTGTTGCAGCCCTAGGAATAAACAGAGTTACATTAATCCCATCCATCGTACAGCTCTTGTTGAAGTTCAGTAGCTTTATGTTAACTACAGAATAAAATCCCATTTTTCCAGTCTCCCAACATGTCCTACAAACCTTTATATTTTCGATATGCATGCATAGGCACAAACACACACACACACACACACACACATCCTGTGATACAGCCTTCCCCTGCGCATCCCCAAATATCTCTGCCTGTCCATCTCACCAATCAAACATCTTTAGAAAGAACCTAAGGAAGAAAGCCATCCATCATGCAGTGATTGTGTGGAAGGCAGGCTCAACAGAATCAATCTCGATCTAGTTCACAAGTGTTTCCCCACACACATCAGGGCAACCTGGAAAGAGCCACCACAGTCTTAAAAGCTCCAGTGATGGAAGATAGAGAAATCATCAGAGAACTCACTGGAAGAGCTTTAAGCAGATTTTAGTGAGTGATGGCTGTATGTCAGGCTAAGCTTACAAGCATTAGAGCAGACAGAACTACAAATAAACCATGGGCTGATTAAAAAAAAAAAAAAAAGCAGAGAAACTCCCTGCACATCCACACTGAAAGGTAGCCACACACAGAAAATGGGCATGTTGTGTGCCTGGTCACAGAGGGGTATGTTGAGGATCCTCCAGCTGGAGCACAGGTTCAGCAAGGTGGTAATGAGAGAAGCAAGTGCTCCTCACTTGTAATTGCACTGCCCAATCCTGTTCTTTCTTTGTAATGTTTACATCATACACTTATAGATTTATTTTCTAGAGCCATCACTGGAAATTCAAAGAAATAAATGCTGTTGTGCCAAAGGCTACTCCTGAAATGACTTATAATTTCTTGAGATGGATGGCCAAAGCCTCTGCTGGAGCCTGTGAGCCCCGCAGCTCATTCTGATCATGACCACGTGCATAACCACTATGTCAATATGAAGTAAGCGTGTGTTTACACTGGGTGCAAATTATATGTGTCTGAGGGCTTACCCTTCCTCCGTGGGTACTCTCCTCAACGCACGCTATCCACGGCCTCCCTGATGTCTGGGCAGGTGAGGTCACGGCTGTGCCTGAGAACTTTTGTTCTCTTCTCCACCCTGTGGGTTTAGGGTGAGGCCAGGTCTCCCCCTCATTCCCAAATGACCTCCATGTTATGCAGATGAGACAAGGGACATGATCTTCCCTGAGGTCTACAGATAGGAATGGGACTTCATAATGTCTTCAGGTATGTTTACACTTAAGAAGCCACACCCAGGCCACTCCCAGATGACCCCAAAACATAGGGTACGCCCCCAGTGTTTTTCCCTTGGAGACCAAGCAGTAGCAGTGATTACCGTGCCCCATCCAAACCACATTCCCAACCCTCAGGACAGCTCCAGCCCTTCTGGTCACAGTATAGACGACAGAGGAAGACTTGCCCCAACTCACAGAGCCTCTCCCTCTGCTTCACCTTGGATAGAACGTTCAAGCTGCAGATTCCAGCACCAAGGACCTCAGTAGCATGGGGCCAGTCCAGGCTGCGCCATGCACACCAAGTGCAAATCCACTTTGGAGCCTGCTCTGCCCTAAGGATGACTTACAGGACACCCCCAACCCCAAACTTCCTCATCCTGGGAGCAGCCTCTCAAACAAGGATGGGTACCCACGGCCATCAACAACTCTGATCCTCAAGCACTCCTCCTAGAGTATCTCTTAAGAGTTTCTTCCATTCACTCTCCCGGAAAGTGACTCCTAAGCTGCCTGTCTCAGATGAGACTGAAATAACTTGTGACTTTTAAGTGACCTCAAACAGGTCCAAAAAGGGTAGGGTATCAAAGTCTTTAATGACATTAACAAGCGATTCCAGTGTGCTTGAGCCTTTGTGTCATACCACAGGGACCCTACCACCAGAGACCGCCCCGGATTCACTAAGGCATTTCAGATCCATACCTGCCCACGTGTTCTTAAAAACACATACAATGGAGAATCTGTGTGCGGCTTTTTAATTCACTTGGAAAGAGCTGTTTTATTCTGTTTGAACAGCTGCTAATGTAAATCCCTGTGGGAAGAAAAACTCAAGAACATGGAGTCGCACCAAGAATTAAAAACATTGCCCCTCTCCTGGGCACTGCATATCCGAGACTGAGTAATGAATCCCAGACCCGTGATTAAGAAGTGCTTTCTGCAGAGCGTATAATTACGGAGCCACACAAGCCGCTATTATTCTGCAGAGCGCCTCATGTTGGGAGCATTTTCCTGTTCCAGCTTTATATTAAGTATTTCTCAAAACAGGAACAATCCAAGAGCGGGCATTGACAGCATCCACGTTAGGTCATCACAAAATGATAGCTATTGCCAAAGCATAAACAGTGAGTGAGAAACCCATCTTCCCACACCTGTTCTAAATGGCCTGCTGGGCCGTGATGCACGCCTGCAATCCCAGCGCTCAGGACGCAGAGAGAGGATTGTGAGTTCAAGGCCAGCTTGGCCTACCTAACAATACCCTGTCTTAAAAAACAACCAACCAACCAACCAATAAGCCATAGGTGCTGGGTTAGGGAAAACCAAGAGAAACTGGTGAGCAGGCACAACAGGGCTGTGGGAAGTACTGGTTCCCCGGACCTTCTCCCACCTCTCAATCTCTGGCAGATAGACTTTAAAACTGACATTACATAGACACCAGAGTACAGCTAACCAGTCAGATGAGGGAGGGCCTCCTCCTTCAGTGTGTACATCCTGGAGGGGGTGAGCTGTCAGAACCAGAGGCTGTGTGCTGTGAGGCTCTTCTCATGCAGTACACGGTCTCTTTGGGTTGCATCAGGTGAGTGCAGCTACATGTTCTGAACATGCTCTGTTTCCTCAGGCTTGGCCCTAATTCCTGGCCACGGCCCAGAGTAAACTCTACTCGGGCTTCAGAAGGTGGGCCTGGCAGACTAGACTATGTATCCGTGTCCAGGGAGATGTGAGGTGATGCCTTGGCCGAGGTCCTGCAGTAACTTTGATGACACACAGAATTTGGATAGCTTTGGCTATCAATGCTCACTCTAAGCTAAGGTACACAGGGAGTGGGTCAGGCAGCTGAAACTAATTCTTTTTGAACTATAGGGAAAGGAACCTACGTCAGAGAACAAAGCCTTAATATCTGTTTCTAGTAAATTCAGAGTTCTACATTCATGGAGAAGCACCGGAAAAAGAGAGGAGGAGGCGAGCACGGGGCTATTTCTAGAATAAAGAGTTCCGGAGCTGGCTCACAGTGCAGGCGGGGGAAATGAGCCTGCCCAAAAGGCCCTTCAAATAATAAACACCCTCTGCCCTTGTCCCATGCTTCATTTGAAAGTTTTGGGAAAATCATGACCTTGAGTAGACAGCAATGTGGAATGACCATGCTGCCCGGAGTGTCCCAGAATCTGCTGATCAGCCCACTCTGAGGTTGCTCAGCACACAGCGTAACCTCGGAGTGATGGCTCTGCCCAGAAAAGATTTTGGTAGACGCCCACACAGAACACAAGAGGAGCCGAGGGTGGAGGTCTGAGTATTGAGCTCAGCCTTCGGAACCTCTTCTGTTCTCTCCAGAATCCGTCAGTAGTAATGGACGATGAACGAGGGAGAGTGCTTTACATTGTATTGGCAGAATTCACTGTGAAATGATAGGCTTTGAATGGGAGTCCTGCGGGAAGCTGGAGACAGGAAACTGTGGAGGTCACAGAGGGGCTGTCTGACAAAGTGCCTTGGCCCAAAGCTTCCTAAGGCCTAGACGTTCCTAACTTAGTAAGATTCATGACTTTGTACAGTTTGGAGGGTGAGACCCAAGCTGATTTTTCAACCCGCCCTGAGAGCAGGCAAGTCATCTCCACCCTGTCAACTGCTGCTGTTTGCTCTGAGTGGGAGGCTCCTCATTTACACCTCTTCCATTAAAACAATCAAAATGTAAACATTTTGGAGAGATGAACAAATATTTCCATTTATATGCCTGCTCTACAGGAAAGTCTCTCTCAGAAGTCAGCCTGATAGGTTCAGGGACAGACTCATGATTGAATCCAAAGGAATGGTTTTATAAGTGAAGCTGCCACCAGGGGGTAAAATGAAGTTAAGAGAATTTAAGGGGGACACATCAAATCCTATGGGTCTCAGTAACAAAAGTTATATTTACGCAAACATCACTGTATGGCAAGTTTGATTGAGATTTTTACTTGCTTGACTAACTTATGAATCACTCATGTATTTTCCTCCAGAATTTGATTTTTCCCTTGAGCCCATTAATTCTATTTCTATAAGCTATAAATATATGTTTCCATGAATCGAGTGATCCACATGCTAAGTTACTGAAGCGTGCAAGGTCCCCGTGAGCTACAGTACTCAGGGAATTCTGCTTGTGTGTGCTTAGAGTATTATATACGCAAGAAAAAGATAGGAGCAGGTCTCTGTATTATACAGACATGGAGTCAAGCTACAGAGGAGTCCATGGCGGGGAGGAGTGCTGGATAGTTAGAAATTTATTTCTATTTGCTTAAACAAACAAACCAACCAACCCTGAGTGTAAGCTAAAAGATGGGAGCGGGGAAAGACTTATCCATGTAGCAAACAGTGCTGTAGGAATGGACCAAGAATTTGCTTTGTTGTGTTTTATTTCTGAAATGTTTAAAAGGGTCAGGGTGTCACTAAAACCGTATGGAATGTTTGTCTGAGGCTAGGTGGACAGCTGACGTTCCACCAGCTTTGCTCAGGGACATGTGGCTGGAGAGTGCTCCAGAACTAGCAGGACATGTCTGTTACGGAGCACACACTTGTCAGGAGAAGAGAATGTTCTGGAATCCACTAAGCTGCCACCCCAGAGGCCCAGGCCTGTGGCTCTGTTTCCTAGAAAGCCAGCTGTAGAGGCCAGAGTCTAAGATCAGGTCAGCAAGCTGATCCCCTGCCACTCAGGCCTCAGTTTACAGGCCAGGTAACTACCCTGCACTGCCTTGTGCACACCCCTGCCATGTCCACATCTAAATGTTCTCCTTCGGATGCCGTCAGACTAGATGTGGGCCATCCAGTGTATGAGCCGGGCTTTCATCCTCTTGGAGACTGTGTCTCATTCTCAGGTATGGTGTGTATAACTTGAGCCTAAGAATTTGAAGAGAGACACATTTCAATAAAACAGATCGGACAAACTGAGGCTTTAAAGTGTCAGCATTGCACGACTTCTTCACATTTCACCCTCTCTGTGGCTGGTGTGTGTGCGTGTGTGTGTGTGTGTGTGTGTGTGTGTGTGTGTGTGTGTAGATCTGTTACCCAAAGCTGATTCCAAAAGTGGTGTGTGAGATTCACTATACCCATGGCTTTGTTCCTGAAAGGTGGGACTCTCCCACAAAGTCCCACAAAAGGTCAGTTATGAGACTTCTGGTGACCATTCTAAAAACCTGACCCTACCTAAAGAAGCCCCTATGGGAACCGTTTATCTTCCTTACTCATGTCTTCTTTCCTGTCCTACCTTAGTTAGTCACAGAGTCTACTCACAGGCCATTCATGAGTGTGTGGGTAGGGGACTGTGTCATGAGGGGAAACCGTTCTTTCTGTGCGCGTTTGTGGCCTTCTTGGGGGAGTTAGAAGGCCTACCCTGTTCAGAAGCCTCATGTGTCATCTCCCTCTCTCTTCCTTGAAAGAGCTAGAAGGTTCCCCTTCAGGTTCTGTCCCTGTAATGTGCAACACTCTGGAATGTCACAGAATTGAGGCATTGTTGGTTGTCCGAGGCTAGCTGGCTACATTGCTCTGATTTGCAGGGGAGGGGGTCACCCATTTTTGTTTCTGTTTTTAGAAGCTGTCGTCCTGCAGTTCAGCAAATACCACACCATGCTGAGGCATCAGAAGATGTCACAGGATGATTTAACATAAAAAACGGGAGTCTGTTGAAGAGAGGAGAGCTCACATCTTTTCTGAGAAGATAGTAAATAAAGCAAGGCAGAGGAGCCTATTGGGTTTCCTGGCTCTCTGTTGCAGGGTTTGAATGCCCCATAAAGGAGCTTTTGTAGACTGCTGCACAGAGCAATGGGGACTCACATGTGAATGGGGGCCTAAGAAGCAGGGTTCTGTCATTCCGGCCCCCCAGGGCAGGAGGTATTATCTTGGGGTAAAGAAACAGGAGCAGGCTCCTCAGGACAGGAGTATCTTTGTGCATGGAACCTGAGAGACAGCATCAGGAGCCACAGCTGTGCTTGAGGCCAGCACTGTGGGCATATTGTGCAGAGCGGAAACACCAAGAGAGAATGGGGGCCACAGAGGTCGCACAAGGAACTGAAGTGTGTTCTTCAGAGAGCAAGCACTCTCAGTCCTGTGGGCCGGGTGCTCGGACCCCTGAGAATAGACTATGACCTCGCCTGTCCTTTTTGAAAACTGTTTCATGTTTCTGTTTCTTTAGCCATTGGCAGTAACATATCACACTTGCTTTTAGCTTTCGGGAAAGCTGCAGAAGTAGAAATCCGTATTCTGCATGTGTCCGCCGTCAGTAGCATCACCCACAACAATACACAACACAAAACATAACACACATCCTGACTCGGAAGCGGCAGCCTGGGCATACTGGCTCTTTATGTTGTAGGATGCCCTGCTTTGAATGTACTCGATTTTTTTTTTCAGAGTTAATGTATCTGGACCATTTGGCAGGAGCAGTACTGAAGCAGGGGCCACAGGAGAGGCCAGCTGTACCTTGCTGTGCGCTGACCCTCAGTACTGCTTAAAGCCTTGGCTGGAGTACCTCCCCACCCTAGTTGCTGGCTTTCTGATGGTAATTAATCAATGCCATGTGACGTTATATTTTTATAAACTATGCAAATATTCCTTCTGGTCCTGCTCTTCTGCTGCTTTTGGCCCCCATCAGTAGTTCTGCCTCCAGCTGTGATTCATACACCCATCGCCTAGGGGCATTTGTCTGTTTCTCTGTTAGCAAAAGCTGTCACTGACCACATTCATTGAGTTATTAATCCATTACTCAGTTTTCTGACTTCTTTCACTCAGCCAGGACTCCCCCATTTCCCAGAAGAATTCCAGCGTTGGACATTAGGACGCCCTCCTGCAAGCTGGTCCCAGGTTCCTCCCATGTGGCCTCACCTGTATGGCAAGAAGTTTGTGTTTGTGAGGCCACCATCCTGAGGTTACCCATTTCCACAAAGAGCTGTCCTGGTCCCTCCTCCTGCAGAAGATCTGCATGGTGGAGCCATTATCTGACGCCCTCCCAGCAGAGATGAAGGGAAGGCTAATTGTGTGCCTTGATTGTCTCCTGCGCTCTCCTTTCCCTATCCATGTGTAGTGTGGGGTGTGTGGGGTGTGTGTGTGGTTGTGTTGTGTTGTGGTGTGTGTGTGTGTGTTGTGGTGTGTGTGTGTGTGGTGTGTGTGTGTGTGTGGTGGGTGGGTGGGTGTGGTCTGTGTGGTGTGTGTGTGTGTGTGTGTGTGGTGTGCGTGTGTGTGTGGTGTGTGTGTGTGGTGGGTGGGTGTGGTCTGGTGTGTGTGGTGTGTGTGTTGTGTGCTGTGTGTGGTGTGTGTGTGTGTGTGTGGTGTGCGTGTGTGTGTGGTGTGCGTGTCTGTATGTGTGTCTGTGTCTGTGTGGTGTGTGTGTGTCTGTGTCTGTGTGGTGTGTGTGTGTGTGTGTCTGTGTGTGTGTGTGTGGTGTGCGTGTGTGTGTCTGTATGTGTGTGTGGTGTGTGTGTGTGTGTGTACCGTTTTAACACCACTAACTGTAGCTGCCCGGTATGACTGCCTAGCCTTCCTTTCCCTGTTTGAACCTCTCTCTTTAACAGATACCTGGGTACCATTGCCCACGTTAGTTCAACCGTATTAAACTTGTGTTGTCTCCTGGTGGGATATTTTCATACCTGGACTACTCAGTCTGCATCTCAGCAGGCATTTTAGAATCACTAATGCGCTTCCTGTAAGACAGGCCCCCTCCCGCTCTTCTTGCTGGTCTGGTTTGCAGTGCGCAGTAAGGATGTGTTTGTGGAGCTGGCTTATTACTTAGTCTGCCCTGCCCTTCTACTTCCCTGTGCTGGTTTCTCGGTCACTGTGTCTGTGCTCCACTCTGGCCACATACCTCACCTCCCTGCTAGCTTGCTAGGACTGCCTGACAAAGTACCACACACCAACTGATTGGAGTCACAGGAATGTGTTTTATTGCAGAAAATGTATTTCCGGAGGCTCAGTCTTAGGGATGAAGGTATTGACACAGTTGGTTTCTTCCTAGGCTTGTCATTGGCTGTCACCCATAGTTACTGTGAACACACGACCTGACTCTGACTCTCTGTTCTGGTCTCCTTCCTACAAAGATGCCAGCCATTGTCTAGAGTTTAGGCTGGCTCCTTTTGTTCTCGTTTGTTATGCTAGGGTCTTACTCTATAATTACATACATACACATATACACACACACACATACATACACACACACATATACACACACACACACATATGCATGCATTATAGATATATCTATGGACATATTATATATCTATATACTATGTAGATAGCCCAGGCTATCCTGAAGCTCGCTATGTAGTTTAAACTAGCATTGAATTGAACATGCAGTCTTCCTGTCTTAGCCCCAAGGACAGGATTTCAGCCATGAGCCGCCATGCCTTATCTTTAGGGCTCCAGCTTAACTCAGTTGCCTCTTTGAACTCTTAACACAGTTCTATTCAAGGGCACTGGAGTTTAAGACTCCATTGTATAAATTTGGAGGAACACAGGTTAGCCTACAACTTTTTCAGTTTTTTTAGGTTATAATTATTTATTTGGGGCATATGGGAAATATAATTCCAAGAATTGAAACTAAGTTGTCTTAAATATTCTACTTCAATTATGGCATCTATGAGCCAATAACCAGTAAATGTATGAATATCATGTCACAATAAACCCGTTGCAAGTTAAGAATACTGAAAGTTGAAAATGCATTTACCATACCTAGCCGACTGAATATCTCATTTACCACAGCCTGCCGTCACTGCACCCAGGATGCTCCCGTTAGCCTGTGGTGAACATAATCACGTAGCATAGGCTGTTTTGTGTCTTATGTAACACGCCGAGTTCCATGCTGTGCTGGAGAAGCGCAGACCTTGCCAAGGCTTTCACGCCATTGGAGACTTACCCTCAAAGCCTCACATACATAATGCTCAAGTCAGGGGCCCTTTGGATTTATATCCATCATTCGTATCTTCCCAGCATCCTTTGCATTTGGTCCTCGTGTCTTTATAATACTACCTTACACAGTGATCTTCTGTTTTCTTTGTGAAGTATTAAATCATATACCTAGCCATAAAATTAAAATGTCAGAAACGTTAAAAATGCCCCAAACATTTTTCTTTCTTGAGAACCTCCCTTGTTATTTCTGCACAGCACCCCTGTCTCCCTTCCCAGTGCCTGAAATGTTTGTCTAACCCAGCTCACTTGGTCTGTTTTCTTTCTTTGCAGACCCCACCTCCATCTGTTCTAAAGTCACCCCCACCCCTACTCTTTCCTAGTTCTGGGTCATCCAGAATCCAGCCCGTTGTCCCGACTCCGTGGCTGGATAGTGTCTAGCTGCAGACAGGCTCTTGAATACTCACAATGAGAAGGAACCCAACACTGTAACTCCTGCCTATTCTGGGCTCCTAGTGGCCTCCATTTTCCTTTCTGTTTACCCCACACTGCCACCTCTGACACTGCTGGTCTCAAGTCACCCACATCTGCATAGTCCCTGCCTCTCCTTTCCCTCCCCCTTCTCCTCTCTCCTTCTCTCTCTTCCTCTCTTCCCTGCTAACAAGCCCTGGATCCTAAGCTGAATATATTCCAATTCTCACGACAGAGCCATGGTCTTCCCTTCATGACCCTAAAGCAGGAACAAGTGATAAGCCCTAGAGCTGAGGCTGGCTGCTGACTAGAACTTAAAGCTCCCGTAGCTCTTCCGCACCTTCTGTTTGTGGCCTCCACATTTCTGCTGATCCACCTTCCCGTCTAGTAGATTCAGGGTCAGTGGAACCTCTGCCAGGATGCTTCATGCTCACATTAACTATAAGGCTCAGTTACAAATGGCCCACTCTAGCCCCCAGCTTCCAGAACACCAGGAGGATGGGATGAGTTTGCCCTGTGCTCCTGGGACGCTTTCCCCCTGCTGGACTGCAGCCTCCTGGCATATATGAGCCTGGGGTTTGGAAACATAAGTTGCTGGGGAAAGTTCCCATACCTCTGCAGCCAAAATTACTCCACTCACTTCTAATCTTCAGCCCCTTCTTCCCTCACAGAGAACTTCCACTGCACATGAAGTAATTCACTGCCCTGACGGCGCTTTCTCTAGTTTTAATTAATAGCCTCTCTTTGGCAGTTGGTATTTTTAGACAGGGATAAAGTAAGCCATGTAATAAAGGTAGTAAATGAAACTTTAGAATGTCAATTAACTTGATTTCTGTGGATTGTAATTTTTGCTGCTTATTTTGCCAACAAACGGGGTTATTTATTTGGTAATAAAGTTTCCTTTCCTCGTATAAAGAGTGCTGTGTAAGGGTTATACCTCTCCCTTGGTTCTGGTGTAAGCATGCCATCTGGATCCATCACACACAGGACCATTACAGGGAAAACAAACCTTGTGTCTTGGCTTTTGCTCTTTAAGAATGTGAGGCTCATTTTGAGTCTATAAATGCCAAATCCTAGCCATAAAATTAAAATGTGAAAAGCATACAAAAGGCCCCAATTTTGTAGCACCTTGTGTTCAGTCATTGGCCTCTGACCGCATTTTCTTTGCATACTATGCATGTGTCATGTAATTTTTTGCAGAAATCTATGCTGTATCCATGTTTCCTTCTTTGAGGATTTTAAAAGCTTATTTCACCATAAATGCAGGAAGGTCATAGGAAAACAAAACAACAATATCAGAAAATCTTGCACACCAGATGTGAGCATAGAAACTATTCCGGGTGATGCCAAAGCAAAATAGAACAAGGCCACACACTCGCCATCAGGAACAGGAGTGCAACATGGTTCAAAGGGTGTTCCCCTGTGTGTGAGAGGCAGGATGAGGACTCGGGAACTGGCAATTGTGTAGACGAGGGAAGACACCCAGCTTCCCAAGAAGACCCGAGTGAGAGCCTAGTGTGTGCCTTGCTAAACATGCCTTCACACATCACATATACGGACATTTATTTTCTCCTGTCTGGCTGCTTCCTGGGATGAGGAATGGAGCTGTTTTCAATAAGTGGAGTGTAGCATTGCAGCCCAGTGATGTAACCAGTTGGCTCTCAGACCGCATTACATCCTTTTTATCAAGTCTCATCAGGAGGCCCTGTTTGTTATAGGTCTCTGAGAGGACCTCCCTCCAGATGTACACAAAGCCCAAGCCAGTGAAGCTGTCCAGAACTCCCAGGGCTGGGAGGACATCTGTCACTTTACATTTCACCAAGAAAGGGAATCCAGTGCTGGACAGTGCAGGAGAAGAGAGACATCTGGTTCCCAGGGTGCCTTAAGAATTTCCTTGAGCTCCAATTAGAGTCAGTGTGGTAGAATGTAGTCTGTGCCTGGCTATTCCCACATGTGAGCCCCAACTGCTAGGTAGTGCTCAGAAGCCAGCAGAGGAACAGAGAGCTGCACTTACTCCAGGCCATGGGCTGCCGTTGTCAGGGCTGCACAGCCTCTGTCTTTGCTGCTGAGTAATGAGAGGTTCTTCTGGCTGTCGCTTAAGGAGTGGTAGAGTCTGGGTTCTGGACCGTTAGGTCCCTGCTCATCATGCCGAACGGAATCAAGCCAGTTGACACGTTGGACTCGCTTTCTTCTGTCGGCTCAGCCTACTGCAGCGGCAGACAGCCAGGCACCTGCAAGTACTGGATCCTCGACCTAGGTACATGGCTTTTCAGATGCTGCTTCTGCACTTTTCCCTACCTGCTTCCTTCTAGGTGGCTGCTTAAATGGGGGATTATGTTGTGAAGCAGAAACAAAGCAGAATTCGGATCACGTTCTGATATGAATTGTATTCCATGCCTACTGCCTTGCAAAAGGACTGGGTGGGGATAGCTTCTGGGAGACCCTAGAAATGTGGCCCGAGACCAAGAACAGTGCTGTGTTCAGATATCAGATGCTCTGGGGTATTCCTAAAGTCTGCGTACTGCTTCTGATAGCCTTTTTTCTCTGAAATTGCATATAAACAACCTAATGTGATCTGCCTTCTTGTGACTTTGGCTGGTTTTGTGTCTGTTTCAGGTTTAATGTATTCTGTGGTTTTTCAGAATAGCTGGGGGGGGGGGGCATTGTCATATCCCTGGTGTTTAGATTCTGTGTTCTCTTAAGAACTGCTGCCTGTAAAATAAAGTTAGGTGGGGGGATGGATGCTCCAGCCTCCACCATCTGGATTAAGGGAGTGTGTGTGCTAGGGTCTGACTTTGCCCGTAAGATACAGGAAATAAAGGAAACATGATCCCTACAAAGGTCTCTTGAGTTTGAGCGAAATGATACAGAAAGTCCAGGTGAGGGGATCGGATGTGAGTGATGCCGATAACTCTCTCTCCATAGCACAGTGTCAGTGTCGGCTGGCTTGCTGTTCGTCTCCCTGGCACCTGGCAACACTGTGCGTCTAACAAAATGATTTCTCAGAAGCTGTTATCTTCCTACCAGGGGCGATCTCTGCTAGGATTTCAATCCTGACCTGGCTGTCTTTCACTACCTGCCAGTACTTGCCTCCAGCCTCTGCCCACATCCACACTTTAAAGTGGGCAGCAAGGTACGGAGTCAGGGGGGCTGATGAAACTCGCTGGCCCTTTTCACTCACTGTGAGCTTGACCGAAGAAGGGTCAACTGGGATGGAGGGTCCCTCAGTGAAGGGGGCTTATCCCATGTAAAGGAGGCACTGAATGGGGCAAGTGGCTCTGCTTGCCTCTGGGTGTCCTTGGGAGGTCAGGGGGAATCAGCAGAGCTGTCTTTGATTTATGGGCCCTTAAGGAGGTAAGTCTCACCCTGTCTGTGGGTGTTGAATTTGCTGCTGTAAACATGGTTTTCTATAACGTTCTTCATAGTTTCCATCCACAAAGCCGTCATCGATATTTTAAGTCACTGGCATGTGGCCGTGGTTGTTTTTATCATATTTGTGTTAATCACATTGTCCAAGAGTGGCCTTTCTTGAGAGGCAGTGCCCTCACTATGTGTAGGTTTGTGACCTTGACCTGCCCATTAGGGATACTGGGCAGTAGCATCCCTGTGACGTGAAGAGGGAAGTAGATAAGGCCTGAGCTCACTTGATTAAAAATAACTGATGCAGAAGAAAACAATTGGTAATGTCAAAGTCTGATGCAAAGTCTGGACCACTAGGGAGCTCTGGCCCATGTGCAGATTACCTCATCTCCATGAACTTGGTCATCTTCAACTGAAAATCAGGGACATGATGGAGCATCCCTCCCTCCTGGGCGACGTTGAGCGCCCCAGGCATTTCAGCGAGCAGTAGAGCAGAAGAGGTGGATCTTGAGACAGCATCTTCTTCCTAGAAAGGGACCTTTGAGTCTTAGAATATTTAGTCCTTTAAGAGTTCTTACTACAGGAAATTATTAGACTTCTTATTTCATAATGGAAGGTGATTGTGCTATTATTTCATAATATATATACATATATATAATGATGATAATTATTTAATTATTAAGAAGTTTTAAGAGATATTCTCCAAGTTGACACCACAGATTTTTCAGTTGACCTAGATTTTAAAAGAAAAGAAAACACTGTTTCAAGTTAAAGGGTGAATAAAAAGAAATGGAAGTCCGGTTTGTCCCTCCCGGGTCACTCAGGGGAAGGCAACCGCTGATCATTTCTAGAATCGTACAGAAACTCCGAGATACCATCCACAGCATTGTATCAGGGTCCTACTTTAATATGCACTGGCTCTTCTTCTGCATCGATGACAGGAGGTCAGATCAGATGGTTACAGGAGGTAACCATCAGACTTAAGCAGAAAAAAGATTCGGACTCCTAGCCAGGAAATACATTTTAAAGTAGATTTTTGTGCCTGTCAAGGTAACTCATAGTGGATCACAATCCGTTTTATACACTGGCAGATGATCTGGGCAGTGAGCTTTGGGGAAGGGCCTGTACCTGCTTTCAGTTCAGTGAGTGGGGTAGCATCACTACAAGGGAGCCTGTTGAGCGTGGCTCCTCTCCTCAGAGGTGGATCTCACCTGCTGATGTTGCAGTGTGGTACCTTACACAGTCCTAGCAGAAGAGTGTAAACAGTTATCAGGAGATGAAGTAAGGAGAAGGTAAAGTGAGGCTGAGACAGGAGTCTTGAGTTCCATGCCAGCCTGGGCTACACAGCTTTTATACCTTTTTTTTAATGTTGATTTTTTTTCCTTTGAGAATTTTATACAATATATTTTGGTCCTATTTCTCTCCCTCCCTCAGCTCCTCCCAGATCTCGATACCCACCCAACTTCATGTACTTTCTCTCAAAAATAAAAACCCATGTCTGTGTGATTGATATGCCCAGTATCACTCCATTGAAGAAAACAGATTGTTTAGTAGTTATCAACTGTGAAGAGTTTCCTGGCAAGGGGAAGGACTTCCTGCCTCATTTCCACTCCACTGTGTTGGGGTTTTGCTATGCACTGTCTTAAATAAACCCCTAGCAACTTCAGTGATCCTTGTATAAATAAGATGGCGGCTGTTGAGGCAGCTCATTCTGAATTAGCAACTCCCATTAGGACGCAGCCCCGCACTCTGCATTAGACTCCGGAGGCGTCCTTCATGGCGGTGAACTGATCCACATACAAAGCATTGTGTGTTCTGGAATTCTGAATTTGATTTCAGATCTTTCCGAACCTGTCCTAAAGGGCAGAAACACACAGGGTATTCAGTTCTGTGTGAATAAACAAACACCAAAGTGTCTCCCGAGGACTGCTTGGGCCGTGAAGACTGGCTGTTTCACATTAATGCTAAGCAGTCTGAATTCTATCTCCAATTTCCCCTGCACCAACTCATTCAAAGTTTACAGCATGGTGTACCCGCGTGCACGGGAGGCCCATGGAACGCTACTGTAGAAAACAGAGCCAGTGTTCTGTCTCTCCTCACTCTATACATGACCCTGGATAAGTCCTTGTTAGAGCACGGTCTGCAGTCATCGCACCTCCTCTCCCCCTCCTCCCTCTCTCCATCCTCCCTGTCCCTTCCTCCCCTCCCTTCCCCTTCTACCTCCCTATCCCTTCTCCCTTCCTGTCCCCTCCTCCCCCTCCCCCCTCCTCCTCTTCCCCCCTCTCCTCCCCTTCCTCCTCCCTTCCCCTTCTCCCTCCCTCTATCCTCCCTGTCCCCTCCTCCCCCTCCCCCTTCTCCTCCCCTTCCCCTTCTCCCTCCCTGTCCCCTCCTCCCCCTCCCTCTCCTCCCCTTCCCCCTCCCTTCCCCTTCTCCCTCCCTCCATCCTCCCTGTCCCCTCCTCCCCCTCTTCCCTGTGCCCTCCTCCCCTCCCCTCCCATACACCCACCTTCACTGCTGGTTATTGTGCTCTTCAGAATTCTCATTGAAATTTGTTTATTGATTTTTTTAAAACGAAATACATTTATAAAACTATTTTGTTCTCTCCCTTTTGTAGGAGAAGGTTTTCCATGCTTGATGGACAAAACGTCCAGGAAAAATGCTGTGTAATTACATTTAATGTTACAGCTGATTTTATAGTGAACGTAGAATTTTGAGATGTTAGTAATCTACCATGGAACTCCCCTTGCAAGGAGCCCGAGCCCCTCCAAATTGACTTTTCTAGACATCTTGCTGGTGAACTGCAATCTCTCACTGGTCTATCTTTGTAAGGAGAACACAGATTTATTTATGGCTTTTCATTCGGAAGAATTTCCTCCAGGTGCTCAGGGTTGGCCTCTGGGGTGAGTGAGCAAGTCCATAAACACAGGGAGCTTGAAGTAATGAGCCTTGGAGTCTGCCCAGAGAGCCCCTATTTCCTCTTCCTGCCTGCAGGCATGGGGGTGGGGACTGGGCAGCCACAGCCCAGAGGCTCCGGTTAATTTCTTGCAGTTCTCTCCTAAAACCGTGCAAATGTGAAGGAATGGATCAGGATGCCTAACTGTAACAACCGGAAACCCCCTGGGCGTGGGAGCAGCTGAGAGTCCTCCCAGCGACCTCAGAGGGTTTGGATGTGTGTTCCTCTAGGCTTCCCGTGTGCAAATCGATGTCTCTCTCATTGATACCTTTACCATTTGGCCACCTGTGTTATTCTCAGACGCACAACTGAAAGTGCTTCTGCGTTCCATCTTACAGTCAACTCTGGTCCTGTAGTGAAGATAAGAACTCATAACTGTTGGCTAGAAAAGAAAGACTGGGAACTCAGGCTTGAGATGCACAACGCTGTAGAGTCCCAAGGCCACTTCCTTTTCTCTTCTGTCTCCTTAAACTGGCAGGGCCCAGTGGCACCACAGTTCACTCTCAGACCAGCACGGAGAACAGGAATGGGCAAGGCTGGTGGTAACTTGGGAACTGACAATTGAATGTTTCTCCTTTCGTCTCTCTCTTCAGCTAAAAAGAAGCACAGCACAGTGGCTGCCCTTGTCCTGTTCCACCCCAGCCCCACGCAAAGGCTGCAGGATTGCTTCCTGTGGCTGTTTGCTCCCTGGAGGTGGCAGTGCCGCCTTATCACAGGGGCACTGATTAAAGCCAAGGACAGGATCCCGCTTTAATTGGTGTTCTGAGCAGAGGCGGTCTTTCTCATTCCCTTTGTCTCCAAACTGCTTTGTTCCCTCCTGGAGTAACTCCAGGCCCTTCTTCCCTCTCGCCAGTAAGCAGTTAGTAGCATTTAGTAGCATGAATAGCTCAGGGAGGAGTTCTTACCAGAGGACTCTGTTGACTACAGGAGATTCTTAGAAAGCCGCCTGCCGATTCCTGAGGCCCAAGAAACAGAGAAATTTCAGCTGCCTCCAAAGAAAGGCACCCCAGCCTCTCCTTTCATCCTTTGGCCTTGCCGCTGCTGTTGCCGTGTGTGATCGCCCACCCCCTCCGCCACTTCCCACCCCCGAGAAAGAGGGGAACAGTACTTAAAACTTCCTAAGTAATGACCGGAACACAAGCATGCCATTTTGGCCTAGGAAGGAGGTGGAAAGCAAGATGATGCAAAGCTAGGTGTGACCGGCGAGACCCTGGGTGTGCTCCGGGTGGACTGTGGTGTGTGCGTGCACAGAGGCATGCTGGCTTTCCCTCCTGGAGTCTGTGGGCAGCGGTGGTATCCGGGTTTGTTTACATGCTCTTCACTTTAGTTCAGCACCATTTTGCTTTTGTTGTGTTACTAAAATACAGTTTAGAAAGAATTCTTAGTAGGTTAGGACTCTTTTGTTTCTTTCATTTTTTTTTTTTTTTTTTTAAGCTGAACCAGGAACCTCAGCATATAATGTGCTGGATATTTGCTTTGTGGTTTGGGAGAGTCATCTGCTTCCTCCCGCTCCACGGCCATAACTCTTCCAAGCTAATATGGCATCCCTTGAGACTGGAGCTGGAGTTAGCCCGCCCCGTGGAGGATGTGGAGAGTGATAATACTTGGCAGGCTCCCCGCAGAACATTCCAGAGCCGCCCCACTGCCCCGTAGTGCCGCGTAAAAATGAGCACATTGGTATGGGCTCTCTGACAACGTTTATTAGCTGGTTCATAGCTGGCTCGATTATGTGCATGCTAACACAACTCAGGCATTTTTGAGGCAGTAAAACGCTTCACTGCTGACATTCTGAAGCTGGTTTTGATTTTGAAAGAATAATAATACATTTATGTATGAGTGAAGTGTAGTCTTATCACCATTCCAACCAAACCACGTGGCTTAACTGTAGAATGTTTCCATTAACCGTGCTGTATGGGGTGGGCGTTGTATGTCCCCTGTTTCACATGAAGACAGGTTTTAGCTTTTAAACGCTTCTAAATTCCCCCCACATTTGTCAATTTCCTCCTTAACAAGGCAACCCAAATGATCTCATTTTTTAACAAGAAAGAAGACAGTACGCAGAAGTGTAAATGTTCGCTGTGGAAAGTACCCCAGGTTAGATATGTCCGTGCCTCTCGCTCTTGCGTTGTATTTCAGGGACTATTTGATCATGAGTACCCACAGTTCCTAACAAATAGCATTAGGGGCCCCGAAGGCAGAATGGTGTGTGGGCACCGTGTGACTGCCTGTTAGCCCCCAACTTAGCTGTGTGTTCCCGTAAACGATGAGTCCTGTGGCTGTTCAGGCAACAAGAAACACTGCAGTGCTCTGGAAACAACTTCACACGCATAAATTACTAATCAAGACACTCACTGCATAACATAAAGAGCCTTCTCACCCTTCTTTCAACAGTAAACTAAATACCGAGTAATCCAACCCCTGGGTGGGTTTTGTTGTTGTTTGTGTGTTTGTTCTTAGTGACACTTCTTTTAAGGGGCACTAAGACTCTGTCTTATGAGAAAGAAGAGCATGACTTTTGGGTATCAGGGAGGATCTCAGCCGAACAGAAAAGCCAGATGCATCACAGAGCATTCAGACAGGCTCTCACTTTGGAGCTAATAGACCAGATGATGTTCTGCAGGGTGTCCCTCTGCTTCTGTGGAGGTGCCTGGGTCAGTGTGGGGTCCCCTCTGGTGTCCTCACCCGTGGATCTTCATTGGGAAGAAGGCCTCTGCTCAGGCCTTCCATAGGCCCCCTTCCTTCCCCTTGCCCAGGAGCAGTGTCCCACACAGCTCGGTGTGGACATTGTCAGGCTGTGTGCTGACCAGAGAAGCTCACGAGGGCTACTGCAAGGACACTGCCTGTCTTTCCAGCCCTACCCACCCCCAGCACACACCAGGGATGATACAGAGCACCAAGAGTGGTGCCAGGCTGGAGGATAACAGAAAGCTGGAAATTCGTAGGATTCATACGTGTCTTTTTTTTTTAATGGTGTGTGTGTGCGTGTGTGTGTGTGTGTGTATGTATGTGTATGTGTGTGTGTGTGTGTGTGTGTGTGTGCGTGTGTGTGTGTGTGTGTATGTATGTGTATGTGTGTGTGTGTGTGTGTGTGTGTGTGTGTGTGTGTGTGTGTGTGCGTGCATGCATGCAGCATTGCTATTTTAACACAAAATCTGCTTTTGACCTTGAGTTGAAGACCCTACAGTTCATCAGTGGCCAAATAGTTCCTTGGGGGCTTTTTCTCCTCTCTGACAATTTAGATGGGTGTCTGTAGAAAAATTCTGCTGTTCATCTCCCCCAAGGGTGCAAAGTCCTGACTCAGGTGAAAAGCACTGAATACGGCCTAGCCATTCCAGATGCCAGAAACAAGGACTAGTACTTCCTCCAAATCAGTGTTTGTCCAGAGTAGAGAAGGGTTGCATGAACTCTAACATCAAGGTGAGTTAACAGAAGAAGGTGTGGAGCTATCTTTTACAACCTGGCTGTTGTTCACAAGGGTAATTTTTTTTTTAAGCAGCCTCTGTGTAGGTCAGTCAGGTGAGCAGTAGGCCCAGGGATATCTGGCTCTCCTGTGTCACTGCTGGGTAGAAGCGTAAGAGCAGGACCTTTCTGGAGAGGATGTAGAAAGAAGGTATCACCTCTGCTCTCTGTCTCTCCTAAGGGTGTTGTGTATAGGAGCCCAAAAAGCTTAGGAGGAGCGAGCTGTACCGTACTGATCACCTGTCTACCACAGTTGCCCTCCTCAGCCTTCACTTATTAGACCCCCTTTGCTTGGAAGCAGGCAGCCTGGCCATAAGCCATCACCCGCTGTAGACCGCATACTTGGAGAGTCCTGCTCCTCTATCCTTTGGTTGGTTGGAGCTCCTGACAGCCATGCTAGCTCAGGCTCTCCTCCCATGATGGCTCTGCATTGCCTCGCCTCTAACGTATTTTCATTTCCACCCGACAGCGAAGGAGACCCTGTGCATCTGACTAGTCAACTGGGGGATTCTGCCCTTTGTCTCCTTTGTATTTAGTCCCCTTGTGTCTCTATCTGAGACTTCAGTGGTGACATTCCAGAGGACCTCTGAGATGAAATGGCTTTCCAACTAGAAATGCTGTCATCTGGTATCCCTCCTACAGGATAACTCCGAGAGCCATGTTTCCTGATCATATAACGTTCAAGTGTGTCGGAAGAACACTGAGGACCAGTCCTACTGAGAGTTCTCTAGGGGTCCGCAGACCCCAGATCGCTCAGCTGGGGTTGGGTATTCAGGAAGCCACACACAGCATGACCTGGTGACGCAGGCACAAACCAGGTGCATTCTTGTTCACATGCCTGTGTGCATGCACGCTCCCGGGTCTGTGCCTGGTTCTAGCTTTCAGCCTTCATAAAGAAAAGCCACAGCAGTCTTTCTGGTTGCTTTTAATTGATGCCCATGACTTTTTGGTGTTTTGGGACTCAGGGGTCATGAGAGATGGGGAGGGGGCTGGAGGCGCTGCGGTAAGCCCTCCCCTGTGAGTGTGTGGGAGGGTTCTGCCGGGAGCACTGCATCTGTTGCTCGTTTATGTGCATTTTCTCAGGCTGCAGTGACATGTGTTCTTCATTACAGCGTGAGCCGTGGCCATACTGTGCCGGGGCCTCTAGTTCCATCTGGGTTTTTATTTATTTATTTTCTAAAGACAGGGAAATGTATCTTTTTCCCCTTGTGTCTTCTGTGCTCACTTTGTATTTGATGCAGACACAATGTTCACTTGTTTTACACCACAGACCCACTCTGCACCACACTGTAAAGTATGCAGAATGCACTTTGTGTTCTTTCTCCATATTTTCATTCATTACCCGTCTCCAGACTCTGCCTTTGGAAAGATTACTTCCTGTGCTGACATGGCAGCAACATGACAGTCACAGCTTAGCGTGAAGCCAGGATCCTGGGTATGGGGGAAAGGCATAGAATTTGAGCTCACAGTGTGCAGTCTTCACTACCATCCTGAGGGAGCCTCAGCGCTACGGAACACATTAGTTTCCGCCACTGGATGGAAGAGGACTGAACCTATGTAAGAGCAAAGAAATTAGAAGCCAGGCAAGGAAAGGTTTCAGATACTTTCTCAAAGGAGACGATAAACTGTGATCTGGAAAACGACCATGACATGTATCTGTTCTTAGCCACCATTACTGCAGCATGTCATTAAGCAGATGGATGTCTCTTCTTTACTCCCTCAGCTGGTTTTCCATATGTATCACACCATCATCTGCAGTATTTGTGGCCTGTCAGATCATCGTAATCGTGGTATAAGACAAGACATGGTCCCTGAAGGATACATCTGGCAGAATAGCTTAGGTATTGGCTCACTTTTATGTCATCTTGAGAGAATCTCTAGGGCACTGTGGACTTAATTAGGAAAAAAAAAATGATACCTTGATTTTAAAAACAGAGATTTGAAATCCCATCGGAAGAATTTAGACATGCTTGGAATGTTGAGTCAGCTCGGTCTGCTGTCGGGATCCAGCAGCCCACTTCTTCCTCTGCTTGCTGAGTGGTGTGCCGTCTCTGGCTTGGTGTGTCCAGTGCTGCCTGCCTGACACTTCTGAACAGCAGCTCTTCTGCACCAGACTCTTGATAAGTCGGGTACAGAATGCCAGAGGCTGCCCAGCTGGCCTCGAGCCTCAGAAGTACAGACTCAGGGGTCCCATTCTGAACATTCCTACAGTCCTCAGGACAGGACCTGGAAATGAGTCCTTTGCATCAGAAAGTTCTCTCTGGGTTATGCTTATCTTGACGGAAGACTGGGAAGACATCATGGCATAGTTCATTTGACACACGTTCTTCAACACACCCACAGTCAACACCAAGATAGAATAATGTTCGTTGACCAAGAACTGCAGGTTTAGTTCAGCGATACAGTGCCTGCCTGAGAAATGTGAGAATTGGATATTGTTCCCAGTGTGTGCGCGTCACACACACACACACACACACACACACACACACACACACACACACACACACTATCATTTGGGGATACTGCAAGAGAATTTGAAATGTGAGACAGATGTTTACTGGAACATTTTCCAGTGTTGAATGTATGCATCTTGTGGTGGCCCTGCCTCCCCCTCCGTGACTTGGCTGTCAGCAGTTGCCCCATGTGTGTGCGTGGTTGATGAGATATGGGTGAAGGGAGCCTGGTCAGCAGATGCAGAGGATTGAGAGGCCACAATCATGCAGTCCCAGCTGCTCTTCCCACGCGGACCTTGATGAGGCCCACCTCCCTCCATTTTCCCTGCATTCCTACTTGCTGTTTGCAGTTTATTTCGCTTTCTTTGTTTTTGTTTTTGTTTGGTTTTTCAAAAACACGAATATTACCTCATCTATCTGTTAGGTTATATTTACAAAAGGCTTTTTAGTAATCTCTACACACAGGAGAAGGAAAAATCATTATCCTTTTACATCTCAAGAAACTAAAGCAGAAAAAGGCCAGTGGGCTTTAAAGGCACTTAGACCCTCCAGGCGGCAGGCATGGTGGAGCTCCAGCCCCATAGCCTGTCTGCAGCTGTCTGCAAATGAGCAACTCCTCAGCAAATGCTTGCAGGACCCTGGCATGTGCCTGTCAGGCCCAAGCCCCCAGGTCTCCTGCCCGCATACAACTGCACACCCCCCTCCACCCCTCTTGGGTGCTACTGAGACTGTGAAGCCAAAGAAATGTAGATTTGGGCGAGTCATTTTCAAGCTCAGAGTGTGCAGTACTTAATTCTAAAAGTTTACTAAAAATCCTCAGCGTCCATTGTTGCTCCTTTACACAAGCGGAGTCTCGGACCTTTGCCCACTGGGGAAGTGGAGAGAAAGCAAGATGGGGGAAACTCAATCCTCCTTAGTCTGCAGCTAGCGGGATGTGATCCTTTTTTTTTCTTATATGTTTAAAGAGTTTTTATTAATCACAGATGTCCAGGTTTACAGACTGGGAGTAGAAATCTTCCTCCTCCCCTTGGGGTCTGGCCCTGTGCACACATGGTAAAACCCTCCCTCCCATGTGGAGCTGGATCCTTGGCCTTCCTCTTCTGGCTTTCTTCTGCCTTCACTTTAAAAGGAAATCATGACAGCCCTTGTGTGACCTCAACCTCAGCCAAGAGACCCCTTGGGATTCCTCCCTAAGCCTGACCAGCAGGCAGCGTTGCTTTTCTGTGTGCACACCTGCGTGGATCTTTAAGCCTGCTAGGATCTCTTTATGCTGAACTTCATTCTTTATAATAGGGGACAAATTTCTTTTAAAATAGAAAAATAATCAAGCCACTATCTAGGTCGTTTTGGCCATGCATTTTAGCATTTCCTAGACACGGTGCTAGGCTTGCCATTGACTCCTGTTATCCATGAATTCTGGGTATTGTCAGGGCACTTGCTGTTTGTGTAAATACAATACACCCATTTCTGTACCACCAGGGAATCCTGGTGTCCTGTACGCAGCTTGTTAGAGTGTATCAAGCTGCTTCAGCTCACTCTTATTGTTTCTTGAGTCCATTGCTGTCCTGTAAGGTGTGGAAACCCAGCTGCACCAGTCTAGATCACCCCTGAGAGAGCAAAGCCCAGACACAGGCCTCCAGACCGGGGCTTTCTGGGACACCCGTCATAGATCTTATTCTGTGCTTGGAATAAGAGGGAGAGGAAAGCCTACCTTCAAACCAGGCGAGAGCTAAGGGCTTCCCTACAGTCGTGGAATGGTAGCGTCCGAGTGCAGAGCACAGCTGAGACCAGAATGTGGGACTGAAAATGGGACACACAATAGCGGAGGTGTCTGTCAGAGCTGCAGGGTCAGCTTCATCCCGAGCCCTTTCTCTGCCCCTGTGCAGCGCTCCCCTTGATGGTGCTACTTACACGCACCAGGCCTGGCCTCTGTCCCAAGAAAAAGCAGCTCATAGCATCACAGGTAGAGATGGGATCACAAGAGTCTGCTTGACCTGGTTTTCAAATAAGTGAAAACTCACAAGCGTGTAAGCTTCACTTGAAGCTAGAGATCACTTGTAGTTATCACGGAACTGACCACAATATGCCATACTCCGAGTATCACTGTCCACAGTGGTAGGCTTACATTATCAATCGGTGTCCTTGGGTTGGGCAAACAAAAACAAGGATAGCCTGTGACCCGTGTTTTGCTCGTCTAGTCATCCTTATTGTGCATGTATTTACTAAGCCCTGAGATGTACCAAACAGCCTAGTAGCAGTTAAGCTCCTGCCCATACAGAGCCTGCCTTGACGCACGGGTGTACAGCTAAGGAGTCTCCTCCTGGGTGGACTTAACTGGCCACATGGATTCTATAGAGTTGGGAGGGCATGAACCTGGGAAAGGTGCCTCACCCTTGCTGCTGTGTCACTCTTGGGTAGCAGACACTCGGGCTCCAGGTTTGATCGCCTCCTGACAGTCCATTGGCTGTAATGGCTAGAACCTCTTAAGAAAGACAACTGTGTCCTGACCAGTAAACCAGGGTCTTTCCAAAGGGACTGCACTGTAGGCTCTGTGCTGAGTGCGGAACTGCTACCTAGACTGTGCCCAGGGACACTGGAGAGCACACATCCGCTACAGAGATGCCATCACAAGCTCAGATCTCTAATGGATTCAAAATGGATACCAGTGGAGTTGGTCTGCTGGACAAAACTGGTTCTTCAGATAACCAAAACAGTAGCAGATACTTCACTGAATTCTGTTAATGATCTCATTTGTTTAAATGAGAGCTTTTAAAAATACTGACTTATGCGTTATGTCACATCCTAGCACAGAGTAGATACATGGGCTAGTATGGCCTACAGATTTAGGCAGAGAATTTTGTTCCATTAAAACACACACACATACACACAATGTATTATTACAGAGAATCAAAAGCATGGGGGATTTGACATTATACTTATGAAGTGGAAGGAAGAATTATCTGGTTATTTTTCCCATTGCTAATATCTGTAATTATGACTCTATCCGATATGTGCCGGGTACAGTAGGACATCTGCTAGCCTTAAAGACAAATGGGAATATTTTCCCTGTGTATCTTCAGACTTCTGAAATGAAAGACTTTCAAAGCAAAATTGAAAGTTCAACACTTTGGTTTCCTTCTAAATCCATAATAGCTGCTAGCACTCGGAACATTTTTCTCTCCAGTGAAGTATAATAGTCTCACACAGTGACATAATACATCGGAGCTCAGAAGAAAGGCTTCTTCTTCACGTTCACCACGGCACACCCTTTGTGTCCACCTGCTGTTCACACGTATTGGATTTAAAGATGCTTAATTGAATCAGGCGCGATGGCATGCGCTTGTAATCCCGATCCATCTAGGAGGCGGGGGCAAGAGCACTGTGAGGTGGAGGCCAGTCTGAACCATAAGCAAAACCTGGTCAGGAAAACAAAATGTCTTCAACATTAGCTTAGTAAAGTACCATGTGACATATGGATCACCAGGTCCTCCATCTCTGTGTCATTTATATGGTCGCCGTACAAAGAGGCCTGAGCTGAGGACTGTTGGTTTCTGCACTCTTAGATGCCAGGCAGGGATACTGACCCAAAGTTCTCATCTTCTCCTGCCCCTTGTGGGTTATGCCTGACAATGGGCTGGTGTGAACACAGCTTAATAACTCTCGCCAAAAAGCAAAATAAATAGAAAATACATGCATACCTATGCATACACATGCCGACTGTGTGATACATGGACAAACAAGAGTTATTTCTTAGCATACATTGATAATTTTGAACCAGTTTGCCTTTGGGGAGAAAAGTCCAAGTTTTAAGGCACGAATGATTCATGGTGGGTCATATCCTCTATCTGCCTTGGGCAAAGAAATAATGGGATAGCAATTAGAGGAGCCTCCCTGTCTCTAGTCCTGTCTAAAGCCCTAGTGGGAGCTGTTATCATGGCTTCTAGGCCTAACACTCTAGAATAGATATACTGAACCTAGCGGTCTTTGGTGGCACAAGGCAAAGAGCCTGTGCAGGTGCGTGTAAAAGGGGGCTTTCAAAGATTAGTGGCCATAAATTTTTCAGACTTCAAAGGGTCTAAAAAAAATAAGCACTTGGCCGATGGTCATCTTCATTATTACATCTCCTAAAAGAAATCATTCAATTCCGTGTTACTCTGGCAGAGCCCCCATGTCAGGTGCTTGGAGAGTAACCACTTGGCTCCTGATTGCTGGTTTTCAAGTTTACGGGAACATTTCCCCTAAGTCTGGATCTGTTTGATCATTTTCCTCTTGCAAGCCTATCAGCCCTGAGTTGACTTCATTGGGTCGGTTCAGACAGACGGATAGAAGGAAGGGGTTGAGACAGACAGATAGAAGACAGTTAGATAGACAGAGTAACCGATATTTACTGATAGTGTATCAAACTAAACAAAACAAATCGTGTGCCTGGATCTGTGCAGTGGCCACACTGGTCTTCAGGGTTGGTGACGAGCTACCTTAGGGACGCGCACTGCCTCTGTAGTAGAAACCCAGCTGGTTAGTCTCCCTAGGAGAGAGAGGTATGGGTCCTCTCCTCTCTGTTTCAGCATCTAGGTAAAGACAGCAAAGTTCCCATAACCCACTGCAAGTCCGTTAAGGTGGGGGGAACTTTTGTCACATCCAGTGAAGCACCTTCTTTCTTTCTTCTCATCCCATCAGACTCGCTGTCCGTCTCCAGTAATGACGCCAGCCCACCGGCCTCTGTGGCTTCCCTTCAGCCCCACATGATCGGAGCACAGAGTTCACCAGGTCCCAAGCGGCCCGGCAACACCCTGCGCAAGTGGCTCACAAGCCCCGTCCGGCGGCTCAGCAGTGGCAAGGCCGATGGACATGCAAAGAAGCTGGCCCACAAGCACAAGAAGAGCCGGGAGGTCCGGAAGAGTGCGGATGCTGGATCACAGAAGGATTCGGATGACAGCGCCGCCACCCCGCAGGATGAGACCATCGAAGAGGTGAGTCTGGGCAAAAGACTTGGGCTGCGGTAAGTCACTAAGTCACGGTGATTGCAGTAAGTCACGGGTGACCGTAAGGCATAGGGTCCGGGGGCTCTGGACTCTACGGAGGCCTTCTGATGTTTTCTTTCTTTCAAGTTAAGAGTAGTTGCTGTCTTGGGGAGTAATGGATTTGGTTTGCGGAAAGCACCCATGTCCCACAGCCCCGTTTAGGTTTCTGTTTTGCAGTCTGTTAAGTGCTGGGACCGGCTGATTGCTGGAAACGCCATTTGACTGCTTTTGTTGACCACACGGGACTCGACATTTTTCCAGTATCACCAAAGTGGAAACAAAACGTCCAGGATATTTTTCCCTTCCTCTTTTGTCTCAGGAGGCTCTGAGTTAGACCATCTTTCATGTCACCAGGGCGTCCTCAGCACTGGCAGGGCCAGTAGGGATTTTAACTTGGTTTCTTCCAAGTTCTGCACAGACTCCAAAAACAAAAACCAGTGTCACATTTGTTTTGTTTTATTGTTTCATGTGTTTTCTGTTTTTTACTTTTTTTTTTTTCACCAAACTTTCTTTTGCTGAATTTTTACCACAGTATGGAGGTCATTATGTATTCATACATCTATTTTATAAATCTGCGTTGCTCACTAAAGCTAAAACTCAGATTTTTTTCATGCAAACAGAGGAAACGAATACGTGTTTGATCCCAGCCTCACTGTGTTCTTCTGTCAGAAGCCCAGAGTCTAGCCTGTAACCCAGGCCTTCTTGTCATGGTCCAACATGAACAAACAGTCATTGCTTTAATTTCAGAGAGGACGGAATGAGGGCCTCAGCAGTGGTACACTGTCGAAATCCTCGTCCTCGGGCATGCAGAGCTGTGGAGAAGAAGAAGGCGAGGAGGGCGCTGACGCGGTACCACTGCCTCCGCCCATGGCCATCCAGCAACACAGCCTCCTTCAGCCGGACTCGCAGGATGACAAGGTAAGGGACAGCCCTGTGCACCCAGGCCAGCACATTTCAAAGGCTGGGAGACGGGGGTGTGGGGGAAGGAAGGCACTGGAAGCCTGGTGCTTTCCCAGCGGTCAGCTTGTCTGTATCTCAGAAGTATGAATAACAAGTCCATTTTGAACAAGCACGAGGCCAGCATATGTTGCTGTCTACTACATGGGCATGTAAATATGTTCAGTGTATTTTAATGATGCTGCAGCAATTGCTGCTCTCAAAGTAATTTTTTAACATGCTGGTTAGAGTCCCGGAGAGAGAAGTCTCATGCAGCCTGCCTGAACACAGCTTTCAACACACAGTAGGCCACCATGTTTCCTCCAGAATAGGTTTTTGCACATGGCTTTCTGGTTAAAATAAGCTTGTGTTGCTCTCCAGTCACTTTCCCCAACATGCCACGTGTGCTTGTGGGATTAGAACCCCCACAAGTGCATTGTCACAGAGCACTAGGAGTCAGCCTGAGAGCCGTGTGGCTGTCTGCCCGTGGTTGTCTGAAGGCTTCAAGCCTCATCCGTCTGTCTCCCTTCACTTTTACCATTTTAGATTATTTTTTCCACCCCAATTGTAAAATCTCAAAAATAAAATATCAAAAAAAGGAAGCCTAGTAAATGAAGCTGCACACCCTTGCTGCCCCCTGGTCCCATCGTGACCGACCTTGTCTGTTAGCAGCTAAAATAGAGCTAGGAAGTCATGGCCGGGATTCGATACTGTTCTTTTGTTTTGTGTTCTTTGGCCAGGGTTCGATATTGTTCTTTTGTTTTCTGTTCTTTGGCAATAACTAAGTTTCCTGAATAAAAGAGATGTGCCTTCAGCATTTTTTCTTCACATTTTTTTTTCCTTTTCCCTTCCTGACTCCCTTATTGGTATTGTCCGTCACTTGCTAGATTTATCAGCCTTTATTTGACAACGGGAAGATGTGCTGCAGTCATTGGTTAGCAGCAATGAGGCTCCCACACTCGATGCTTAGTCTTAATTCACAGCACACAGCTCCACAGGCCACACACCCTCTGCCTCCCACAGTTGAGCACGGCCAGAGTGCTGTGGATCTGAGCACACTGGTCCTGAGCTGCGGGGCCACGCTTTGGTTTGCCCCCTTACAGCTGAGTGTGATTCTTGGTGCAGACCAGTCTGAGAGAGAAGGCGAAAGCTCACAGTCTGGCCAGGGAACAGGCTGTGTGGGTGTTGTGACAACTCAAGCTGTTTTGTAACCATCTAAACTAATCGCTTTTTCAAAGCAGGACAATAAATTTCTTAAATCTGGGTGATTATCCAAGCAATGAGGCACAGGCCTTATTGGCTTATTTCCCTCCCTTAAAAGGACTAAATTGCCAGAGTCTTGTTTACTGTAATCATTTACTGTTTACCGTGAAACCTGGTTGGGTATTATCAGTAGCAAATCTTCATTTACAAAAATCTAGCAATGTTCCCAGACAGTCTATTATCTTGAACTAATTTTTTGTTTTGTTCTGTTTTCTCTTTCTGTAAACGTCCACTGCAGCATTACGTTGATTTGTGTTCTGTGTCTGTTTTGGCTCAGTTTCCTTACCTTTCCATTTGAATTTCTTTTCTTCGTTTCGTTCATCTCATATTCCAAACTTCATCAGAGCAAACCAGCGTTTGTTTCGTAAAGTGCGTACTTTGGTCCACATATGTAAAAGCCTGTTGTAAAAATCTGTTATCTGTCCACTGTGAGAAATGCATCTCTCAGACAGCCAGCCACGTGTCGCATGCATCTCTGCTGCCCTTAATATGAAGCAAGGTTCATATTACTTATGCCCCTCAATCCCCAGCTACTCCACAGCAGAAGTAATCTGCAAACAGTGTTTGCTAATTACTGAAACTCAGCTCAGTGGCCCCTCCCTCAGCCTCCCTGACTGTCACCCCCTGATGCCCTCGATCTAGCCATAAGTGGCATCTCATAGCTTGTGAGGCCTCAGCTCTTCTGTCCTCTGCAGTAATCATTGGGGAATGGATGGCACAGGAAATGGTGAGCTTGTCCCCCTCCCCCACCTGGGTACTGCACCCTGGCTCCCTTCCCTTTCTTAATCCTGTAAACACAGCCAAGCCATTGTTAGTAGCCCCATTTCGGTTTCTTGATTATTTGGGGATTCACCCATTAGATCTTAAGCCTCTTTCTCTCCTGCTGACCGGGTTCTGTCTCTCTCTCCATAGCCTAGAGCCTAAGCCAGCACTTGTAGAGTTACAGTTAGTATGCCCCCCATGCCCAGTCACCACTCAGAAAAACATTACGATGTTACATGACTGTGGATTAAAAACAGACAATGTCTGCTTCCCACATGGATCCTAGACAGGTTTTATTTAATGTTTCATGTCAGAATATTGTAAATATAAAAGGATGACTCTAAATAAATGCAAACAAAGACAAACTTGTGGTCTTTTTGTCTGGACTTACTTTAAAAAAAAAAAAAAAAAAAGCAGCAGTTTACAAGGGAGTTCTGTCTGCCCGGCTACTAACGAGAGACCTCTCCTCCCCGTCCTTTGTCTTAACTTCTCCCATAGGCCTCTTCGAGGTTATTAGTCCGCCCCACCAGCTCCGAGACTCCCAGCGCAGCTGAACTCGTCAGTGCAATTGAAGAACTCGTGAAAAGCAAAATGGTAAGGCTTCTCAAGCATGTGGGTCACTCTCCTGCCTGTGTACAAATGCTGTGGATTGCAACTACGGCTAAGCACTGCTCTCACTATGACCAGGACTGCATCTGGGGTCTGCTCTATCATCCTACGGTCCATCGGTGGTTTGAAGGACTCATAGAACTCAGAAAAGCTGTGGCTCTAACAGTTGCAGTTTATTGCAGGACAGAGCTCAGGTTAAAATTAGCAAAGCAAAAGGCTGCAGAGGGCAGGATCCAGGAGATAGCAGGTCCCAGCATATAAGCATCTTCACATGAACACAGAACACTCTGCACTTACATAGAGCAAAAGAGAACATGACAGCTATAGTGGTTTATCTGGGCCTCAGTGTTCAGTTATGTATGCTGGTCTACTACCTGCTGGGCTGAGCATCTACTCTGAGATGCTCTGTGAAATAGCCCCCTCTCCACCTCTCCTCCCCCTCCCCCCACCACACAATTGCATTTAAAATAAGGGTTTCTCAATGACCTTCCCATAAAGCACGGCAGTAGGAGAGGATTTCAGTGATGCACTGCAAATCCCTGAGGTCTCAGCACTCCAGCTTTGGGGCAGCTCATACTGGGGCTTCTTTGTCATCCACACACATGTGTGTAAGGGACCAGTGGGTGCCACAGCCAGGGTGACAATCCAGAGTGTTGCAAAAGATTATGACCCCGTGTCCTCATCAGATTTTCTGCGTCCTGTCTGGTGCCATGTCAGGCAGGTTACACCTGAGAACAGGCCTCCAGGAGTCACCTGAGCCTCTGTTTTGGGTCCTGACAGCTGCTGTAGTCATGAGGGCATATCCCTGTGGGCATAGATGAAGGCTTTGACTACTTTGCTCTCTCCTGTCTTTCTCTTTTTCCTCATTATTCAAATAAACAGAGTTCAGTCTAATGAGCCCCAGCTGTCTAGTCTGTACAGGGCAGAATGTCCTCTGTCACCCCCAGTCTTGGCTTCCTGTTGTCACCCACCTGATCCACAAGCATGACGCAAACCTGACACTTACAGAAGAGCGTGTACTTCCAATAAAGGTCATCTGCTATTTATTTGTCAGAGTGCAATATTTGGATCAGGCTCCATTTGTTAACCAACAGTGTCCTGATTTTCGTAAAGAAGAGCTGTAGATGGTGTGATTTTACAGCTCTGTGGGCTTCCTTTAATGAGGTTGCATGCACAGACCTGTGTCATCAAAGGTCCATGATGATGAAGAGTCTGTCCCCATTAAGGGAAGAGAGCAGAGCACACGGTAGCAACTGCACCTTACTAGCAGCAGCTAAGTAAATGAAGCTAACAGTTCCTGCACTTTATTGTTCTATTTCTCTAGTGATAAAAACCCTTCTGTGGTCTAGCTGGAAGCTTGGGGTCAGGGAAGGGGGTTAAAGATGCTATAATCCCTAGGCAGCTAAGCACTCAACAAGTCAGGTAAAGAAAGAATTGCTAAGCAGGAATTAGAAGGCCTCCAGTTGTTAACCACTGCCAAATTATCTTTATTTTTCTTTTTTTCTTTTATTTATTCTTCTCTCACATATTAGATCCCAACTATAGTTTCCCCTCCCTCCCTTCCCCCCAGTCCCCTCCCTTTACCCCAGATCTACCCCCCCATCTCCTCTCAGAAAAGAGCAGGACTTCCAGGAACATCAATCAAATTCAGAAATGACAGTAAGAGCAGGCACGTGTTCTCACATCAAGGCTAGGTGAGGCAACCCAGTAGGAGGAAGAGGGTCCCAAGTACAGAGTCGGGGTAGCCTCCACCCCCACTGTTATAGATCCCACAAGAACACCAGGCTACACAACCATAACACATGTAGGGGACCTAGCCTATGAATCTGAACCCACCTAGGCTCCCTGATCTCTGAATCCACCTTCAAACTCCGTGTGGGGCTCTGCAATGGGAAAAGCGTGTGAGCAATCTTGGGGAATGTTACACAGAAGTTGATTAATATTTTTATTCTAATTTTGCTGTTTACCTAGCTACTCTGACTCAATATGGCTTGTTGTTGATTTTGCTGTTGTAACGATTTATGTTTTTATTTTATGTGAGCATTTTTGCCTTCCTGTATGTGTATGCACCACATGCAGTGCAGTGCCTGCAGAGGCCAAAAGAAGTCGTCTGGATCTCCTGGAGCTGGAGTTCTGGATGGTTGTGAGCTGCTAAGTGGGGTCTGGGCATAGAAATTGAGTCCTCTGCAAGAGCAGCGAATGCTCTCAACCGCTGAGCGTCTTTCCAGCCCCTTCTTAATAATGCAATTTGGTCTGTAGTTAGAAATCTTGTAATTTTCCTGTCACATCCGTTGTATTTGTCTGACTTAGATTTTCTTCCCTGTCATCAGCCATCATGGACTGAGGGCAGTCAGCACTGTTCATTTGCTACGTTTCTTCCAGGCGCTGGAGGATCGCCCCAGCTCTCTGCTTGTTGACCAGGGAGACAGTAGCAGCCCATCCTTCAACCCTTCCGATAATTCCCTCCTCTCATCCTCCTCACCCATTGATGAGATGGAAGAAAGAAAATGCAGCTCTCTGAAGAGAAGGCAGTAAGCAGCATCAGCCACCACACCTTCCCACTTCCCTCCCAGTTACACATGCACTCACGAGTACCTGCCTCTGTGTGTCTGTCTGTCTGTCTGTCTGCGTGCCTCTGTGTGTGTGCATATTGTGTGACTGTGTGTGTGCATACCTGCCTGTTTGTAGTGTGCATGTGCATGCATGCATGCATGCCTGTGTGTGAATGCATATGTGTTTATGGGTGGGTGCGTGCCTGTCTGTATGTGTGTGTATGTGCGTGCTTCTGTGTGTGTGCATATTGTGTGACTGTGTGTGTGTGCACATGCCTGCCTGTTTGTGATTGTGCATGTGCACACATGCATGCATGCATGCCTGTGTGTGTGTCTGTGTGCCTCTGTGTGTGTGTACATGAGTGCCTTTGTGTGTATGTGTGTGTGTATGCCTATGTATGTGCGTGCCTGTGTGTGTGTGTGTATGTGTGTGTGTACATTGTGTGACTCTGTGTGTGTGTGCATGCCTGCCTGTTTGTGAGTGTGTATGTCTGTGTGTGTGTGTGTCTGTGTGCCTCTGTGTGTGTGCACATGAGTGCCTGTGTGTGTATGTGTGTGTGTGTATGCACGCGCACGCGTGCGTGTGTGTGTGAACATAGTAAGCCATAACTACAGTTTCTATTGTTCTCCCTGCCTGTTATGTTTTACAAATGAGAACATTTCATGACAAGAATATTGTCCGTGGTTTGTAATGAGAAACTCCTACACTTTCTATTGTTTATGTAGCAATGAAGGAAAAAGAAGGCAATATAAAATTAAATAAATTTGAAATTAGTCAAAATGTGAGTATTTTAAAATGTAACTTAGTGGCAGTGTTTCTCAATTCTGGTAAAATCACTTATGGCGATGAATATCCTGAGAATTAACACCAAAGGATTATGCTTCCTCTGGGTGAGAGGTATCGTATGTTGCATGGGTAACAAGCTGGTTTGGATCAATAATAATAAGCTCTAGTGACTTAAGGGCACCAGGCATATGGAATGTTCTTGGAACATTTATGTTACATACGTATGCATATACATACATAAATACAGCCTGCTAAGTCCAGTTAGTGTTGTTTGTGGTCAGCCCTGAGATCGTATACACATAAACCACATCACTCGGATGGCTAAGTTTCTCTTTCTCTGCTCTTAGTTTCTGATAGTTCTTTGACTAAGCTTGGGGCCTTATACAACCTCCCCCTCCATACTGGCGTGTCCATTGGTGTTATCATTGGTCCAGTCTTGCTCAGGTGGCCATGGTGTTGAGGTATCAAGAGTGATGCTTCCCTGACATTTCTAGGAGGCACAACCTGGCAGCAGACTTCCTTCCTTCTCTGGCTTTTATAGCCTCACACCTTCTTCCGCAGTGTTCCCTGAGCATGAGATGCAGGGTGTGTCGTGGATGTGTCTCTGGTGGTTGGACACTGTTGACAGCTCTCAGGTGTTCTCTGCATTTTGGCGAGCTGTGGTTTTCTATAATGGTCCCCACAGCCGTAAAGAGAAGTTCCGTTGATGAGGAGTGTGAGTTAGACTTATCTGTGGGGATGAGGCTAAGTATTTAGAATATTGGCTTAGGAAAGTGGCAGTAGGGGGTTTTCCTCTAAGATCCATAACCTCACGAGCCCCAGCTCATTGGCTAGGTTTCCAATGCCAGGCATGTTTTCCCTTTGCTGTGTGGTCCTTAAGTACAGTAGAGCTGCTGCTCATCATGCACCTCCAGGGATACCTTCCCATGCCGGTCATCCCTGTTGTTCAAAAGCATGTGGGCAGATCATTGATTGTGTCCCTCCATAGCACCCTCTGGTACTGTGAAATCCTGTTGTCGGGTAGAGGCTTTCAGGAGAGATCCAGCTCAGAGCCTCTGCCTCCTATGTCCCAAGTGAATGGTGGCTTCAGCAATAGAGACTTGTCTTTGACTTCTGGGGATCTACCAACTGTCTGAGGGATGTTCTCTTTTATCTAAGCACCCTTGGCTGTTACAGACAGAAACATTTCAGTATCATGCACACACTCTAAATGTCCAAAACTTTAAAACTTCTGTCGACTGAAGTCTAAAATAACTTAATTAAAAGACGGCTGCACCCCCTAATGCCACACCTTGGCAACAAAGTTGCACCTGTGCTTCCTTTTCATTTTCTGCTACCATGGTACTGTGTCTGCTGGAGTGACTGGCTGATAAGCTGCTCCTGCTCTGGTCTTACTCCGTCAGACCCAGCTGTGTAAGACTGATATAGTATTGTACGGTCTTAAGAGAACCCAGTCTCACAAAAGCAAATTTGTATAGGATAATTCCTTCAGAAAACAGATTCTGTATTTCTCCTTTTTTCCAGCTATGTTTTGCAAGAATTAGTGGAGACAGAGCGAGACTATGTGCGGGACCTTGGCTGTGTGGTTGAGGTACGTGTCTTCAGAAACTTCATAGCCCAGATCATCCAAAGAGGTACTGTTTTAAAAAGCAGAAGGGTAATACTTTCCAGAAAGCCTTAAAGAAATGTGGCTAGCCATCTTAGCAAGCTGGACACAATTCTAAAGAATTTTTTTGATATAATATACCTTGCTATATATTTTGATATAATATACCTTGCTATATATATAATTAAGATTTTAGTTTATTACAGCCAAAAATCTTGTGATTTTTGTATTGAAATGTTTCCTTTCATTATTTCAAAAGATTGCCACAGAAACACAGTAATATTGGCTGAAAACTCAGTATGGCCGAGCTATGGATTCAGCCCGTTCCGAATCCACATGCTGCTAACGCTGGCCTGTGCCTCTACCAGGGTATTTGTTCATGACTTTGCACAGAATGGCCCTGCCACCATTTTCAGTCACAAGCATTGACTGAGCACTTTGTAACTACAGCACAGCCACCGCCTTCTGCACTAGTCAGTTACAGGCAGTTCACCGTCAGGCCTTGGTTGACTGGGTGGACGGGTGGCTCATTGGTTCGTTGGTTGGTTGGTAGGTATTTATATTGTATTCTTCAGCCTAGGCTAACTTGGGAGTCACAGTGTAGCCAAGACTGTCCTCAAATTGTGTCCACAAATTCAGCTGTGCCCTCCCGCCCTAGCCTGTTGGATACTATACATGTGAGCAACCACGTCCAGATCAATTTTCTTAGCCCTTGTTTCAGTGTTTAGCTAAGGCTGGTCTTGAACTCATAACCCTCTTGCCTGTAGTTCCCAAGTGCTGGTTTTACAGATTTGTGCCACCATCCCTGGCTCTAAAGGAGAGATATTTTTATAATATAAAATGTTTTTATTTTTCTTTCAGCTTTGCAGATCTATACAAACTAAATCTCATTAGAATCGAAAAGATGGGGTTTTTTTTCAAAGTGTAGGGTCTTGCTGGTAGCCTAGAATGGCCTCACGCTCTCTCTTCCTGCCTCAGCTACCCAGGCCCCCTAAGCTACACACCATATCCAGCTGGACAGAAAATGTACAGCACACTTTAGTTCTCGAGTTAACTGACCTCGTTAACAAGCAGTTTATAGAAAGAACATTGCGAAAGCCTTCTTTAATATGCTATGTAACAATCTCAAAACATCAGTTCCTAAAAATCTTAAAAGAATGAGGGACTTCTTCAGACTGACCAACTCTCTGATATTTAGTAGCTAGCTAGGAGTGTTTGCTTTCTGAAACCATTTACATATTTTAATGGTTTAGGTTCCTTAGAAGAATTTTCATGTATTTGTAAGTGTTCCATAGTTCGAGGAGTGGTAATTTCAGCAGTGAATATAACCATTTATTTGAAGCCATGGTAAGGACACTTTCCATGCAGGTTTTGATTTGTTCTTAAACAAGACAATGTGTGTCTGTGTGGTGTGACTTCAGTCCCGTACCTGATGCAGACGTCTCATGCGTGAGTTCATCCGCACACATTGCTTTGCAGGGCTACATGGCACTTATGAAAGAAGACGGCGTTCCTGACGACATGAAGGGGAAGGACAAGATCGTGTTTGGCAACATCCATCAAATTTATGACTGGCACAGAGAGTACGTAAGACCCCGGCGTGCATGATGCTGTGTCCGGCCTGGCCGGGGCTAAAGGAAATGTCTGGAACCTGTGTAGCATCCCAGAAGGAGTCTGAGCTAAGGACAAAGTGCTGTGCTGTTGTAGCATTTCATGGCATGGGAAAGATTCATATGTTTTTCATGCTCTTCTATGCCAAGATGCCAGGTCCCTGAAGAGAGTCAGTCTACTTGGGGTTAGGACTTACCACTGTGAGCCATTTTCTTCCCCTCTGCATTAATTAGATTTTTATCATTGTAACCAAGATACCCGACATAAATAACTCTGGAGCGAAAGATTGTGGCTTATGGTTTCAGAGGGTTTGGTCGGATGGCTTGGCACCATGAGACATGGCAGCAGGAGGCTGGCTGAGAAAGACTCTTCACTTCCTGTTAGACAGGAAGCACAGAGTGAGATGGAATAGCAAGGATAATATACTCCAGAGAACTAGTCTCAGTGACTTCCTTCTTCCAGACAGTGCCTGTCTTCTCTCGTCCCCACAGCATCCCCAGACAGTGTCACTAACAGGAGACAAGCCTGGGAGGACATTCGTATTCAGACCAACTGCTGGCCCCAAAGACCCTTGGTCATGTCCGTCAGTCCAGCTTCAAGAGTTCTCAGAGTCTTCTGAACTCAGTGAACTTACCTGTTTATCAGAAAAGTAACCAGAAAGTTTCATACTTGTAACACATGGGGCACAGGGTTAGCATCCCATTCCAAAGGAGGAACAAAGAGATAGCAGGGAAGAATTAGACCAGAGGGAAACTGGAACCCCAATTCATGTAGATCCATATGGAGCACACCGTGGTGTGGCCTTCCCATTTGCAGCCCACAAAGCTGTTCTCTTGGGCTGATTTTTTTACTGCTGCAACTTTTCTTGGCTCTTCCTTGCAGCTTGCCATTACTGTCATAGCTTTCTTGCATTTCCCTCCCTGGCTCTTAGTTGGGAACCTGACCCTAACACACATCTCTGGCCTCCCATCTGGAATCTCAGTTAAAGCCCCTCTAACCGGTTATACTTGCACTCTTCTTGCAAGAGTCTGCTGACAGCTTGAGCTGTCTCCTGCCCTGCTGGGAACATGGCTGCAGTAGTCTCGATATTCTTGGCTAGCTAATCCAAGGGAAATGCCTTTCTAGGTAGCCCTGTATGAACAAGTACCTCAGCAGCTCTTTGGGGGGGGGGGGGGCAAAAAAAAGTCTTTGAAATGAGTTAACCTTTCATTCTCTTGAGCCTACCATAACTTGAGACTGGCTAACTCTTGTGCTGCCTTCAGGGCCTCTTTCCATATTGACCCAGTGCAGAGAGGCTTTTAATGGCTTTCTCTTTAATGACCTTGTGTGGACTTAAAAATGTTTTCTTTCTTAGCCAAACTGCATATTTTTTAAAATCTTTCTGCGCCTCTTATTCCCCCTTCTCATAATAAACCTGGCAAGAAGCAACCTGTACCGACTATGCCACAGCCTATCTGCTACACTCCCTTGGGATTTTCTCCACCAAATGTATTAGTTTATTTCTTTTGCATTCAGCCTTAGGCTGGTGGTAGCTCAGTGGCAGATCACAAGTCTCTGTGTTCAGTCCCCAGCACCATCAAAGCAGGTTCACCCTCATCAGGGTGTATTGGACATACTGTATAGTGTAGCCGTCATCATCAGAACATAATGGGAATGGCCTTTAACCCAGTTCCCCGGAGAGTCCTCTAGAACCTTATGCGTGCATCTTTCCTATGTGTGTTTCTGTCAGTATTCTGCTCCTTTGATTCCCGACTAGAGGCGCACAGTATGCTCTGTGCTTAGTATTCTGGGGCTTCTATAGCCCACCATCTCCAGACATTTCCAAATTCTGTCTACAAACCAGTTCCAGACACACCGAAGAGCTACCTGGTGAGGCTGCTCACAGCAGCATCAGGTCCTTTAGGTACCAGCTCTCCAAATTAGAGTCACAGAAATTCCTTTCTGTGACCAAAATACCTTACATACACAAGAGAGGGAAGGTTTGACAGGCTTACTCCTGCAGTAGAAGTGCACAGTTCGACTCAGTGCTGCCTATTACACAACCTAAGTTTGTCCTTCCAGGAATTCCTCTCTGGGGTAGCAGGGATCTTGACAGTTCAGGATGTGCTGGTGGGACATCCTGAGATGTCAGAGAGTCAAAGGGATTCTTGCTATACATAAGTCACAAGGAGGGAGAGACCTGTATTTTATGGTAAATATGGCTCTGAGGTGTACAGGTTTACAAATGGGAAAGGGTCGCATCCTGGCCCTTGGGCTAAGATGAAGTGTAGATGGGTAGGCGTGCTGATAGTCCTTCAGATGCGGTTAATCTCACCATTGCATAATTCCTTAGTAATTCTCACCCCTACTGATTAGATTTTTGGATTAATTTTTCTTTTCTTTCATTTTCTGTGCTTTGAGATTGTCATACATGTATACAATCTCATGATCATACCTATCCCTCTCCCCATAATAGCCTCACACACATCTCCCTCCCAGCTTCTCTCTCTTACCATGTCTAGTTAGTGCCACCCATATGTGTGTGGGTGGAGGACCATCCACAGGAGCATGGGAAAGCTAGGGGAGGCCACACCCCCAAGAAAACTAGCTCTCCCTACCTCCAGCAGCCACTAACTCTCAGCTAGCCTTGTTTGAGGTCTGTCTCAGGAAAGAGAATGTTGTCTCTGTATAAGCAACCCTCACTGTGGTTTTGCTAGTTATGTTAAAATTCTTGTGTCTGAGCCAGCAGGAAATGCAAACCAGACTCTAGGAACTCTTTTTCTCCATCTGTACCCCCTGGGTTTCCCTGTTTCCCTACCCTGCTTCAAGCCCATAGTCCTTTGTCCCCATTCGAAAGACACTGTGGCAGCAGGAATGTGTGATTTAGGAGGTTCTTCGCCTTGCTGTAGACAGAAAGTACCAAGGGTCTTCTAGCTTTGGCCTAGCTCCTAGGGTTTCTAGAGCCTCCCTGATAGCACAACCCAGCTGGCTATCAAGCATTCAAAGCAGAGCCTGTCGGGGCGTTCCACAGTCTCTCCCTCTCTTCTCCCTTTCTGTGCCTCTGTTCTTCATCCACAGCACATACACAGCGGCATCTTCATACCCAGTGACTGCATTAATATCTGCACAGCACTCAGCAGCATCTGCACACAGTGAGACTCTGTTTCTCATAGAACTGCAGCTGTCTTTCGAGTCCAAGTTACTGTCAGAGAGTTTAGAATTCACATGCCCAACTCAGTGTCACTGGAAAAGCAGACAGAATAGCTCAGGAAAATAAAATTGGGTCACAGTGTTTAGCTCACTTCGATCCGAACCGGGAGATGTGTATGGGAGCCAGTGTATAGGAGTGAGCCTGGGCCTGACAGAGCTCGCCACTGCACATCTGCCCCTCTGTTTTGAATTTGAAAGCCCTTAATTGAATAGGGCTGGTTAACACTGGCCTCTGATACTGTAGTGAGGTTGCAGCTGCAGTCTTCCATCTCCAGGACCTGGTCAGGCCCACGGCTGCCCTGCTTTAATAACATGGCTCCTCTGCCGCTGGAGCGTGCTATCAGCATCTACAAAGCCCAGCCCTCATTAAAGCTGGGGAGGGGGGTGCTCAGTGGGTAGAACACATGCTGCCCGAGTATGAAGACTGGAGCTGGGTGGGCACAGAAAGCTGCCCGGAATACCAGCACACACGAGGTAGAGACTGCCAAGACCAGCCAAGTCAGTGAACTCTAGGCTCAAATGAGAGACCTTGCTCAGTAACCAAGGTGGGGCAGGATCAAAATAGATGCCTACCATCAACTGTGGGTCTCCACACACATGCACAAAGTCACACTTGCTCTCACACACACATATGCAACCATACACATATGGACATGCACACATCACACACGTAGACCCACTTAGTTCTAAGGCCCAGATACTCTGGTTGGTCTCTGCTTCTCCAGCCTTTTAAACTGAAATAGCACCCAGGTGTGCGAAGGTGTTATAACAGGGCACTTCAGTGTAGTCTGCTTTTAGCTCTCAGAAGGGAGTATAAAACCTAAAACCTTTGAACTTATGAAAAGCTCTTCCTTTTCACAATCAGTAGTGAGTCCACTAGAACTCATAGGTAAAAGACTGGGCAACTTCAAACATCCCTCACATCTGCCTCTCCAGAATATAGACCTCGCAAGAGCATAGTGCGGCCCGTTCAGAAAGGGTTACTTGGGGAAGCGAGATGGCTCAGCAGGCAAAGGTGATCGCACCAAGCCTGAGGACCTGAGTTCCATCCCAGAACGGACTCCAGGAAGTTGTTCTCCATTTGTATACCGTTGTATATGAACACACAAACACATAAAAACAAATTTAAAAATAAAGTCGTGAGGGGGTGGTGGTGGTATCTGATACTTTGATTTCAACTTTTCCCAAGGAAAAGGACAAACCCCTGTGGTATCCTTTGCAGTTGGATTCAGAGATGCTGTACATCCGAGCGCCTGCAGAGCCAGGGAAACATTAGAACCCTAGTGCTACAAAGCTCAGCACAACTTGCAAAATAGAAATGTATAGGCAATAAGGTCAACACCCTTCCTCGACCAGAGCACCAGGGACGCAGCTGGGCTGCCGCTGTCCTTTGATCCTTTTATGAAGCGGAAGTGTCTAACTACAACCCGACCTCAGGGACCTTTGGGAACATTTCATAAAGCTGGTCCAGGGGAAATCACCCAGCTTGAGTGTCTAAAATTATCATTGAAATTCATAGATAAGAAGACCGAGTTTTCAGAACTGAGAAGGACCTACTGTGTTGGAAATTTGTTTTCATTCAGTATCTGGGTAGATGTTAGTGCATGTGTCCTTGAAGGAAACGGAGACGGGGATTAATTACTCAGGGTAGAGCCAGAGGGCTCTTCTTTCCTGGCTTTATGCACTCTGTTCTTAAACCTTGTCCTAACCAAGTCTTTTCTGCCTGGCTTATCCTTGTGAGATACACTGTAGTCTCCCCAGCAATCTCCCTTCTCATTGACTGAGTCTACAATTAAGAAGACAAGCTGGAAAGAGTTCTGATGTTCCTCTGTCTCCAGCTTTTTTTTAGGAGAGTTGGAGAAGTGCCTTGAAGATCCAGAAAAACTAGGCTCCCTTTTTGTAAAACACGTGAGTACAGAGGCATATGTAGATTCTGTTGTGTTATTGGCATCTTTAGTGACTTGAAGGTGAGGCCTCTTGACATTTACAGGAGGATATACTGTCAGACACTTGTAGTTTGTCTTCCTCTGAGTTACCTGCGTTCCCAGTCCTGGGGATCGAAGCAATACAGGTCAGAAAGCTCCTGAGCTAGACAGGCTCGACCCAGTAACCTTGCAGGTGTCTAAAGGCAAACAAGTATTTAGTGATTGTGTACCTGCCCATACCTGCAGTAGACTTGATGTACTAGCCAGATATCTATGTCTATCTAAGTAATGCATATCCAAGTTATTTTAAGGAAAAAAATTACTATATTCCCAAAAATAATGAGGCATTTGTGGTTTTGCATATCTTGGTAGAAGGTAGATTTTCATATCTGCTTTTTACACTCAGCACATTATTGGGGTTTGTTGTTATTGTTACTTTAAAGCACATGAAAAAATCCATCTTCACAAAGTCAAGACTTGAAGATGGATGAAGATCTTAAATATTCTCTTCAAGTAACTAGATAGTTATCTTTGCCGTGTGCCATTTGGTAAAGGATGGTCTCTTACAGGCTGGTACAGCACAGGCTCAGAAAGACTGCATGAGATCTTCTCCCTCGCTGGCTATCTGTCTGTTCAGCTGACTGGCCTTTGGAGGGAGCTGTTTGCTCTAGGCACAGTTTTGCGAATCTTGAACCAGTTGGAAGCTGCATGCTGCCCTGCTGGGCTCCTGCAGCCGCTGGCAGTTCATCATGCCTCATCCCAGTCAGACTTAGCATCACCGCTGTTCCACCAGGAGAGTCTCTAGGCATTGTTGGCCAAGGCACATATTTTCCAGAATTCTTTTTTTTTTTTTTTTCTCCTCTTAAACTTTGGGTTTTCACTGTTCATCTGCACTGCCAGCCATGTGTCTAGTCTTGAGATGACAAGCTTATTTCATCTGTGCTCAAGAGAGTTTCCACCAGATTCCGGAGTAAGAAGAATCACAGTGGGTGCTCATCATTCTGTCAGGTTCCACTGGTGGTTCACAGCAAACGCGCTTGTCGAGCTTGCTTCAGTCACAAGTGCTTTTCCTCCAGGCAGTTACTGAAGAAGCAGAAGGGCCATGTAGACATGTGTCCCGACACGAGGAGGCTGGAAGGATCTGTGTGCCGTGTTGGGGTTTTAAGAGGATGGGTGACTCATATTACGCCATTGGTGGCATTCAGAAGGGAAGCTGGCATGTTCCGCAGCAGACTTGCAGTGGTGACAAGGCCTTGCTGTGAGGCCAGCAGTTTCCTCCACCATGGGCCCATGCTGCATCCGCACATGTGTCACCACTGCAGGAGGGCAGTGGTGTCCTAGTGCTGTTAGAAAGTCATTTTTGACCTAAGAGAACTAGAGATGGACCCCGGGGACCCTGAGGGCTCTGCATACATAGTTTTGAGAACCTATTATTCCCTACCATGGGATCTGAGATTATAAAGACTTACTAAAAACAGACTGGTCACCAGGACTGCTGGCAGCCTGGGTGTGATGGAAGTGTGTTCTTGAGCTGCCACTGGCGTGGCAGGCAAGGGAAGGATCCGGTCTTTACTGGGAATGAGAGCCTCAGAGCCAGGGTAGCCAAATGCCCCGAATCTGGAGTGAACACCCCAGCATGGCAGCTTTGCTTTAAGATGACCCCTTTTCTGTGTGTGGTACTGTGTGCTCCCATGGTCTACATGAACTGTCAGTGCTTTAATTGTCTGTTTGCCTTTTGATTCCTAGGAGAGAAGGTTACACATGTACATAGTTTATTGTCAAAATAAACCAAAGTCTGAGCACATTGTCTCCGAGTACATTGACACCTTTTTTGAGGTAAGACTCAACATGGGAACGGGTGGTTTCTGACTCTTGCTGCACTGTGATTACTTGAATTTAGAGTGTCATGATGTCTCAGGACAAAAGGATTCTCACCAAACTGGCCAGAGAGGTGAGGTTCCTAAAGCTTGCTTTGCAGTCTATAAATCAGAGGAATGGGTATGGACTCAGTCTATAGTCACAGCCCCTGGCATTCAGAAGACTGGGTGCTTAACAATAAATGGTTTGAGCCATTCTCACACCTGGAAACCCTGCTACAGGGTAGAAGATCACAAGGTTAAGGCTCCCTTGGGCTGCATAGCAAGATAAAGTTCACCCTGGATAACTTAACAAAGCCCTATCTCAAAATAAAATAAATGACTTAAAGAAATACTACATGGCTGGGAGCAGAGTTCAGTGGTGAAGTGCTTTGTGCTATGCCTGAGGCCTCCAGTTCAGTTGCCTGTAATGCATGGGAAACGACTCCAGATTTTTGTTTTGTTTTGTTGATTGTGGTTGTTGCAGTTGTATGCCTAGTGTCAGTAGAAGCCAGAAGAGGTCATTGGATTTCCTGAACTAGGGTTATGGTAGTTGGGCAGTATCTTAGGGTTTTATTGCTGTGAAGAGACACCATGACCAAGGCAACTCTTATGAAGGAAAACATTTAACTGGGGCTGACTTACGGGTTCCCAGGCTCAGTCCATTGTCACCATGGGGAGAAGCATAGAGGCATGCAAGTAGAGATGGTGCTGGAGAAAGAGCCGAGAGTTCTAGATCTTGATCTGCAGGCAGCAAAAGGAAACAGGCATGCTAGGCCTAGCCTGAACATATGAGACCTCAAAGCCTTCCTCCACAGTGACGTACCTCCTAATAGTGCCACTCCCTATAGGTCAAGCATTCAAACACATGAGTATATGAGAGCCATTCCTATTCAAATCACCACAGGCAGCTATGGAACCGGGCAATAATAAACATGCAGTGGATGATGGGAACTGAACCTGAGTCCTCTTAAAGAGTAGCCAGCACTCTTAACCACTGAGCCATCTCTCCAGCCCTGGGGGCAGTCAGGCAGACAGAAAGCACCCTTCGAGTAAATAGACTTCTCTGAAAATCCACTCAGGAAGGTTCAACCCCCACGTTTAATGCCTCCTTTTCATAGGGCTGTTATAAGAAACAAAATGTTGCCTTTTAACGAACAACACTTGAGGTGGTTTGGTTTGTTTTCCTCTTACAATCCCCAGGACTTAAAGCAGCGCCTGGGCCACAGACTGCAGCTCACTGATCTGTTGATCAAACCTGTGCAGAGAATCATGAAGTACCAGCTGCTCCTGAAGGTGAGGGCTGTGGGGGAGAGCAGTGTCACTCTGCCGAGTGGGCGGGACTTCCCTCAACGTCCACCCCACACCTCCACCTTGTGGGGGAATGTTTTGCTGCCTTCTTACAGTGCTGCTTGTTATTTCTGGTCCTAAGTGTTTCAGAGTAACACTTTACACTGCTCTTCAACAGTTCACTCTTCTCAAGTTTTGAATCAAGTTCTTCTTTGCCGCATACCTTAGAATGCTAGTGATTTTTATCAGCTCTGTCAACCTCTTTTAGATATATGTATGTATCGTGTGTATGGGTGTTCTGCCTACATGTATGTCTGTGCTCCCCATATGTCTGGTGCCCCTGGAGGCCAGAAGAGGGTGTTGGATCCCCTGGGACTGGAATTGCAGGTTGTGAACTGCTTTGTCCTGCTGGCCATCAAACTTAGGTCTGATGGAAGAGCAGCCCACTCTTAGCTGTTGGGCCAACCCTACAGACCATTATCAGCCTGAGTTTTTAATCTTCTAGGATAATTTTTTAAAGATTTTTAAATTTTATTTTATGTGTTTGAGTGTTTTGCCCCATGCATGCCTGTGTACCACATGTATGCCTGGCACCATGGAGACCAAAAGAGGGTGTGGGAACCTCTGAAACCAGAATTGCTAACAGTTGTCAGCCACCGTCTGGGTGCTCGGTATCCCCGGATCCTCTTCAAGAGTAGCCCACACTCTTAACTGCTGAGCCGTTTCTCCAGCCCCTCTTCGTAGAGTCTTAAGAAAACTAAACTTTGAGTTCCCATATGGCCTAGCAAATTACTTTAAGTTAGTAAGCACTTGTCAGAAATGACATCACATGAAACTTGGGGCCTGCACACGAAGAGAGGCCACAGCTATCTCACGATAAACCGGAAACCAAGGGTAGCTTCAGCGTCAGGATGCCTTCGTACGTGTTTCTGCGAGGAGGGAGTGAGATTGAGGAATTAATGCCCTGAACCAAAAGTGCCCACTGCAGGAAGGGCACTCGGGGCCAGCTGCCCCGCCCATCACTCTCACCATGTCTCTCTTCGTTTCCTCACAGGACTTCCTCAAGTACTCAAAAAAAGCTAGCCTGGACACGTCCGAATTAGAGGTACTTAGGGGCTCTGCTGCTCTTGTACAACCCCTCCTGGCATGGGGTCTGGTCCTGGGAGGGGCCACGGGAGGGTGTGGGGTCTCTGGTGTGTCTCTCTGTACTCTGGAGGTGTGGAGGGAGAGACAGTAAAGCTGGAGGTGCAGTGGAGGGGCGGCACTGAGGGGCTCCTGGGAGGAGCGTGAAGGCTGACCCTGCTTTCTCCCCACCCACAGAAAGCGGTGGAAGTCATGTGCATAGTGCCCAAGCGCTGCAACGACATGATGAACGTCGGGCGGCTACAAGGATTTGACGTAATGCCGTTGTTCTGAGGGCCCTCCCTTTCCCAGCCCCTCTGTCCGGATTATTTCTCTGCACATGCATTCTTTCTTTTCTTTCCTCGGTCCTTCCTCCCTCCCTCCCTCCCTCCCTCCCCTCCTTCCTTTCTCCTCTCTTACTCTCCAGTGTGACTGGCTTTCTTTCCATCTCTTTTGTGGGCCTTTGATTTGCATTGGGGAATCTTCTTCTGCCTGAGGCCGTAAGAGGAGAGGCGAGCAGGGTCGAGCTTTGTCTCTGACACCTCTGCATCTCTTCAGGCATCTAAAGCCACAAAAGCTAGGGATGAAGGCTCCTGCCTCCTCTCATGCCTGGGAGACTGCCTTCAGGACCACTGGGTTCTTGAGTCTACCCAACCTGTACAGGTTGCACACACACTCTTTCCTGTGTATACTCAGAACACAAGCTGTTCCCTCAGTTGAGTAAGAAGGTAGGAGATGTTAATGTCTCCTGCTCACTGGAGCAGTAAGGCTTGATGTCCCAAGGCTGTGTTCCAGACTGAAGCCCACAGTCTGTCCTGTGGAGACTTCTGCTGACAAGTCGGGAAGAGGGATGGCTGCCTTTTGTCAGAACCATCCCTAAAGTAGCCTGGTCTTACCCTCTGATTCTGAGGCCATTGGTTACACAGGGTTGACAAGACTTTTAACGTAAAGAATTGTTCAGCCTGGAGCTAAGAATTGGTTAAAGTAACAGAATAAGCTCTGTGGCTCCTTGAAGGATGCATCGTTCTGTGGCAGGAAGCCAAAGAAAACAGACCATTGCCACTGAGAATGCAATGTTGTCTCCCCCCTCCCCTCTTCTTGTTTTAGGGTAAAATTGTTGCCCAGGGTAAACTGCTCTTACAGGACACATTCCTGGTCACAGACCAAGATGCAGGACTTTTGCCTCGGTGCAGAGAGAGGCGGGTTTTCCTCTTCGAACAGATCGTCATATTCAGCGAACCACTTGATAAGAAAAAGGGCTTTTCCATGCCAGGATTTCTGTTCAAGAACAGTATCAAGGTAAACGCATGCCTGGGAGTTCCATGTGCCAGCTGTCATGCTAAGAAGTTTCCTGGTTATGGTGACATTTCCAATGCTTGTTTTATTAAGTATTTATAAAGCCTTCTAGTACACTGATGAATCTTAAAATTATATCCCACCTCTTTCTGCTTTCTGCACTCTGGAGCTGCTGCCTGCAATACTGTGACTATATTTAATACCTATGTGACTATAGCCATTGGACAGTGTACAGCGCTGCCCTCAGGAGACCATGTAAAACTTAGCTTACAATTCTAAGCCTCACCTTCAGAGTCTTGGCCTAGGGCCAAAGAAAAGAGCCAGCTAAGTGTCACATTCTCTGTTCAACAGAGCGATCCTGAGGGCTCTTCCAATCACCGTCCTTCAAAGATGAGTAGCTTACCCTCTGGTGGCAGAGAAAGGTGAACAGACAGAAAATAATTCTGTGATTATGATCCTAAGTCTGTAAAAGAGACAAATCAAGGATGACAGAATGACAGAAAGGAGTCCCGAAGCCAGCAGGCGGTCCTAGGAGATGCATGCTTACACCTCCCCTAAGCTCTTGCCATGTCTGCAGCTGTGCAGGAGACTTCAGAAGGGAGATGTGGTCCCCTCTCTGAGCACCTCCTATACTATACCACTAGGGTTGTCATCACTGGCGCCAAGGAACTGCTTATGCCTGTTGAATCTATGGGCTTCACAGTGTACTGGTGAGGCAGGGCATTCTCTCCTATGAAGCTCGCTGCTTGGGCCATCAGAGTCCTGTGGTTTCGAGTGCCTGTAGCAGGGAAGGTTGGTCTGTGGGCACAGCCTTTGAGCGAGATGATGTTTTGCTCATAAGGGCCTATAAAGGCTTCGGAGCCAGGCAAAAAATAAGTCCTGCAGTAGCCTGAAGCAAGCCCTTTGTGTCTCATGCCGGTACACTGACCCACCCCTTAAAATTTCTGTTCCCAAGTCTATGGACAGAAAGTCACCCCAGTACCCTTGAAGTTCCATTGATGCATTATATTGTTTCTGTGCTTCTGTGAGGTGATTTTCTGTATTTTCGTCATAACGTCAGATACACTTGCATATCCTTTTTGATATTTGAGAATTTAATCTCTTTTTTAGTACATTTGCTTATTTTTATGTGTTGTTTATGTACTTGTGTGCCACAGAATGTGAATGAAGTGAGGAGAATTTTTGGGAATCAGTTCTCTTCCATCACAGGATCCCTGGGACCAAATTCAGATCACTGAGCTTGGTGACCAGTACCTTTACATGATAATCCACCTTAATATGCAGTTTTATTTTTCATTTTGAGACAGGGCTTTTCTGTGTATCCTTAGCTATCCTGGAACTCAATCGGTAGACCATGCTAGCCTCAGACTCAGAGATCTGCCTGCTTCTGCCCCAAGTATGGGGATTAAAAGCGTGCGCCACCACTGCCTGGTGAGTTTTTATTTTTGGAGAAGAGTGAACACTGGCTAGATGCAGAAGATTTCTTGAAATAAATGCTCCTGGCTGGGTAATTGTTTCAGCTGTTAGTCAGGCCATTAAACTCCTGCTGACGGCCACTGCACCTGAGATTTTAAATGGCTTTGAAGCGCTTCCTGATAATGATTAAATATTCTATATAAAGTGCTGCAGACAAAAAAAGTCTTTCTGGTTTCAGGCCTTTTTGTTTTTTTGATTTAAAAAATATATATACATATACATACTGATAACTTAGCGGTGGTAGCTAGGTATATTTATGGATGTACATGGCATGTGCATTTGAGCACACATGCCACATTGTACATGTAGATGCCAGACAAAAAGCTTCGTGGAATTGGTTCTCTCATTTTACGTCTGTGTGGACTTCGGGGATTGAAGTCAGGTTGTGCAGCAAGCCCTTTTACCGTGGACGCCATCTCGGCAACCCCCAGGATGGGACGCAGTTCTAAACACAAGGTGCATGTGTGCCACGCTCGCTTTATACAAGTAGCCTAAAAGCATGTTGTGCAGCAGTTCGTGAGCTCCCATCCTCACGGTGAGCCATCACTCCAGACCTTACAGGGCTTTAGGAATGCTTGACTTGTGATGGTGTCTGAGGCTGTTCAGCTAACAGAATTCAACTACAAAGTAGTCGTTGCCATGTCAACATGAGATTCACTTCATACTTTAATTTCTGTGGTAAAATGTATATAACATGATATTTGCCATGTCAGCTGTTTTTTAGGAACAGCTCATTGTAAGTACATTCCTGCTGTGCCACTACCCTCAGACCCTGGATCCTTTCGTCTTGCAAGACTTAAACTCTCCACCCATTAACAGGACATCACCATTGTCCCCTCCCAGTAGCCCTTGACAATCCCCATGCCTCTGGCCGCTTCCAAGATACCCTGTGTGTGGAGCCTCACATACCTACCCTTGTGAGGGAGCTTACTAAAGGTGGCATAGTTTTTCAGAAGTCTGACCGTGATGTTGCGGTGCGTGCCAGAGCATCCTCTCACATTAAAGCCGGGTACCAAACGCCCCACAGCAGGTGTATTCTGTCGGCATCCTTCAGTTAGTTGGTGAATGCTCAGGATGCTCCATGTGGAAGCTGCTGTATGTAAGTAATGGCTTGCTGTTTTAAAGGTGAGTTGCCTTTGCCTGGAGGAAAGTGTGGAGAGCGATCCCTGTAAGTTTGCCCTGACGTCCAGGACCGGCGACGCCGTGGAGACCTTCATTTTGCATTCATCCAGTCCGAGCGTCCGGCAAACGTGGATCCATGAAATCAACCAAATCTTAGAAAACCAGCGCAACTTTTTAAATGGTGATGTACCCTCTTACGGGCTGTGTCTTCTTTCTCTAACGCACACGTTTCTGTCTCAGCATTCTCATTACGTATTGATAGCGACAGAGTTTACTGTCCACCGTCTGTATCTCTTGCAGATAAGAAGCTGAGGCACAGTGGGCTGATAATTTGTCTAGCATGTCACAGGTTTTTGGTGGCGGTCAGGATTTAGAGCGGCCACTTTACCTTCAGTGAGCGCGCCTCGGAATACATTGTTACGTTCTGCTGTGTGTAAATGATATATTAGAATCCCATCCTATGAAAGGGAAGTTTGGGGTGATCCTGAGGCTATGAAATTAATCAAAAATGCTACAATCACTGGCAAGAGCATTACATACCCAATTAAAAAGCAAATCATGGGTGCATGTGGTCATGCATACCTGTAATCTTAGCACTCAAGAAGCCAAAGCAAGAACATTCCAAACCCAAGGCCAGCATCGCAAGATTCTGCCTGTAGATAGACAGAGACTTGTCACTCCAGTGATTCTAGCAAAGCTGATAAGCCAACAGTGGTTAGCGGCCCTCTTCCCACCCCCTCCTATCTGCAATAGTCCTGTGACTGCCAACTCCCACTCTCATTTTTACTTGGTGGATAATGAAGAGAATACAGTTGAGAGTTAAATGTTTATTGAATCAGCCCTTCCTGCGACCTTTTATGCAAATCCACATTCTGTGCCTAAGTCCAGACTACGGAAATGTTGAAATGTTCCTGTCTTAGTAAAACCCACTGCAGGACATTCCAAAGTCAAGAACAGAAACATCAGTAGGTAGCACCCTTGGCCAATAGTAATCTGCCTGGCATTTGCCCCAGACTGCTGACTAGCTCACTGACAAATTACTGTTGACCCCTGGGGTAGGAGTAGGCTCCTGTTACCATAAACATTTGCCTGAATTAGCTCACTGACTCTCACGCCCTTCTGGTTGTATGTGGCCTTTAAAAAAAAAAAAAAAGCACTCTGGAATTTTCTTGGTGCCCTAACTGACTTTCTTCTGTTGAATTGCTTGCTTACAGCATTGACATCACCCATCGAGTACCAGAGGAACCATAGTGGGGGCGGCGGCAGTGGCAGCGGGGGCAACAGCGGCGGGGGCGGGGGCAGCGGTGGCAGCGGGGCCTCCAGTGGAGGCAGCAGCAGCCATGGCAGTGGCCCCAGCAGCTGTAGCAGTGGCCCCAGCTCGAGCAGGAGCAGACCCTCCAGGATCCCCCAGCCTGTCAGACACCACACCCCTATGCTGGTCTCCTCTGCAGCCTCAAGCCAGGCAGAGGCAGACAAGATGTCAGGTATGTCTGCTCCCAGCCCCTCACTGCCTAACCCCAGCAGCAGCCTGGCCCTTGAGGCCAGCCTTGGCCAGCCCAGCAGGCTCCCCCTGAGTGGAGACTCCGAAGGTCATGAGCGAGAAACAGAACCCATTCCCAAGATGAAGGTGATGGAGAGCCCCCGGAAGGCCCCAGGGAGTACTTCCGGTACAAGCCAAGATGGAAACACCAAGGACGCTCGGGGGAACCTGGGCCCACTGCCTCTGGGCAAGACTAGGCCTGGGGCCGTCTCGCCGCTGAACTCTCCTCTCTCCACTACGTTCCCTTCTCCTTTTGGCAAGGAGGCCTTTCCTCCCAGCAGCCCCCTGCAGAAGGGGGGCTCCTTCTGGAGCTCCATCCCTGCTTCCCCTGCCAGCCGGCCGAGCTCCTTCACCTTCCCGGGGGACAGTGACTCCCTCCAGCGACAGACGCACCGCCACGCAGCCCCCAGCAAGGACACAGACCGCATGAGCACGTGCTCCTCGGCCAGCGAGCAGTCCGTGCAGTCCACTCAGAGCAACGGGGTAAGAGTGCCAGGGAGCCTGCGCCCGTCCACCCCACCGCCTCTGTCCCGCCAGCTCTTCTAAACCTCCGTACTAACTCCAGCTCTCCAGCACTGTGCAGCAGTGATCGCCTCCTCCAGCTCTCCTGTGCACTGTCTGAGTAGACACGTCCGTGGCCTCTGTGTGTACACTCGCATCCGTGCCCTCTGGGGCTGCGCTGGCACCCAGCCACCAAGCGAATGCAGCCACCTCTAACCCCTCTCGGGACCACGGACAGCGCCTGCTCTCCTCTCTACTAACCTGCTTCTTGCTTTATTCCTGTCTCCCTGTTAAGAGAAAGCGCACCATTAATCTCAATGCGGCATCTTTAAGTCTCCAGTTTCTGACCAGCAAAGCATCTTGGGACTTGCTCTTTGGGCCCTGCCTCCTCGCTCACACTTTCCCCCCGCTTTTTGGAGGGGTCTTCTTTCTGTTCTCTACTACTCACAATGAAATGTATAACTTCTAAGCTTCTCGCTCATTGCTTAGTTCCGCTCTTTTACGCCATAAGTTGTCTTCACTGCTTTTTTTTTTTTTTTTTTTTTTTTGAGTCATCTGATGAAAAAAAATTTTTTTTACTCCTCAAGAAAATTTCCACAGCAACTCAAAGCAAAATAAGATGGCATTAGGGAGCAGGAATCTACCTAGTGGGAAAGTTCCCTCTATCCCAAGTCTCCTGGAGAGACACTGGCCCAGGCACCTGGACACCCAACTTCTCCAGAGATGGCTGGGCCTCAGGCCTCCAGAGAGGACTCGGGGCAGGTCGAGGGCTTCTGCACTGGGGTTCCAGCTCATTTTGCGGTCACTTGCATTGTGTTCTCAGGCTGAAGGGTGTCTCTGCTGGGCTCCCCCCACTCTGTGGCCTCCTCACTGTCCTCCAGCTGTTTCCTACAGGGCAGGTGACGTGGCCCGTAACACTCCTGAAGGCATGCGTGAGTGCACAGAACTGTTCTAACGAGTGTATGTTTGATCGCTTTATAAATTTTTAAATACATTTCCCTAAAAGGGTCTGTGTCTCTCGTTGTATATATATTTATATATAAAATCTAGCTTTTGCATGTCTCTTTCCTCTGGACTTCTATTAATCCCTCACTCGGACACTTGATCACATCTTTTTTGTTAGGTGTTATGATTAACTCGCCCTTCCTCTTTAGTTGTGGAAGAAAATTAAGAAGCAGGTCTTGATGCGTTTATTTACATCTGAGTTAACCACTAAGTGGTTAAGCAGGTGTCCGATGGTGGACAATCCCTGTGTCCTTGCTACGGATTCTCCATTCTGTCCTATAGAGCAAGGGAGCTTCCAGCTAGATTGGAAACTCTAGGTGGACGGACAACCCACTGACAAATCACACCCTCAGACTTAGTTGTATGCTTAGCTACTAGGCCTCATCTCAGCACTGTGACCTATACAGAATGGGCCTGTGACATCTCCTACACCCGCTAACCTGTACACATTTCTAGTAAGCAGAGAGAAGCTTTCAGGCCTATGTCTCCAAGTGAGTAACTGCTCTAGTGCAGGAGCCAGGCCCTCATCTCCACCCTGAGAGAGGCATGGTGCATCACACGGTGCCCGAGTCTGCTTTGTTGGGGAGTGGCCTTTCTGCCTCGTACTGGGGCTTTTGTGGAAAGGAGCTTGAAAAGGAAATTGACAGATTGAGTTTTAGTCCGAATGCCTCACATCAAGGTAGGGATATGAAATGTCCTCTGTCCCTCTTTCTGGCTCTGGCTGCAAGGGGCCATTGGAGCACTTAGTTGCTAACAGATCAGCAGGCCTCCTTTCCTGTGACCACCTCTGAGGAACTGTTCTGGATTATAGACAGAATGCTGTGTCAACCTCTGGAGGTGTCCTTCTTCATTCTCCAGATGGTACCTTCTACTGAATTCTGCTGAGATCAGGGCGGGGTGCAAATAGATGGCCCCAGACTGACTGGGTGAGCCTGTCGGCTGTGCCATTGATGGACTTTCCCTCCCACCACCATGAGGGCAGCAGAAGAGCACACATTAGAGTCAGCCCAGTCCTGCCTCCCTGTCACTGGCTGGGTGGCCTGTGCACACTTATCACCCTGCTTTGAAGGGAGATAGATGGGCCGTGCTCTCTGCATAGCAAGGCGGTTGTGGGGATTGAGGAAGACCCATTTGAAAGGCCTGGGGCCCATCCAGGCCAGAAGTGACAAGAGCTGTGATTGTTGCAAATCTCTCCTGTTACGAGATGCGGCCCACGGTGGTGCCCTAACCACAGCAGCTGTGACACAGAATGGTTTAGGTTACATTTCTCGCACATTTGCCTCGGCCATTCCAAAGCTGCTAGGTCCCGCCATCTAAATCAGAATACCAAGGTACACACTGAAAGTCCAAAGGGAACGTGCATGGCACCTTTGAACTAAAGGGTCACAGGCAGGAAGTGGGCACCATGGGGACAAGAGCAAACCGTCTCACGAACACAAGCAGCAGGCAGCTCTTCTGTTTCCAAAGCTGCTCTCAATGCACAGCCCATCCATGCAACTCCCAGTAACTGGCTTGTTGGCTTCCCACCTGTGGCCTCACAGAGAAGAGCCGGTGGGGCTCATGTCCCCTCAGCCGTCTCAGAACAGTCTGCTCCAGCAGATTCTGACATGCTCAATAGACCAAGACTGGAGAGGGTGGCTGGGCCAGGGGAATCTCTCCCACTCAGAGTGTCCCAGAGTCCATGGCAGGCCTTTGAAATGCTGACTGACCTCCATAAATAGCAGCAGCAGTGTAAAAGCATTTGAGAGCAAGCTGACAGGAACCAGGGCCTGGAAGCCATTTCCCAAGAGGGACTCTGGGGAGATAGCCCTCTCACCTTCTTTCCTGGAACAGTAGGTCACCAGTCAGGTGAGACCACGGGACAGGCGGCTGTCATTTGTGTTCTGTTCATTCAGTTCCTGTGCCCAGCTGGAGACCCTAAGAAACCAATTCAGTTTTACTTTTGCAGTCTTGTTGCGTTGCCTGAGTTACTGAACAGGTGTTGCAGGCCAACTACACACCAGTCACTGACCAAAGAAACTGGATGCCCTTGAGGCCTCGGGATAAGTGCAGTAGAAGATATCCCCACAGCCACTGAAAGGTCTCTGCCACAAAAGCTAGAAGGTCCCTGTGTGATGCTCGCTGTATGTTCCCATAACAAGAGCAACGTGAAGACCCTTGAGGCAAGCTCAGTCAAAGGAGCATCCACTGAGGGACACAAAGGCCTAAAGGAGATGGAGCAGCTGGCCATGAGAGTAGAGTGTTAGTGGATCGGCCTTTCAGATGTTCCGTGTTCTTGGTGTTTGGGTGGCAGGGGTAGCAAAGGTTAGGCAAACAACAGCCTGTGACCTGGAGGTCACATCCCATTGATGGCCTTCTTAGGAAGACTTGGAGGCCAAATGGCTAGCCGACAGCCTTCAAAGTTAACACGTGTTTGATTGGAAACGCCCAGCACAGCATCGATAAGAGCACCGAGCCCTTGTGCAGGGCGCAGTGAAGATCCAATCGCCATCAGGCCCCCAGGGCATCAGCACTGAGGTGGATCTTTGGGAGTTGTTTCTCAATTGCTGAGCAAGTTGTTGCACAGGGGACACTAAGCTGAAGAGAGTGTGGAGGAAGAGTGTGCCGTCTCCCTGTCTGACCGCCGAGCCCTCCTGTGGGCTGGTGCCTTGGCTGGAGGTGAGCAGTGGCTACGGCTGTCACGCCTCCTCTCAGTCCCTGTCCACCTTGTTTTCTTCATCTCTTCCCTCCAGAGTGAAGGTAGCAGCAGTAGCAACATCTCCACCATGCTGGTGACACACGAGTACACGGCAGTGAAGGAGGATGAGATAAACGTCTATCAAGGAGAGGTCGTTCAAATTCTGGCCAGCAACCAGCAGAACATGTTTCTGGTGTTCCGAGCCGCCACTGACCAGTGCCCTGCAGCCGAGGGCTGGATTCCAGGCTTCGTCTTGGGCCATACGAGTGCAGTTATCATGGAGAACCCCGATGGGACTCTCAAGTGAGTGGAAGCCGTGAGCAGCCTGGGTGTGGACCACTTGGGGCATAGGAGCCATTCCAGGGAGTGCTGGAAGGCCCGGGAAACAGCCAGTGCAGGAAACCTGTGTCCGTTCCTGCAGGTTTGCCTCTAAGCAAATAGTGTGACTCCAGTGAAGGGCTATCCTTATCCCAACAGGTCCTTTAAAACCTCTTTTGGTCAGGTCACTAAATAGTCCCTAAAGGTCTTAGCTCTTGAGAGACACAGGATCATCACTCACAGGCTGCAGGGAAGGTCTGTATCAGCAGTTCTCAACCTGTGAGTCAAGACTCCTTTGGGGATCAAATGACCCTTTCACAGGGGTCGTCTAAGACCACCAGAAAACAGATGTTTACATCATAATACATAACGGCAAGATCGGTTATGAAGTAGTAACAAAATTAATTTTGTGGTTGGGGGATCACAATGTTAAAGAGCCACAGCTTTAGAAAGGTTGAGAACCACTGGTCTACGTGGAAGCTTTGCAGTGAGTTCTTTGTTACTTGAAGGCTCATCGACTTAAGCCTGAGGTCAGCTTTGCTGCATTGAGCACTATCTTAAAGAAAACTGAGTCTAGACTGCTTCTGAAACTTTTCCCCTGAAATATCAGAGACTAGCCACACTTCTAGACTAGAACTGTTCATGTCTCTGGAAGACAGCGCTGCACGGCCGAGCGGGTGCCTGCAGGAGGCTGGCGCTGGAGGTAAATGCATCCATCTCTCCTTCCCTAGGGCTGCCCTCCTTCCCCTGTCTCCGTCATAGGCAGATAGGGAAGAGTGTACTGTTCAGGACCCCCGCTTGAAAGCGTTCACTGTCAGCCTGGCCTTTAGAAGAAATGTAAGAGAGCAAAGCTTCAGGTTCTGTTTTGTTTCCTCAAAATACATTTGGTGAATCTTGGCACTACAGCTCTTCAGGGAAACAGGCCCACTGGGGTAGACTGTGGGTAGGCAAATCAGCAGGTAGACTTAGAAGGGACTGGCTCACACAGTTGTGGAGACAGGCAAATCCAAACTGCTGCTGCCCTTCAAGTCTGAGGTGGGTTCCTGGAGAGTTCCTTTCGTGTACCTTCACCTGACTGGACGAGGAAGGGCAAGCAGCTTCTCCTGTCCAGATGTTCCTGTCAATCAAAAGTACCCTCGAAAAGACACTGGGAATGTTTGACTTCTCATCGCAGTATGACCCAGTCAAGTTGATACAGAATTAACTATTACAGGCACCTTTGTATCTTAATCTTTAAAATTTGCATAAGGAATGGCTGGCTTTGTCACTTCCTTAGTGGGTATCTGTGAAGTTGGTTTTCGTGGGAAGCACAGATTACCATCAGCCTTTCTCTGACACTTCCTGGTAATGACAGCTGACCATGGCAAAGGAGGGACTGAGCAGTGTGGTCTTCTCCTCCCTAGGAAGTCAACATCTTGGCACACAGCACTCCGTTTAAGGAAGAAGTCTGAGAAGAAAGATAAAGACGGCAAAAGGGACGGCAAGTTGGAGAACGGGTACAGGAAGCCACGAGAAGGGCTCAGTAACAAGGTATCTGTGAAGGTGCGTGTGAGAGGCCAAGGGGAGGGTCAGGAGGATAAACCGCCACGGACCCTTGGGCCTTGCATGAGGACGCTCTCCCTGCTCACAGGGGCAGTGTTACACTGGCTCTCTCTGCACCAGTTGGGCGCTGTGCTGACACATGACTTACTGAGACCTGGGTTTTCACATCGTACCAGGTCCTGTGTGGTTTCAGATAATGTGGTTAGGTCAGTTGGCCTTTGCCTGAATCCTGGGACAGGCTAAGTAGTGTGTTCGTGAATAAGGAGATAACCCTCTAGTTGGCGTGGCACAGCATGTTCAAGGGCATGTGACAATAGCAGAAGGGAATTGTGGCTTTGGTTCCAGACCAGCTGAACTCTTCCCACAGTAACTGTAACCCTGGAAGCAGTCTCCTCTCTGAAAATAGCTCCTGATTTTCTTAACTACAATTTATTAATTTAATAATCTTTGTCTTTTCCATTGCAGCTTCTCAACCCCAACTATATTTATGACGGTGAGTTCTGTTGCTTTTCCTCCAGTCTGAAAGGTCACAAAACCCTGGGCTCTGTATCACAGCATCGTGCCTGTGCACTGGGATAACCTGTGGTGTTCTGAGTTCCCACTGCTTTGTGGGAGCCCATGAGAGAGAAGGATGACTGGCATTGACCAAACTCCCTTACCTTGCAGTTCCCCCAGAATTCGTTATCCCTTTGAGCGAGGTCACATGTGAGACAGGGGAGAACGTTGTTTTTAGATGTCGTGTCTGTGGCCGCCCCAAGGCCTCAATCACCTGGAAAGGCCCTGAACACAACACTTTAAACAACGATGACCACTACAGCATCTCCTACAGGTGAGCCTCTGGTCCAGAGCAGTTCACTGGTAGGGGCATGGCTAATCTGGTTACTCGGCAGCTAGAAATGCACTTGCCTCTGTGACCGGAGTCATCTCTTCCCTCGGATACCTTGGGCACTTAGTCTGCGGGAGATTTCATACCTGGGGAAGAGGTAGAGCTGGTGCCTAAAGGTGCCGAGCGCTCCTGACCCCAGCGTGTCCTCCTCACATGCACGACAGTGACGTTGGGGAGGCCACTCTGAAGATCGTCGGTGTGAGCACAGAAGATGACGGTATCTACACGTGCGTCGCTATGAATGACATGGGTTCAGCCTCGTCTTCCGCCAGTCTGAGGGTTCTAGGTAAGCCGCCTGGGGCAGGGCGCCTCTGCCCACAGTCCCCTAAGCCAGTGCATCCCACACGTGGAGTGCCCAGAAGTTTAGAACAGGAAAGGGATGTGCGTATGGATGTCCAAAAGAGGCTCACATAGCAGACAGTGTCACAAGAAAAGAGGTGCCTTGAAGGAGCTCGGGGACTCCTTTGTGTGAGTATGTATAAAGGCCTATGACTGTGCCAGTGGGCAGTTGAGTCCCCAGTGACAGCCTGAGCTGGAATGTGTGCTCACATCCTTAGTACGTAAAAACATGTCCTCTTATCCAGCCTTCCAGCTGAGGCTAAGTTACTTCATGAAGCACGTGAGTGAAAAGGAAGTGGTATTGTAGTCCTAGACTTGTCTCAGACCTCAACACAGTGAGGCATCTGTGGGTTGCTGAGCCCAGTGACTTCCCCAAATCCAGCTAGAGAGCACTCCCAGGGACCTGCTTGTCAGGGACCCTGGCACACCTACAGCCCAGCAGGATGCTGCTGTGTTCTCTACAGCTAGGCTCCCAGCTCTGTAGGCAGAGTCCTGCCTACCCTGTTCAGTTCCTGTCACTACATTTGATATGGGTAGGTGCTCCGAGCAGGGCATGTGTGGACTGGGTTCCAGCAGTGCCCACTGAGGCCAACTGGCTACACCGAGTGCCTGCCTGTCCTCACCCGCTTCCAATAGGGAAAATAAAAAGCTAAATGGTGAATTGAGTTCTAGAGTGTGGACAGTAAGCAAAGTTTGTCTGAAGCTTTTATTAATCATAGAAAGGGCATGTTATACTTATGGATTGTGATCTAAAGGAGAGCAAGATCTTCAAGTTAAAAGTAAAGAATCACTCATTTAAAAAAGAAAAGTACAAACTTGGTTCTTAATAAGCTACTGCCAGCAACTCAGAGAGTCATGGTCCTGTTTGTCCATGTGGATCTGAGCTGGAAAATGACAGAAAGGGAAATGTGTAGAGTCCTATCACAGAATCTTCAAGGTCTTTAGAAAAAAGCCACCTTGTCAGTCAGGCCATTCACGGTTTTCTGTGATTTCCAAACTGCACCCTGAGAAGCCACTTGATTTGTGAGTATTGGTGGTGTGTGGTTTTAATGATTTCTAGTCAGTCCCCACCAGTGAGCTGTCCTGTATAGATTGTTCTTTTGCTTTGTGCTCTCCAGAGTGTTCCTCCCACCCTGCTGACCCTGAGCCCCAGCACTTTTGGACATGTTGACACCATGGTCATGTACTGTGGGTGGCTCAGGGCAGGAGAGTTGCAACTCATGAGGCTAGGGTGGTCAGTCCTGACACCTCAAAGATGCATGCATGCTCTGGCCAGTGGCAGGATGGAGCAGGTCAGGCAAGGGTCCCCTGCAGTGAAAAAGAGGAGTTGTGACAGGAGGAGCCCGGTGCTTCGAGTCCTTGTGAGACCACTTCTTGAACTGCTTGGGGGTCAGACACTCGACTTGTTTCACTCTTCTGTATATGTGCAATATTTGGAAGACAATTTTTAAGGAATCTCTTAGGAGCGTTTTCATTGGAAAATAATGGGAAAATGTTTGATTTTATGTGAGAGAAATCCAGTGTTTCTCCTTTTAATTAAAAGCTTTTTAATATTCCATGCAGTTCTCTGCTCACATCATTGCACTTCTTCTCCCGCTCCCCACTCCCTCGCAAACTCAGTACCTCTTCTTTATTATTGTTACACACACACACACACACACACACACACACACACACACACACACACACATACATACATGCACGTGCAGGCAAGCACACATTGCTCTGTTGTTATGGAAATTATTTTAATCCCGTGCCAAGGTCTCTACCCCACCTTTAACCAGTTAGTTCCAGTTTGAAAGACACACTCAGCCTTAAACAATTCAAGAGCCGGGCAGCTCCCTACCCTCCTGCTGTTAGAATCTGCTTTCCCATCGACAACCTGAGTTATTACTTACTATGCTTCATCTGGGCTGCTCTTAACTCAGATCAGCCAGCCTCTAGGGCCGTGTTTTTATGGCTCAGCTAACCCATGGTGGTGTCTCCTTCCTCCTCTACCTTCTTCTTCCCTCGTGATTTAACTCTGATCCCATGTCTGGAAACCTAAACCCCACCCATTCTTCTGCCCATCTATTGGCTATTGGGCGTCTTTATTCACCAATCAAAATTAGCTTGGGGGCAAGGTCATAGGGCAACCCCACCCCACACAGTTAATGTTACAATAGACAGTAAAAGACAAAACCTCAGCACTCTGTGCTCATTTACTGTTACTGGAATGTTTGCGTGTTTAGAGATGACCACTTGGGATAGGATAACCTATCAGGGGGAACACTGATTCATTCATATTTATATTCATTCATTCTCTCTCTATCTCTTTCTCTCCCCCCCCCCCCCATTAATTACCTATAGCTCTTCATCTAGGAGTGAGCCCTTGTGAAATTCCATCCATATATACACTGGCATGTCAACTCGTAGTGTGGTCATGGGAGCCTTGTTTCGGAGTCCTAATGATTCCTTTTGCGTGACTGTTTGGAAAAGACATCTTGTTTCCTTAGGTCTTATATATACCACACTGACTACTAACAAGTGACTGGAAAGTCAGCACATGTGTGACAAAACTGTCCATGTTTGCAACACATTTATAAATTACTTACTCTAAAAGACTGTGGCCATTAAGAAAACATAGTGGAACCCTCAATTTCTGAAGGATATGTAAGCAAGCATAGTTTGCAGACAGTCTGGGTGGACAGGATGGGACTCACTATAGATCATCAGGCTGGGGAGGTGGCTCACGGGGTAAAAGCAGCTTTTATACAAGCATTATGGCCCAAGTCTAACTCCCCAGAACCTATATAAACCTCCAGGCAAAATGAAGGGCAGAGCCAGGGGGAGGCTGGGATTTGCCAGACTCCTCCAGGCTCAGAGAGAAAATGCCTAGGAACGAGGCAGAGGGTAATGGAGTAGGGCTCCCTGTGCTCTCCACACAAGCACTCACACACACGTGCACACTCAAGCAGTGATAGCCATTAGACACAAGACTCAGGTACGGTTTTACATTTTTAAATAAAAGTTGATTTAACTAGTATTTGGCGTAATCTAATATATCCACAGTATTCGATTCTAACACGAAATCAGTGCCTATAAAGTGCTCACGACATATTCCACATTTTCTGTCCAGGTTCAGGTCCGTGCGTCTGTCCTATTGTGGCACGAGAGTGTTTACCTATCAGAGATGTTCAGTGGCCACTGTGGGGCCGAGCTGGCCAGTGCAGATCTGTGGCTTCTTACCAAGAAGCTCTGCTTCAGTGCATCAGGAGCCAAGGTGGACTCACACTGTGATGCCAGCCTTGGGGAGCAGAGGGAAGATGACCGCCATCTTTAGGCTGTTGACAGAGACACAACTTTAGAAAGGAAAAACGAATGCACTCAGGTGAAGTGGTGCTCTTCTTGCAGGTCCAGGGAGTGATGGGATCGTGGTGACTTGGAAGGACAACTTTGACGCCTTCTACAGCGAAGTGGCCGAGCTCGGCAGGTATGACATGAAGCCCAGAGCCCCTCCACAAAAGTAAGATCATACCCTGTCCTGAGGCCGAAAACAGAATGTTGCCACCAATAGAAGTCTTGTGGTTGGTGTTAGTGGCTTCGTGTGCCTGTGACAGAACCTGACAGAAACAGCTTAAAAGAGAGAACAGGTTTCTTCTAGCTCACAGTTTTAGAGGGTTTCAATCTATCCTGACAGGAAAGATGGCATGACAGAAGCCAGCAACTATGGTCTCTCCACAGCTAATAGTCATTGGGCAGCTACCCACTGACCCTCCACCTCCCCAAAGGAGAAGTGGGAAGGAGATTAACTTACCCCACAGCCTCCCGTGCCTGTGACGCACTCTCCTTCACTGTCCCTGGATGTGTAGATTGCTTACCCTGAGAGCAAGGTCAACTTATTCGTACAAAGTCAGGTGCAGCCCAGGCCCCGGGTATGCACGCATGTGACATGCAGCACCAGAGACCTGGTCCCAGGTGAAGAGACCACTTACCTACCTTGCAAAGCATGATTCTGTCCTCAGGAGTAGGAGGAACACTGTCTGTCAACTGTGGGCGCTTTCCGTAGCCTCAGAATGGTGAAGTTCTCCAGGGAAACTGCACGGTGAGGGCCAGACTCTCTTGAGTCGTCCCTTTCACCTCATTCGGGGCTCAGGAAGCCTGAGGCCTGTCCAGTGCCGGCATGAGAAGTGGAGCTGCCGTTAGGAGGGGCAATGGAGGTGCAGTGGCTGGTGTGGCAATCATGTCCTTTGCACACGGCCCAGCAAAGACGGATCTGTGCATAGGTGTCAAGTTGCCATCCCACAGACATGGCCCTGTGTAATTTCTTCGTGACGGGTTTTACAGGGGCAGATTTGCTGTGGTTAAGAAATGTGACCAGAAGGGAACCAAACGAGCAGTGGCCACAAAGTTTGTGAACAAGAAGTTGATGAAGCGTGACCAGGTCACTCATGAACTTGGCATCCTGCAGAACCTCCAGCACCCCCTCCTCGTGAGCCTGCTGGACACCTTCGAGACCCCCACCAGTTACGTCCTGGTTTTGGAAATGTGCGTACCCAACCTCCCTCCTCCCTGTCCTTACCTCGGCTCCCAGCACGTTTGCTGATCCTGCTTGTTCCTGAGAAAAACAGGCTCTGTGGTTTTTGCATTCATAGAACTACAGAAATAGGTGTATTATTAGAGACTACCGCTTTGGAACCTCTAGTCTTGGCAAAACCATATGAGTGTTGGGAATCAAACTGGGTCCTGCAAGGGTAACGAGTGCTCTTAATGACTGAGCCATCTCTCCAGCCTCCTCATCCTTGGTGTCTTTAAATGCACAGCTATTGGCGAAGTGTCAGGAGCTAAAATGGTGCAGTATGTGTGGCGAGGCAGCGTACAAGCCCACATGCCTAGGAGGCTGTCTGGCTACACTTGAAGAGCAGCAGCTACTGCCCACCTTCCATGGGGATTATGAACAAGAAAACTCACTCAAGTCCTTGTCAGAAGTCAAAACAGCCTTTGTCTAAAGTTGCCTCTCTTTCAACTGTAGATTCACAGTGGATAGGGCAGGGATGTTGAAGGGAATGTGCTTATTTTACAGTGCAGAGTTGGACCCAGTGCCTATTACGTCCAGGCAAGGACTCGATCACTGACCACACCCCCAGCTCCCCAGCGCTTTCTTCTTCTTACTAGAAAGTTGCATGATGTATATTTTCCATTGCCAGGACAAAACATCATGACCAAGACATCTTATAGAAGAAAACATTAAAGTTAAGGATTCACCATTCTGTGGGGTTAGAGTCCATGACTGCCAGAAGCATGATGTCCGGCAGGCAGACAGGCAGGCAGGCTGGCTGTCAGGCAGGCAGGCAGGCGTGGTGCTGCAACTGTAACTGAGCACTTCCATCTGTCTGATCCATAAACACAAGGAAGACAGAGGGAGGGAGAAAGAGCCCTCTAACGGTAATGATGTGGGCTTTTGAAACCTTAATGCCCGCCTTCAGTGACCACCTACAACAAGGCCACGCCTCCTAATCCCTCCCAAACAGGTCTACTTACTGGAGAACAAGCATCAAATATATAAGCACATGGAGGCCATGCTCATACAACCACCAGACTATTAATAGAATTAATTTTTACTAGAGCGTGTCACAGTTGCCCACTAATGACCCTTCCATGCTGGACAGGTGGTCCGTCTTCCATTAAACTTCTCTTTTGAGAACAGTGGGTGTGCAGAGCAGTCTCCACCCAATAGCAGCTGTCCCTAAGCCATGAAACCTTAGAAAATGTGTATGCTTTCTCTGGCCTCTGCTTCCTCATCTCTGAAACAGGACAATGACGCACCCTTCTCAGGGTGTTGAATGCTGGATGAATAGACACTACTTTAAGTTTAGAACATTGTATTTTTTTTAATATTAAAAATTAGTTCAGATTAGGGTGGCTTTTGACTAAGCGTGACTCTGTTGCCCTGTCATGTGGCTTTTACAGCGTGATCCCACCCATCATCACGTGGCATGGCTTATGTGTCAGAAAGGAAGCGTAGGCTAGGTGAGGTGGGCGACGCCTTCCTTATTACAGCAGTTATCTACATCCATGCATAGACACTGGCTGCAACTCTCCCCCAGCCATTACCCACTTGGATCTTCTCAGTGAGGGGGCCAGAACCCCGTCCCTGTACCATGCTATCCAGTGGAGGTTCAGTCCCGAGACCGTGGGGTTGATTTCTCCCTACAATGGCCTGTGAGTTGAAAGGTATCATGACAAATGTCCTCTTACCTTGTAGGGCTGACCAAGGTCGCCTCCTAGACTGTGTGGTACGATGGGGAAGCCTCACCGAAGGGAAGGTCAGAGCGCACCTGGGGGAAGTTCTGGAAGCCGTCCGATACCTTCACAACTGCAGGATAGCACACCTGGACCTAAAGGTTGGCAGGCCCGGGGCTGAGCACGGGTGGGTCTAGATAGGTCTCATGGGATCTAGAGCCTTGCTCCCTGCCTGAGCCTGGAGGGAACTGGGGAGAGGAGGACACTTTCCCGATCTCTTTCTTTGAATTGCCTTCGTAAACACAACTGGGAAGCACTAGTAGTTGAATCTGCTGGGTCAGGAGATATTTAGGAAGTTCCTGTCAGTGCTGCCAAATTGGCATGGAATCTACCCACTTGAGGGTGCCTTGGGAGAGGAGACATTGTTTAGGATCCTAAAGCTGAGAGCCACTCGTAGGGGGTTGTTCCTCTCCAGCCTGTTCCCTCACTGGCCCAAAGAACTTCTTTGGGTGGCAGTTGTGTGGCTGACTTCCTTACCACCATAGGATCCTGACAGTGGGCAGACCGAGCATGGGTCAGGGATGTTTGCAAATGATGGTGTCTCCTCCGACATTCTAGCCTGAGAATATCTTGGTGGATCAGAGTTTGGCCAAGCCAACCATAAAACTGACTGACTTTGGAGACGCTGTCCAGCTCAACACCACCTACTACATCCACCAGTTGCTGGGGAACCCCGAGTTTGCAGCCCCGGAAATCATTCTTGGGAACCCTGTCTCCCTGACCGCGGACACATGGAGTGTTGGGGTGCTCACCTATGTGCTGCTCAGCGGCGTGTCCCCCTTCCTGGATGACAGCGTGGAAGAGACCTGCCTGAATATTTGCCGGCTGGACTTTAGCTTCCCAGAGGACTACTTTCAAGGAGTTAGCCAGAAGGCCAAGGAATTCGTGTGCCTCCTCCTGCAGGAGGACCCCGGCAAGCGTCCCTCGGCTGCACTGGCCCTGCAGGAGCAGTGGCTGCAGGCAGGTGACGGCAGCGGCAAAGGCACGGGCGTCCTCGACACGTCCAGACTGACCTCCTTCATTGAGCGGCGCAAACACCAGAATGATGTTCGACCTATCCGTAGCGTTAAAAACTTCCTACAGAGCAGGCTTCTGCCTAGAGTTTGACCTATCTTGAAGTTCTTTCTCATTCTCTTTCACCTGCCAATCAGCTGTTAATTTGAATTTTGAAAAGGAAACCAAACCAAACTAAGTGGCCGGCCACCCGCCGGCTGTTGATCGTGTGAAATGGCATTCCAAGTGAGCCGTGCTCAGCAGCGCTTGGGCTCAGAGCTGCCAGCTGCTGGGGTGGAGGGTCTTCAGTTACACTCTGCACGGGCAGAGATCACATTGCTGTACCACAGGATTTTATTCAGGTTCCTGCAAAAAATAATAATCATAATAAAGAGATGCTTTTTTAAATGAACATGGATAGAATTTTGCAAATTTAACATTTTCAAGATTTATTCAAGGGAACACATGCCTATGTTCAAACCACTGGTGTTACACAAAACTGAGATACTGTGCATTTCTGGGAAAGACTCGCCAGGTGGCAGCCACTCCCATGGCCTCAGCCAGTGCTTGCTGTCCACCTGGCACTGAGATTTTCCAGCCGCCTCGTCTGGGTACAACTTGCCGGGCACCAGACTTGGCTTC